>JBAMMX010000022.1:7571779-8121659 GCA_037126225.1 Dillenia turbinata | reverse complement strand
CTTTGAAAAAAAAAAAAAATCATTCTTGAGAAAATGACCAAGGGTCTTTTCTCTCAAACTCATCAAAGGGAATCGCCGATACTAGAAGCCACTCCATAACAGATCTAGAACTTTGAGAAGTTCAACCGACATCTTGTTGGAAGACGATTACACTTTGATGTCGATTACAAACGAGGATAAGGCTAACATGACACCGAAGGGTTGTGTTCCGATATATAAGCAAGTAGTGAAGTACAGTATGAAAATAATGGCTACATTGGTCCTTCGAGGTATTATTTCATTAGGAGCATATTTCCAACCTCGCTTCTCCCTTTAGTACTTGTCATCCCAAGCTGTTGTTGTAATCTCTTCAATAGGGATTTTGTTACTTTTCGCTTTCAATTTTGAGATTCTAATGGCCATCTTTTCGCTGAAGAGATGCGGGAGCATAGGTTTTATCAGCTAGTACATGTAAACCCAACCTGAATCCAACTAGTGGTTTTACTATAAAGAATTGATCGATAAGAGTTGGATGCATAAGTATTTCTTCAAGGAGTTTTCGAATAGGGATCTCATGTCTATGTTGCCTAATGCCGATGAGGAGCCGTTGTTTAGGTCGAAACCTTTGACTTCCTTTTTATCATTCCTTGATTCGTGTATCTGGCCATAACCATCAAGCCATCTACCTCTACGAAATATCTGGGTGGATTCTCTTGTGAATAATTAAATGTTGTCTTTGGCGGGTCTACTAATCAGGAAGAAGAGGAAAATCAATAGACCTTTCCTGATTAAGAGGAGGAAGAAAGAGTTTGTTGATGTTTTGTCTTCTCCTGGGTATGCCATTTTAAAAGAAGTCACAACTGATAAGTAGGTAAGATCGAATACGAAGAGGCCTTCATGAGAAACCGATAGATCACCCAGGGCTCGGCCATCTAAAGCTATGCCTCATTTGTCAAAGAGGAGGAAAATCCAATTGTTTGAATCTTTTACGGAGAGAGAGAGCAAAGGGACTGAAGATATCATAGTGCATGTGTCTCCCACTTTGGTAAGATATTCTTAACTAGTGGCCATTGGATCAGAGGGGGCCAACAGCCCAGCATCTGATAATCGTGCATCCCCCTCGGTTGCTGAGGCCAGCGAAGATGTCTCAGTGAGGGAGACGCCTGAGGTGGAGGAACTTGAAGATGTCTCCACGCTGACTGTTGAGGTGGGGTCATTGAAGGAACCAAGTGTTCCCACTACTGTAAAGGAGATGTCTGACCCATCATTTGCTATGCCTTTGTGGCCTCCACGCAAGGGGAAATACAAGGTAGTTGATGGGACTGCTCTTCCTCGTTTTATCCCTATCGATCCTTTGATAGTAGAAAGGGTTCGAAAGAGAGAGGGATGATTGTAAATTGTGCAGGAGACAACCGATTCAGCTGCGTCGATGTGACTGAGGCGAGTTGGATAGCTGATCATTTGATTTCTATTATTCAAAATTGGAGTTAAACAAGATGTTCCCTAGAGCAAAGTTGGGACAAGGTTCTTTAGTTTCTTGGCTTAGCAAGATTTAAGTTTCTTTCCCATACTTGTCTTGTTTTACTTGCCTTGCTTTTGCTTTCGGTTGATCCGTTTTTCTTGGGCGGATGGTCTTGATGGAGTCTCCAAAGGCAGCGGAGGAAGTAGGACACAGGGCACTTAGAGGCATGCCAATCGCTTGGATAGTCGTGTTTTTGGCACTGAGGGATGCCTCGAGCAAGGGGAGAAAGGTGCGGAGCAGAAGATATCTAGCGCCTTGTTGAAAATGATGAAGAGATTAGGAGTTTACAACTTGATTTAGCCTTATTTAAAACATTACAAGTGGAGCTAGAGGCCAAGGCAAGGCTCATGAGGCATGCTTGCGTATCGTCAGCACGACTTAGATGCGTGAGGGAGTTGATTTAAGTCACGTAGCGGAAGGTGATCGAGATCGGAGAGTCTTTTTGCCAAGAACACCGAAATCTTTAGAAGGTCCAATCAGACTGCCCGAGAGGTCGAGGTGCACCAAAGAGATAATTCTGCTGAAAGGAAGCGGGGACGGGGCTTCCTTGTCCTCTCGGTGAAGAAGCTATCACCAAGAGGCCCGAACAAAGCTCTGTCCTCGCTAACCTGCCGGTGTTCCCACCGGGAAATGGGCATGGTCCAAGCAATCATAGAGTCGCCTCCCAAGGAGGTTTCGGGCACCGCCCTTGGTCCCCCCCGATTCTATGTAACTTCGTACCGTTGAACCTTCAACGACGGACTTTTCACAGCGTTGCATCTTGCATGTATTCTTATTGGGGGGAATATTTCCTAATCGTCCAAGTAGTGAAAAAAATTTTATCCGTGTACTTTCACACAGGATTTGTTCATGGATCCAATAAGTCATATGCCGCGGTGTGATCTTTTAAAGATAGTTCTAAAAGAAGAAAAATGCTACTCGCCTCGGGGCGGACAATTCGTTAGGGAGACCAACCGATAGGGCAAGCCACAAGCCCATGCTTCTAAGAGTTGTGTACCTTTCCTACTATATACCTCGTTTATTAAGAAACAATCAATAGGATGGGTTGTGCCCGGGACCTTCAGGGAGTCATATCCTTTATCGACGACACACTTTGATCGCAAAGATTCGCCTCGTAAGGATGGCTGCGGCCTCGCTTCTTCTAGGAGTCATGTCTCTTGGCTGACGACACGCTCGGCTCGTTAAGGTCTAAATGTTAGGATAAGCAGCTCCGCCCTTCCGAGAGTCATATGTCCCTTACGTTGATGACACGCTCATTCGCGAGGGGATGGACCGTGTCTACCCTTCTAGGAGCCCTATCCCTTAGTGAGACATGTTTGGTTCTATAGGATTCAACTGGGCAGATGGGCTTTATATCTCAGTTTTTCTAAGAAATATGTCCTTTATTGACGACACTCTTCGTCTATTAAGATTCAAAATGGTAGGATGCCACATATGCTAATCACAATAGAAATACTATTGCAATAATGCAAAAATCTAAGGCAAAAATAATTGGAGACGTACTCTCGTGGTCACGAGAGAATCAGCGCTCACTTTGGAAGAGACATCGGACATTCCAACAAAGACACGTTTGAATACCGGTGGGAGAGTTCTAAACTTGACCTTCATATGTTTAGTGGCCGGACAAAGTTTCCATGGTATTCAGGTTCGCCTAAAATTGTCTTGTAGAATAAGGAAAGTTTGACCATATTAAATACAGTGGTAGCCGTTGCATGGTTTGGTGGTAAGCTAAAAGTGACCAGAAGTGAGAAAATACCTTTAGGGTATATCCATTCGCTAGAAAACCCCTCGAGCGATCCTACATGGGGTTGGAGGTGCGTCTAACCGAAACTCATTCATTGGAAGGCATCTTAATAGAGGAGGTTGTATCCTACTATTTGATTAATAAAGATCATTCGGACCTTGTACCGCTGGGATTTGAAGGTAACAACGTAGGGTCATGACTATCGAGATCAACTCCTATCAAATCCTCATTAGTAAAACTGATAACCAGTCTTTTTTCCTTGGATTGCTTGTCAACATGAGTCGTCAGTATCTCTTGAGGAGCGGGAAGAAACGTTTTGGCCATGTAGAAGATGGGCGGATTGTTCATTCAACTTCGTCCCTCCATGAATATTTCTGGGTGTTTGGACTATATGTAGGAAAGATGCTGGTAGGGTTGTAGGTCTTGTGAGAGGATCGTTTGTCATAGATCTAGAGGATCACTCCATCTGGTTGGTTGTGTGCTGGTCGGACGATCGCTGATCATTCAATTGCTTTCCCACGGTGGAGCATGCCGATTAAAAGAGGGTATATTCCTCCCTTCCATGCTAATGAACCTTTGTAATTTTCCACTTTGAACTAAGATTCCAGCTCGTCCTTGAGTTTTCTACACTCGTCCGTCATGTGACTATAATCTAAATAGAAGTAACAATACTTGGTTTTATCTTTCTTAGAGTTATCCTCCGTGGGCCGGGAGTAATCACCCGATGTATAGTTTATTTTTGATTCAGAGTAAGATTTTGACTGGGGTCTTATTCGGAGGTGTAAAGGTGTTAAACCTTCACTAAGGTCAACAGGATCTTTATCTATTTTTTTTTGGTGAGGACCGCTGTGGTGACCGCTTGCATTCTGTCTGTGTGACCTATCTCTTACATCTATCAAACACCTCAAGGTCTCTCACGCTATGTACTTTCAACGCGGGTACAGACTCCTAAATGTAGGAAGAAGGGATCTTGGTGATAGATATTTTCATACCTAAGGGCCATAGCACCCTGGAAGGTGCCACTAATGCAATGGGACGATCCAAAACTAGGACCCTTCATCATCTCGACCTTAAACTTATTCGTAAAGTCCCTCAAAAGCCATAGCTCCCTTCACAGCAGTGGCGGTAAAGGAAGCAAACTTTCTTTGACTCCCCACCGAACACGAAGTGGACTTTGAACTACTATCAAAGTTGAGAGAAACTTTTGATGCTGAGTGATGAGAGCGAGTTGAACTATATTAATGCATTATCTTTGAGGGTAGTAGGAAAATGTTTACATATAACCGCGTTTGTCATATCTCTTAAAACCATTACTATTACAAAATGGGTTACATGATCATGAGAGTCGATTGTATCATCATCTCTCCATGGGAGGTAGAAGGGGGCCAGAAGGTACCAGCTTCGAGGAGACTTTCAGATCGAAAGGTAACATGCTGGATGGATAAAGGAGGGGTTCGTTCCTCCTTGCATTGGCTCGCTTGAGTTCATCGGCGATGAGTTGCACAACCTGTCTCCTCAGATTATCAGGATCACGACGGGAGGTTACTAATGGTTCATAGTTCAGGTGAGGTGCGAGTCGTCGAGAGCGTGCATACCGTAATCCTCCCAAAGAAGATTGTTCCTCTTGTTTAATAGCATGTCTGAATCCTTTTAACTGTTTACTCATGTTCTGTACTCTAGATTCTAATTTTTTCGCTGGGAGACGATTGCCTCCTTTCTCCGGGACAAAGTAGGGAGTGCAACTCAAGTGTCCCGAGCGTCTTGGCGAGGGAGTTGAGAGTAAATGGCAAGGTTTTCAATAGGTTGAGCAGATGCCGCTAGCAATGTAGCGTCAATTAGGGTAGCGGTATGTTTATCCGCAACGGATGTAGCCTTCGAGGAGGTCTTGGTCCTTCTTTTTAGAGACATAATTGTTTGAAAATCTGAGGTGTTCACTGAGGTTGCTCTAGTTTGCTTCTTGTGGACGGCGCCAATCTGTTAGGGATGAGTTTCGACTTCACAGATTCTAACTTCTTTAACTTGAATGGGCGCTTCGAATGTTGGAGTAAAACCCACAAACGGTCGCTAGAGGGTGCTCCGGCAGGAAAGATTCCGACGTTCAAAACAGAAAAGCGGTTTTCGAAAGGAATGAAGTAAACTGAGCCAGAGATGGCTGAGGATGAGGGTCTTATGGTTTGTGTGTTGACTGCATAGTATCAAGAGAGTATACCTGGGTGTGGCATACAAAATGTTTTTATAGGACGCAAAGTCAGGACGTGGTATATTCGGGGCACATAATCTAATTTTCTTAAGAACATGCTCGAAAATTTCAGAACTCTTTAGTCAAATATTTTCAAGAGATTTGAGACTTTTATCATTTAAGAGATTTAACGAACCAAAGATATTCTTTTCTTATCGATTAGATTTTAAAAATTTCCTTCCTTATCAAGAAAATATGTCTGAAATTGAATATTACCTTTGATCAATGAGGGTAAACGATTAACTCCTCATCAAAGCTGTTGATCACAAAATGTTGGGGAACCTGTCGTCTTGAGCTCGTTGAATGCTTTTGAGAGTCGGGATCGATTAGGCCACTATCGATAGTGATTATCCAAAGTGTCAAGCCATGTCTACCCTTCCAGAAATAAATCTCCACCGATTGACACATTTGGGTACGAGATACTTATTGAATCATGAGCTCATAAAACTGAGTATTACCACCTTTAGATTATCTCCCATCATAATCAATGCTCCGACTTATTCGGATGAACAAGAAAATAAAAATGATTGCACCAACTCTTTTTTTTTTTCTTTTAATTTTTTAAATAATAATAATCTAATATAGTTTCATGGTGACTAATAAAACTCAGCATTTTATGATCCACTTGCAATTGGCCACATATAGAACGAACATAATTAAAAATATGTAATTCTGACTTTTAAATCACCTTAAACATTCATCTAAACCTTTTTTTATTTTAACTGGGTCATAATTGTTATAAAACCTTCTCAATAAAGGTTAACACCTTTGCCAAATTGTCCCTGTAGTATTCTGTATCTCCCTTCCGTCAAGAATAATCTATGTGGAAACTTTTTCAACATATAGCCCATGCGTAAAATCTGCGTAATAGTTATCGAAGAGAATCAATAGCCAAAATCATTGGCCCTTTCCATATTGACAAAAACACAATGATTTTGGCTATTGATTCTCTTTCAGCTATCTCTTCTGTTGCTCGCATGAGGTACATGTATTATTTGAATTAAGAGTTATTTTAGATAATTAATGACTTTTTAAACTCAAAAATTATCAACTTAGGTTTGATTTAGTATCAACTCTAGTAATTTATTGAAAAACCAATAGCTAAAATAACTTAAATAACAAAGCAAACACCCCATACCGATGACTGCTCCTTTTATCCTCGAAACAAAACCCACAATGGTGTCTCACTTCTTACCAGTGGATACAGGGAGCACTGCCACCGGAAAAACCATACTCCTCCATTAAATGTAACGGGCACTTATTACTTATTTTGCTTGGGCCAATAAATTTGGACCCCTTGTAGGCTCTCCAACATCTAGTTGACTCACTTTTTAAAAAAACCATCGTAATTATATTTAATTCGATTAAATTTGATTCAACTGAATTATACATTTAAGGTGTAGAACTCTCCATCTGAGACCTTATTTAAAAGGGACTGATATGAACCACAAACCAACTAGCGTTGGTCTTCACTTCATCACCTTCTTGCTTCTAGACCAATTTTCTCCATCACTTGCTCAATATCCAAACGTAATTTGAGTATAAAAATGAAGGAAAAATAAAGCGAAAGAGAAATCTCAATGAACCTCACAAAAAAGTCAAGAAAAATGGACAAAAAAATGAGACTCCAACAACGGCAAGGGCTTATCTTGAGTCACGTTGGAACCTAGTATAGCTAACATGCAACGTATTGCCTTGTATGGATGCCATTTTATTTTATTTTTTGGTTGGTAAAGTTGTATGTATGCCATTGGCATGTTTTTTATCCGTCAACATTATCTAGGAAAAATCTATTAATGACAATAATCATTTCTAATATAGAACCATTATTAATATTTATTAATTCAAACCTGATTATGTGACTCCAAAGTTAAGTTTGCATTCTTTTACATTGGAAAATCAGAAAATGGAGAAAAGAAAAATAAGAGGAAATGTTTTTTTTTAGTGGGACGCATAGTTGGAGATTTCGAGAAAAAGTTCAATGGAAATTATAGAATAAATTGAAGTTAAACTCAATTTTGAACTCATTATTTGAGAAAAGTCAAGTTTGAGCATTAAATTAAGAATTAACCTTGAATTTTAATCTTCTTATAAAGTAGAAAGAGCAACTAAACTGGGGCAACAAGAGGTTTTTCGATCGAATGTCATTAGGCCGGCTAACAATAAGGTATAATTGAGGCGGACAACTTGTTCTTGGAGAGCCAAGCTTAGTGATTTGATCTCCGAATCCAGAAGAGAATATGGATATGGATTTGATGGCTACGACCTCCTTCTGGCAAGTGGGAGAGATGAGCATGGTTTTTGGAATTCGGGAAGACCTAGGTCAGAATATTAGCTAGGTTTGCTACCGCAGCGGCTGCCGGACTTTGGGGTTACTTAAGAAGTCTCCAGCAAGGCATAGGAATATGGATTCCGCCAAGCCATTCTTGGAGGTGGAATTTGAGATTGTCAACCCTTTACCATTTTGATCCTTAAGACCTATTTGAAATTTGCAGGATTGCGTGCTAAGCAGACGTCAAACAAGTACATTTCAATATAAATTTGATAATTCCTATCACGTCTTTGTTTTTCATAATAGGCTTTTTTTAGAACATCTTTGGCCATATTTGGAAAATTACACTGTAATCTTGTTGGTCGCCAGGCATTAGTTTCCAAGAAAGAAAGACAATTTGTATATTGGAGCAAATAATGCGGATACAAGAAGAAGACGAAGATAAAATGCATCTCAAAAAGCCACTATTAACTTCATTGCTGGCTCAACATGGGGACAATCTCAACATACGTTAAACACTTCGGTTTGATTCTTTGACCAATCTTTTTTTTTAAGGATAATTATTGATCAAATTCAAAAATCATATTTTAATTAAATTCTATTCGAATATTAGTACAATCCAATATATATAAGTTCTCCTCTCGCTTCGAAAGCGAGATAAGATGCATGAGAGATAAGATGCATGACAATACAATACGATGGTTTGAGTCTTTGTGTATCCCACTCCGCAATAGGGCGTGCAAAGGTTTTTAATACAATATGGACAAATATGCATGGTACGACATCAATGTCCACTCTCCTAGTATTGAACTTGCATCTATTTTCAAATGATGTGGTAGTTTCGATGCAAGGACAATACACTACACAATCAAACAGGCCTGTTGTTGGCCCTTTAGTCGAGCTACTCTTAATGATGAAGCCAACAATTTATTTTAGAGAACGAATACAATATGTATAAGTAGAGTTAGACATTTTTTTTTTTAAAAAAAAATACCATTTAAAGGATTTAGGTAATATTTTTAAATATTTTAACAATATTTTTAGTGAATTTTAATGCTATTTCTTAAACTATTAATAATATTATTTTTTGAGATGCTGAAATTTTTTTTAAATATTAAAAGTTTTTCCAAGCGCCGACCTCTCTACCTTCGCCACCAGTTGGTGGATTGGTTGCAACTACCAAACATTTCGATAAGACAGTGTTATGAATAAATAAGAAAATATTTCAATACTAATAAAGACTCTGATGGGAACATAGAATAGGTACATCCAAGGCCCTCACCACCTTCTTTTTTAATGAAAAAAAGAAAAGAAAAAAAAAACACACAACTTGCTCTTAAATGCCGAAATGGTATCGAAACAAAACCATCCGTAAGACCACGTTAAAAGTAAAGAATGGCCTCTAAATGCGAACAAAAGTACTTTCTCTAGGTCTGCTTTTATCGGCCACCCTGTCGTTGTCGTTGGATACCAAAACTGACTCAGTCCTCAGGAAGTTGCTCGATAGCCTTGGAAGAGGCCCCTCCTTCTTTCTTTCTTTTTTTTTTTTTTTTTTTTTTTTTTTTTTTTTTTTAACTAACCGATATTTAAATTTTATTCGATTAATTCACTTTGAACACTATAAGACATATTGAGAGATTGACTCTCTCAAATTCATTTTCTCCGTTCTTAAAACTCAAACTCAAAATCTCTTATTAAAAAAATTGAGTATCCAATCATTCAATATAAACGTAGATGCCCTCTTCATCACATGTCCATGGGACCCAAGATTCAAGGGACAATTCTTTAGTCAAACAACATTCAGTATTGCCCTGTCTAATGTCCAGTGGACCCAAGAGTCAAGGGACAATTCTTTTTTTAACTGACTGATATTTAAATTTTATTTGATTAATTCGTTTTGAATATTATAAGATATATTGAGAGATTGACTCTCCCAAATTCATTTTCTCCGTTTTTAAAACTCAAACTCAAAATCTCTTATTAAGAAAATTGAATATCCAATCATTCAATATAAAAGAGTTTAATCGTAGATGCCCTGTTCATCACATGTCCATGGGACCCAAGATTCAAGGGACAATTCTTTAGTCAAACAACATTCAGTATTGCCCTGTCTAATGTCCACGGGACCCAAGAGTCAAGGGACAATTCTTTTTTTAACTAATCGATATTTAAATTTTATTCCATTAATTTGTTTTAAAAACTATAAGTTCGTGACGTGAGGATGCAAGAACGTGTACTAGACTGAATTCTTTGTAGGATGGAAGATTTTTGTCCCAATAGAAACATTGATTTTTGTCGGATGTCATGATTTTATAACATGCAAATATGGTACTGAAAAATAAAAGATTCGATAACTCAAGTACACAAAGAAAAAAAATAAATGGGATTATATGAAATAAATTCTACAAACTTAATTGGAGGCATAAAAGGTTAGATGGAAAAAAAAAATATAAAAGAAAGGTTAGGGTAATATTTTTGCTTTTTCTGTGTAATTTATTAATTTTTGTATGCACATAAATATTTGAATAACCTTTATCCTTTATAATTATACAATTTTCTTCTCCCTCTCAAAATTAAAATTATATAAATTATCTTTTTAAAAATTAAATATATTAATTTTCTTGGAGACACGTTTAGCATCATTTAGCTTAGGCAGCTTGGATTAAAACACAGGTACTTTTGCTTGGAGGCTTTTGCTTTCACTAGAAAGCCTAGACCAAGAATACGAAGTTTACAATCATGATATCATTCCTTTTGCATCGTTTTTTTTCTCCTTTTGTCTTGAGTTTCTACCTGATTTTCTTCATGAATTTCCATCATTCTTCATTCTATAATCTACAATGAGAGAATCACTATAAAAATATATATATATCCTTCGACTTTTTCTTTTTACTATTATCGATATTCTATAATTATCACCAAAGGATATGATAATTAAAGAAAAAATGTCGACAATGACAAAAACATTGGTAAATTTTTGGGATTTTTCTAATTAGTAAAACATCAAGATATGTGAACATTTTCTGATTTTTACTCTTAGAATGTTGCAAAGGCTCAAGCATTTGTTGATGTTTAGGAGCTTAAACGTAGGCAAAGGCTATGTTTTAGTTATTATTATTATTATTATTTTAAGTGTGGCTAGTTTACGTTTGTTGCTAAAACCTGTTTTCAAAGCCAAATATGTTCATCATATTGCCATTAGCCACAATATCAAATATCCATCAACAAATATCTATATTATAACTCCAAACTTCATTTTCATCCATACTTCATAATTCAAATAAACAACTATCAACCATAAATATCCAATAATTCATTACTCCAAACAAATACAATGTACTCATCACCTTTGAATCACAAATAACTCATTATTCTAAATATAATATACACTGCAAACAAACAAACGATCATCCACACATAAGTTTGAACTAACAAAATAAAGAATTCATTAACAATAATTTTATAAGTCAAATAAGTTTACAAAAAAATAGTTAATGAATAAATATAATGTTCCATTACATACAATATATCCATCATCTTTTTTGTGACTCAAGATATAGGACCACCCCTTGTATGAATTGAGAGCCACCATCTTCAGTAGACGAACTATCTTCATCCCGTAGAAATAGTATATTTATAATTAAAGTAACAATAAAATGTCACACAATATAATTCCTATCATGTAAAGAATAAAAGTTAATATATTACCTCTTCCAAGATTTGAAAAGGTACTTGCATATTTGGAAAATTTGACATGAACATTTGCAACAATATATGGAAATTTTCTTTTGTTTTCTTCAATTCACGCCTCATCTTGGTTAGCTTTTTGTTAGAGTTAGGGTTTGTATGGGAAGATGATAATGTTCCATATTAGCTGTTTACCACATCCCTTTACCTCTAACTCTATTCAGATGTTCCTTGCTAGTAATTTTGAGTTACACTCTCTCCTCAATTTGATTGAAGGAATCTTGTATTGAGGTGACTTGTTAACTTGACATCATTTCATCAGCTTGTTTTTATGTATAGAAAACGTATATGGAGGAAAATCAGCACAAACAATGGTTGATACATCAACATAAACACTTACTAAGAAGTGATATCTAAATTTCATGAAACTTACCATCATACTGGCAAATTCTGAGTTCATATATGAACCGTCTTTGTTCTTATGGGTAGCTTTGTGTAGTACAATTCTATCAGGGATATCCTATATCTAATTCCAGAAACTAAATTATTAATAACTAAAAAAATACTATCAAATACACCATTACTATATAAAATAATTACCAATTCCTTTGTCCACCTGGCAAATGACTTTGAGTTACAAGTGTGTATATACATTTGTTGCAATGGGCTCTACTTCTCTGCTTCATACTTCTCCTACAAAATATTCTATGTTATTATGATAAGACTATAAAAATAAACAAAATGTTGTTAAGCAAAATATGTTACTAGTTTGAGTTTTGAGTACCAAGGCAACTTTGATTTAAAGTTTCGTTTATTCTTTCAATGCAATAGGAATATTGTGCTAGTCCTTGAGATTAAGAAAGCAAAACTTCAAATTTCTAACCACAAGATTATAGAAATTGGTCAGTATCTAGGACTTCTATCTAATGGATTGCATGTTAGAATTGAAGGACACTACGATTCGTTGTGATCTTTAGGTCACATGCTTGATTGGATAAAGAAGGAACTGGAGACAAACATCCCCCTGGCAGAATTGAACCGTACAAAAAAACTACCTGCCAAAAAAGAATGTTAGTTTATATGTGAATGAAGAATTTGTCGGTACGATATCAAGTGACATGAGTACTTATAGAATTTGTGATGATATATATATATATATATATATATATATTTTATACATAAAAATAAGTTGATAAAATGATGACAAATCAACAAATTACATTAATACAAGAGTCCATCGATTAAATCGAGAATAGAGTATTCTTCAAAATAACTAGCAAAGAACATCCAGGTAGCATTAGAAGTAAAAGGATGGGATCAACCTCTACTAGCTACAACAAAAAATCATCTTCTCATATAAACGTTAACTTTATCAAAAAATTAAGTAAGAGGTACGCTATGAATTTAAAAGGAAAAAGAAAACAAGTGCAAAATTTGAAATTTTGTTTCAAATACTTACCTCAAAATTTTTAAATATGGAAATACCTACTCAGACGTGGAAAGAGGTAATATACTAACTTTTATTGTTTATATAATATGAATTATCTTACTTGGCATTTTATGTGACACCCTAGCTTTTGTTCTCCGCTAGCTAATGATGATTCAACCAGTGAAGATGATGACTCTCATTCTATTCAAGGGGGTGATTTTACGCCCTGAGAAGTGATGCGAATTTTTATGTAATGCGATGTTGCTTCGTTAACATTTTTTTTTGTAGACTTTTTTTTATGTTTTTGTTAATAAAATTTTTATTTCTTTGGTTCAAAATTATGTGTGGATAGTTGTTTATTTCTTTGGTTCAAAATTATGTGTGGATAGTTGTTTATTTTTTTGGAATATATATCATGTTTGGAATAATGAATTATTTGTGATTTAAAAGTGATAGGTACATTATATTTGCTTGGAGTATGAAGTATTTGATGATCGATGGTTGTTTGTTTATTTATTTGATAGTTGTTGGTTTTTTATTTGAAGTATGAAGTGTAAAATAAAGTTTGGAGTATGAATTGTATATCATGTTTGTTTGATGGATGATGGCAATAGAGATGAAAACGATCCGGCTCAGGTCGGTTTCGAGATGGGTCTAGGAACCTCCGGTCGGGCTGGCAGCGGTTTCGAGGTAATCTCAAGCAAGGCCGATTTGGTTTAAAAAATTTACTTAGAATTAGTCTGACCCGATGGATCAATCCCCTTAAACTGGGCCGGGTCGAGTCGATTCCAAAAAAATAAAAATCGGACTGGCCTAGTTATGGAGTGGGGCGATTCGCTTTTGGGTTACTATTCACCCAAGTTGATTATCAGTCCGGGCTAGAAACGTAATGACTAGGTCAGTTTTCGACCTTGTCCCATATGGCAATGTGATGAGTTGGTTTGATTTTGAGAACTTAATCAATCTTTTTTTTTTAAATAAAAAAACAAAATAGCCATTGCCAAAGTTTTTAGAGTAAAATGATGGCAATTACACGTGGATTTGCTCACATTTCTGATTTGAAAGGTCGACAAATCCTTTGGCCTTTGCCAGTAACGTCGGTAAATACTCACATATCCTGACATTTTATTCGTCAAATACGTCAAAAAATTCCAAAACTTTGCCAACATTTTTGGTAGGAAATGTCGGTAAAGTACCGACGTTTATCTATAAACGTAAAAAAATCTCATTTTTTCTCTAATGTTTATTCTTTTGGTAGGCCACCCTTTAGTGACGGTTATAAAACGTCAAGAACTGTGGCAAAGATATGAATTTTTGTCGTGTTCCACCAGTCCAAATAGATTGGGGTTTGGCTTGCCATCAAATGAGCCACTAATACTCTCTCTGGTTGTCGCTAACCACTACCTATTCTGGTCTCAGTTCCAACCTCACCTCCATCCATCGCTATATCACTTCACCTTATCCTCATCACAGGTTGCCACCTCCACTTTCTGCTTTATGTGTGCCTCGCTTTGCAACATCAATAGCCACCACTCTCTACCTCCGTTCATCTTAGTTCAGAGATCTCACCAATACCTCTATCCTGCTCTTGGTTTTGTACAATTGATGGTTTTCACACTTCGTGTCCTACTCTTGATTTGTTCTGTTGGTTACCTTCAACTGCATAATTCTCGTACCCACCATTGGTTACCTCTGATTGCACATAGTTTCATTCTATTTGTCACTCGTCCTGCTTTTGATCTTTTGAGAATTATGTATTGGATCATTGTTAATATATAAAATAATTATATATTTAAATTGTTATATTGTTATATAAGATAAGTTCATAAAAAAATAAAAAAAGTGATCTAATAAAGTTTTAGTTAATTTTGAACTCTAAAATATCTAATAAGGTGTGATTCCTACATATATAAAAACTTAAGGGATAATCGCTATCTGGGTAATGGGTTTAGATAGGGTTATCAAAAGGATAACACAATTATCTTTAAATATGGTTTATGATCCTCGGATATGATAAATCTTTCATCTCTAATACCCTATTAGTTAGAGGATTTCTTTAGGGAGAATACAAAGATCTAGAAAAATACTCTAAATGTAGAATTCTTGGAGATAATCAATTAAGACAATCAACACTCGTTGAAAATTATTAAAAAAGATCTTGAAAGTATAGATTCAAATATACTTTTCTTCGATTTCTATATTCAGTTATTTATAATTTTTTAATAATTTAATATTTAAATCTAAAGTTATATAATTTATATATTGATGATAATCATCATCAATATATAAATTATATAAGTAGTATCGGAGCCTTGATGCTGAGATCATTAACAAAATTAAGGCTTTTGATTTTTGAAATTGGGAAAAGAAAAAAAATGCATGATTTAATCCAATCAGACTTTTGGTCATTATGGCCTCCGAATTAAATATATAAAAAATAAAAAAAAGGGGCACAAGCATTTAATGCTTCCCCAAAATCAGGTTCACATGCCCGTCCTGATCTCTCCTTTGGGATTTCAATTTCTTTGATGTATCACAGAGAGCGAAGAGAGATCGTCGTCTCTGTCTCCCCTTCTATGAAGAAGTACCACTTTCAGAGCCAAGAAGGTGTATCGCAGGGAGATCCGAATCCCTTCCTCACTGCGAACAAGTGTGATTAACCCCTGCCGGTGCTGGAGATCAAATCAAAGATAAGGTTTGAAAGGACGGTGACGACGGTTTCTATGGGAGAGACCATTGCTGGCCAATGGAGACTGCGGTGGCTTCGGCCATCTCCCATTATCGAAGGCCTCTGTTCGCGATGAATAGAGACTATGGACTCCAGGAAATGAGATGACTGTCAATCTTCATAGGTCGACGGTTGTCTCTGATGGTGGAAAACTGGTCATCGGCGGCGAGGGTTTTCACTTTTGCGGCGAAGGAGAGAGAGAGACGCCAGCGAGAAGTTGGTGGCAAGGAAGTTAACAGGCAATCACTTAAAAAAAATATATATATATATTAAGTAATTAATTTGATTAGTGGACTGGTTTGGTCCAGTTGATGTTAGTAGTTTTGGGCCGGTCTAGGCTAGATGGTTGGGCCTATTTGTGTGTGACTAATGGGCCTACTATGAATTAATAAGAACAGGCCCATCATCACTAGAGAATTGGACCGATTTAATTGGATCTTTTCAAGCTCAAGTTGGTATTAAAACTAGACCATTACAGACCCAATATTTTGATATAGGATTGAGCCTTTAACAGGCTCAATTCATCCCTTTAGATTAAATGCATTTTAAATCCATTAAGTAAAGCTTGTCTATTTAATATATTTGGGTTATAAAATTGGGTCCAAGACCGGATCCAATTTAAAGTATATGGGTTATTAAATTTAAGAGATCCAAACATGTTATAAAATTAGATCTAAACACAGAATCAATTTTCAAGTATAAACCCATCAGGTCTAATTAAGGATATAATTTTTAATTCAAATAATTATTATATATATTTTGAGATATTCTATGTGAATTGACCCAAAGGAAGGTTTTCAATTTGGCATGTTAATTTATTATCAGTGTTTGATTACTACATCAGAGTATCACTTACAAGTTAATTATTTTATCCAAAGATGAAATATTAATGGAGTTATCGGTATCCTGTGATGGGGTTACTTTTATTTGAATTATTAATTAATTGTTTTAAGTCATTGTGAGTATAATTTTGATTGTTTATTATTTTCTATTCAGTTTTGCATATTACTTCTATTAATATTAATGCCCAATTCATATTGATTCTTAAATTGAATGGCTCGAATTTCAAATCATGGCAAGAGAATCTAGTTAGAGTTCTCGGAGTCATGGACTTAGATCTTACATTAAGGATTGATTTTTTCTTACTACTTATAGATAAGAGTACCTCTAAGGAAAAGATGGAGAAAAAAAGGTAGAAGAGATCAGATCGCATGTGTCGATAGTGATAAAATAGGTCATCCCAAAAACATTCGGAGGCACTATAGTTGGATCGATAATGTGATTAAATCTTTCCTTGTGGATATTGAGAGATGATTTGTTAAGACTGAAAAAGTTTGAGATTGGTACATTCTTGAAAGTTCTTATCTCAAAGCGATATAAGGGTCAAGAATACTTGACAACTAAAGATAAGAAACGAAAGATAAGGAAACGAGGATAAGGATCTTGCTAAGGTTCTTGGTTTGGTTTGTTCTTAGATTAATTTAATTTTGGTATTAGGATACATTTGATAGCCAAATTACTACTACTACTCACATCAGTGTGTCTATATAAAGTTTTCTAAATTGTTAATCGCCAATTGATAGTGAAACATATATCTACGTGGGCAATTACAATAAAATTCCAGTTGAAGTTATAGAAAGATTTAAATTATTGTTGAAAACCAATTTCTATTTGGATCTCAATGAAGTTTCGTAATTCCGTCTTTTAGATGAAATTTGATTTCTATTTCTGTATTGGATAAATCAGGTTTTACTTGTTCCCTCAAAAATAAAAAAATCGGTTTATTTCTTGAGTCCAAATTGATATATTCCGATTTTTTATTAGAATCTGATAATCTATATTTAGTTAATATTGTTACTTCATTTAGTGAATTTCTGCATTTAAGTAGACAAGGTGTAAAGAGAAAACAAATCAACAAAAGGAGTTATGAAGTCAAAAGGTTTCGAACGTCTTAAAACTGATACATATGGATATCTATGGGTTATTCATTTCGGTTTTTTAGAATGGTCAACGATAATGTATCATGTTTATAGACGATTTTTGGATATGGCTATATATATTTCATTATGAGTAAATCTCAATTAAGATTACAACATATATATCCTTAATAGAGTTCCCACTAAAATAGCTACCAAGACCCTATGAACTCTGGACTGAGAGACATTTTAGTCTAAAGCATAGGTACATTTGGGTTGTCCAATTAAGGCTAGGCCTTTTACGGCTTAATAAAAGAATACTGGATATCAGGATGGTGATTGCTATTTTATAGGGTATTCTAAAAAATTTAAGTGGTATAAGTTTTTATGATTTTACAAATAAAGTTACATTTAAGTCAGAAAGTGCACGATTCTTTGAGAATGTTGAGTTTGCAGGGGAAGAAACAAATGAGGACAATGTTGGAAAATCTCAATTCTAGAAGAATAAACTCTACTACCTCCGGAACCGATGTCATGGTATTACAAATTTTATCAATTAATCATCTCGTTAGATTTTGAGATAAATTTGGTTAAAAATTTTGCATATTACAAGTTATGTGGGAGTATGTATATTTTTCTGATTTTATATGTTAAAAAAATTCTCAAAATATATGACATTTGGGATTATAAATCAGGAGATATCTTTATACTTAAGGGAAACAAGTTTAGTTTCAATTAGTACCCAAAAAATGACCCTATACATAAGGAAATGCAGAAGATTTTTTACGTGTCAGCAATATGGAGTCTGATGTATATTCAGGTCGATACGTGTTTAGATATTGCGTACGTTACAGGAGTGTTGGACAAGTACTTAATAGTAGGCCATTAAAAGGTAACCAAACAAGTCTTATGGTAATTACAAAGAATAGAAGGATATATGCTCACTTATCGGAGGTCAGATTAGGTTGAAATCATTCAATATACTAACTCCAATTAAATTGGATGCTAGAATAGTATAGGACTAGCATGTTATGATGCATCCAACTATGGAATATGATTGTAAAATTTTATCGCGAGGTTGCACATAGTGGATGATATTATTATATTACTTAAGTTATTATGTGACAATAAATTAGCAAATAAAAAGAAATGATTCAGAGTAGATAGTTGTTTATAGAGTACGTTGATATAAAATCCATAATTACGGATCCGTTTACTAAAGGGTTGCCACCCAAAAGATTAATGTGCACACTATTCTTATGGGTGACATATTATTTCAAGATATTCAATTTCCCGTTAAAATTTGTAATTTTATATGTTTATCTAATATAGACATCTTAGTTATTTCAATTTAAGATATTTTGAGATTAAATATTCAGTTTTTTGGATTACACTCTGATATTAAGTACAGTTGATCTCGCTATAGTTTAAGGAGGATTCGTTGGAAATAGACATTTATAGATCACATTACATATAATTTCCATACTGCACATCCACGTCATGATTCATATCTTTTGGTTGTATTGGTATACGTGATCACTATTGGGTTGAGTTATGATAAATGTGATAAAGGTCTCTCTAATTTTATATTGATATAACTGATGGACGGGATTAGTTATAGAGATATTTTACTATTAACAATAAAGTTGAGTTCATTTCGGTTATACGTAACTATAAAGATATACATGTAGTTCAAGTGAGAGATTATTGGATCATTTAGTCCAATGTTTGGTTAATATATAAAATAATTATGTATTTAGACTATCATATAAGATGAGACCATAAGAAAGTGAAAAAGTGATTTAGTAAAATTTTGGTTGAGTTTGGATTCTAAAGTATCTAATAGGGTATGGTTCTCACATGTGCAGAAATTTAAGAGATAATTCTTATTTGGGTGATGAGTTTAGATAGGGTTATTAAAAGGATGACACAGTTATCTTTAAATATGAGTTGTGATCTCTAGATTGAGTAAATCTTCTGTCTCAAAAACCCCATCAGTTAAGGAATTTTTTTAGAGAAAACACAAAAATATGAAAGACTACTCCCACTTAAGGATTCTTGGAGACAAGCAATCAAAACAATCAACACTCGTTGAAAATCATCAAAGAAGATTTTGAAAGCATGAATCCGGGTATACTTTTCTTCGGTTCCTACATTCGATTATTTATAATTTTTTAATGATTTGACATGTAAATTTAAGGTTATATAGTTTATATATTGATGATGATTTTCATCAAATAACTTCTAACATTATGTTGGGTTTAAATTGAGGATCTTTTGAATATTTGAATAAAGTAATTGGTTGTGAATTTATGTTGATTGTAGGTTGGAATCTCTACTCTTATTGATGTTATCTTGGCTATGATAGAGTATCAAGGCTGTTTATGTAATTGGCTACGATAAGACTTTTCCTCATTGCCAATACCACCATCATACTTGGATGCCATTGATGAACCTATGGAGGAGGATGACAATGTAGAGTCATCCAACTCTATTGTGTTAATTAGTTGCATAAGATAATTCGAGAATCTTAAATCAACATATTTCCTAGAGTTGTCACACCCACACTCAAGCACAAGTGCGTAATTTTTTTTTTATTATTTTTTTTTTTTTGGGGAAAGTTGATTCTTGTCATATTATTTCTACCTGGGGTGTTTGTATTATGTTTCATGCATTGCATTTCATATAAACTTTGTGAGTGTGTCTACTATAAACCCTCATGAGACAATACTCGTCCACTAGGGATCCATTAAACCTTATTGAATACACTAAATACTTTCGTGGTATCTACAAAATTGAGTAAGGATTTTTGTTTTTAGTTGATTTTAGTTTTACACAATTATGAGTAAAAATCTAAGTATGGGGGTTTTGATATACATAAAATATGTATATATGTTTATGCACTTTCGTTACATAGATTTTTACTCAATTTTATATAATTTTCTAGTAACCTCACTAGGTTTTTATTTATTTATTATTAGGAATAAACTGGAATTGATCAAGCATGGATTGAAGGCTAGAAGGCAAAGACATTGCAAAGTGATCATACTTTCCAAGTAGCGACCACTCACAGTTGCACTAGTTGGATGCGACTACGCCAACACGAAAAGACTTGTCAATTCCTACTTGAAGCACTTATACTTGTTGACATCAAATTTACTTCTATTGCTTGGAATGATGAGATTTTTAGTAATTTTATGAAAAATTGACTAAAGAGGGAGAAGCAAGAAAACAAGGAGCGAAGAATTTTCAAGCACAAAAGAGGTTTTTTTTTTTAATTATTCTTTTTTATTCTATTTTTTTTATTTTAATTGTATTTCTCACTACATGAGTGACTAGTTTCTTTAGTCACTAGAACTCCATTGTAAGAACTATATTAGTTTAATTATTAATTTCAAAAGTGTTGATTTTGAAGGAATTATTATGAATAGAACTAAAGGTAACCAATATATATCTAATGCATATAAAAGATTTTGTGCGTGACATATACAATCAATTTAATGAAATTGTTTTTAGTATATTGTTATAATTAAATTGTTGATAGAGATTAAGGCTAACATGACTTTGAGAGAATGACTAGGATAATTTATTGTTCTAAATGGCAACTCTAGAAAAAAAAAATATCTACATTTAATCTTTAGAACATAAACTACATATGAAATATAATTGGATGTCTTAAAGGTCTTTTATCTTATTAATTCTATTTTTATTAATTTATACATTATAGTCAGTTGTTATATTTTAGTTTATTGGATACATGATCATAAAATTTATATTTTAAATATTACAACTAATTAGCTAAATTAGTATTTGGGTATCAATTCTTGTATTAATGATTTCTAATTCATTACTTTATTAATTGGGCGATTTGTGTAATTACGAATTTTTACACCATAATACCGATTTACCTGACTCACATCATTTTTTAATAAAAAATTAGGAGATCATATCTTATACTAAATGACAGATAAAGAATTTAAAAATTAAATCTAATAGTTATAAATAGTCAGAGAAGGGTGGACAATTGTCCAACTAGGTCAAAATAATTTAATTCATTTTTATATGTTAAATAAATATTATTATTCATATTTAATTTAAAATATTGCCCCTACTAACATCGGTTACTACCCTTATAAAAATATTTTATCCCTATTATCCTTGAATCTTGAATCCGTCACTGTAAATAGATATTAGTAATAAAATACAATAAATATATACGTAAAAATAACTTAGTGTCGATATTTATTTTAAAAAATATGAGAGTTAAATAATCGATCAATTTCAATTATCTCTCATATTTTATCTTTTTATCACTTTATTTAATTAATTCACATATGCCATGTATGCCATATAAACTATCCTTTATATTAATAATTTTGATTAAAAAACATATCCAAACAAATTTGATCTAACAACTACCGCAAGAGATACCGTTCAAAACATAACGGTAACAAAAATTTAGAACATGAGCTCGATTTTGACTTTTTCAAAAAAAGTTTCTTGCGTCAGACAGAAGGAGGGTGGAATCTTGAAAGGGAATTCAAATTTTCAAATCTCCAATCGACGCTATATATTTGGTTGGATGTCCGAAAGGGACAACAATGCGCACCTGGCGCATTTTAGCCCCACCACTGTCGCTCACGGTTAACATTTTTATCTTTTTTGTGCATTCAAATTAAAATTCAACCTTGTAAGTCCATCTCAGTCCAAAACTCTCTCTCTCTCTCTCACTCACCAACCCCCAATTCTTTGCCATTAATCTTGCGTCTATTCGAAGCCCCCTTTCTCTATCCAGAACTCTCTCTCTAGGGTTTGAAGATGACGACTATGGAGAGCTTGATCGGACTCGTGAATCGGATTCAGAGAGCGTGCACCGTTCTCGGTGACTACGGCGGTGATAACAACACTTTCTCCTCTCTTTGGGAAGCTCTTCCTTCTGTTGCCGTCGTCGGTGGTCAGGTACTTCAATTCTCTCTCTCTCTCTCTCTCTTTATTTTTCGATCTGTTGCTTAATTTCTCAATTTTTTCATGACAGAGTTCTGGAAAATCTTCTGTACTCGAAAGCATAGTTGGCCGGGATTTTCTTCCCCGAGGATCAGGTTAGGGTTTCGATCTTGTTCAATTTTGTTTATTGTAAATTTTTGACAGTACCTTTTTAAGTGTAATTGAGGTGC
Source organism: Dillenia turbinata (assembly GCA_037126225.1). Taxonomy (NCBI): domain Eukaryota; kingdom Viridiplantae; phylum Streptophyta; class Magnoliopsida; order Dilleniales; family Dilleniaceae; genus Dillenia; species Dillenia turbinata. The sequence goes on along the minus strand of JBAMMX010000022.1, from coordinate 8,098,969 downwards.
TTGATTTATGAATATCATTTGTAATTAAAAATAATATCATTTCTTATCAAAATAAAAGTTGAGAGAGGAGAGAGTTGTCCCTTGTTAAGGAGAAAGTTTAGGAGTACTGGTATTTTCTGAGTCAATCTGAAAACATAATACACCAAAGGTAGATATGTGCAGAACTTGAAAGGACGAAGGACAACTTTGTTTCCGAAAAATGGAAAAAACCCTTGTATTCTTACATTATAGCATGGATAGTTGAAATAACAAAATTTATTGTGACATAGTTTCATTGGCGTTGTAAAGTAAAGGCCGTGGTTGTTTTAGTTGAAGGATGGGGGAATTGAAGGAGAAAAGGAAATAAACTTTCCTGTATTCAAGTAAAAGAGAAAGGAAAGAACGTTTCTTTCCTTCTTTGCTTCGTCATTCTTCCTTTCCTTCCAGACCTACTTCTCTCTAAATCTTTCCTTTGACCAATCAACACGAGGAAATACTAATTCCTCTCTTTCCTTCTCTTCATCCTTTCTATCCCCTCTTTAGTCCTTCCTACTGTCCATTGCCCTTACCAAACGTGGCCTAAATGATTCTTTCATGTGCCTTACAATGATCTATGAAACTATGCCGCACCAGACTTTGTCAATTCTATCTCTGTCTTTGTTGGTCGGAATAGTATTGTTCTCTGTTTATTTTATTTAGGTGAGTGTAGTTGTTGAGGATTTTCTTTGGTTATGTGGTGATTTTGTGCAGGGATCGTAACAAGAAGGCCGTTGGTGTTGCAGCTGCACAAAACAGAAGATGGGCAGCAAGAATATGCTGAGTTTCTTCACTTACCCAAGAGGAGGTTCACTGATTTTGGTCTGTGAACTTGACTTATTTATTTTTATTTTATCAATAGGTTTTGAAGGCACACGCCTCTGGTGCATACATTCATGTGATACATGTAGTTGTGAATTGTGATCAAATATTACCTCTGGAAGGATGGCTGGGTTAGAATGGCAATGTAGGAAATGATTTGATTTGCTTGGACAAGACAAGTGCCTTGGTATATACGGAATTTCTTCTCAATGGATTGGGTGCATTCTGTGTATGCACTTCAGCTTGACAAATATTCCACCAAAGTCAAATGTTTGATACACATACCAATACTTTGTGCACTGAATTGAAAAGTCTTATGTAACATGGTATTAAATCATATATCTCAATTTTATATTTTAAATGCAAATTTATAATGTTATCAGTGTTTTGCTTGGAGAAAAGTTTGAGAGGCACTATTCCAATTTTCTTTCAGAACTGCATTCTGGACATGGTAAATCATTTACACATTGCATGAAATCTCCTTTTGCAAGTGCACAAAATAGTAAAGAGAAATTAAGCAATTGTGTCCTTCCTTTCACTTCTTGAAGAGATATTGTAAGATGACATTTTGCAACCATGGATGAGATCGCCGTTTAGAAAACTTTGAAGTAATTATGAATTCAAGGATTTTGGGAGTGAAGAAAAAGCTGGCATTGGTATCATTGTGGTTTTTTTTGGGGGGGGGGGTGAGGAAAATGCTAGACAAAGAAATGATCTCTTTAGCTTCTGATAGTCATCCATCTTGTTTCTAGCTCAACCTGCCATGACACTAAAGCTGTGCTTGTTTCATATTATTTTCTATATTTATTCATTTATTTATTTATTTTTGTATTTGGATGGAATATGCTTCACTTTCTTCTAATCCTTTTTTTTTGTCTTCATAAATTTTCTATAATCTTTTAAGGGAATATGATAGTTGGTAGAATGGTTGCACTTACTAATCGACCATTGCTTGTTCCGGTTCATATTTGATTGAAGTCTTGTTATTTTTATTTGCTTCTTGATTAATGCATATTAGGGGTTTGTATTAGGATGAGAAGACTAAACTATATGCTTAGAAGGCTTCTATATATTGTAAGGAGTTATGTGAAATGCTAATACTGTCATAAAATCCTGATAGGTGAGGTTTTAGTAAATTGTTGTTCATGTGAGATTATCAACACCATTTGTGTCCAGATTTAGTGTGGCTTTTATTTTGGTTAAGTAATTAGCAATGGTTACTCTGGTAGCAAAATCAACTGATTGAGATTTTTGTGGTGTTGGGCATATAACCAACTGTTGGTTAAAACAGATTGGTATGACTATATTGGTCTTGAAAGGCTTGAAAGAGTGGGTTTTGCTGTGCTATAACAGGACTATTAATACAAAGTAATCAGGTCGTGCAATAATTTTTTTCTCTAAAACATGGCATGTTGTAATTATGTTTGCACGAGTTTGTATGGTGCCATAACTTTTTCCACAATTATGGTTTCATTAGTCTAAAAGTCAAATTGATAGGTAAAATCCTAAAAATGTGGAGATGATTGACACATGTCCGATGCATGTCTTCAAGCTTTCGTATGCATATTTGTTGTGTTTGAGAAAATGCCCTCTAAGGACACAATTTGTTTGCGAAAAGTGTCAACTGTTTACCCTTGCACTGTTATATGTTTCAACATGAAAATAACACACCTGGCAAGCATGAACTTTCACAGGTATTAAGCAATGGTAACCTTGACTGAAAAGATATATTGCCATGTAATAAATTGGTAATGACATCCAAATGCCTCTTGGGCTGATGTTACCTTCCTCCACCCGCTTTGACTTAGCCCAAGTTCAGGTCTATCTCACCCCCAAAATTTACCAAGCAAAAAAGAAAAGCAATAATGCCATTGTTAGAAATTGTTAAGTGCTAATGGTTGCTTTTCTTCTACATTGTTTTATATTAATGCATAGGATATGCCTGGGTGTGTATCATGGTATTGCTAAGCATGTTGATTCCTTCATATTATGGATTTTATGTTGATTCCTTTATATTTCTTCTCTGTTTTAGTGGATCACTGGTACATGAATGCTACTAATGCTTTTTTTCCTCTTGTTGCCTGTCCAGCTGCTGTTCGCAAAGAAATTTCCGATGAAACAGACAGACTCACTGGGAAGACAAAACAGATTTCTCCTGTTCCTATTCATTTGAGCATATACTCTCCCAATGGTGCAACATACATCTCTCTCTTTTTTATAATACATGATTTAGAAATTATTTCTCCAACTTAAACCAAATTTTGTCTTGTACCTCTTTATTTTCTTTTATGTTGATTGTACTGATATGGTAATTTATCTTATGCACTACTAAAAAACACCCATAGTCTTCACAAATACTTGTAATCATACAGTATATGCCTTAAGAATCTACTTATTCTTTTGTACAGAATGATAGTCGCTGTGCTACCCTAGGACAAGATAGTAAATGAACGTGTGTTTTGAGGATCCTCTTGTAAGCATCATTATTCATGTTAGCACTTGTAGTCATTGCTTGGAGATGGCACTACCTCTTATGGATGCTAAATAATGCCCACATGCAATACCATGTGATACTGAATTATTTCTTCTAACTTACACACCTTTTGTCGATACTATTCATACCAACCCATCTTTGGTTGGGTTATGTCATTCTGATATTTAAATTGCAGACTTAGTCAATAACTCTTATTTTAGTGAATATTTCTTTTAAGAACTTCATTGAGGCCACAAAAAAGAAAGTAAGATTGACATCGTCGTCGTCCTCCTCCTCCTCCTCATCATCATCATCATCATCATCATTATGGTCATACTTTTCTTATAATGTTATTTTGATGATTGTGTTGGTATTTGTTGCATTGATTTTTATTTTTTTTAATTGTTTATTCATGCTTTTAATTGTATGTGACCATGTTATACAACCAAATTTTCACTTATTGTTGGATCTTCACCATCTCTTACATTTTTTTTTTTTTATTTTTTTTTTTTTTTATTTCCTTTGTTTGACAGTTGTTAACTTGACACTCATTGATCTACCTGGTTTAACGAAGGTTGCTGTTGGTATGATTAGTTTCTCATAACTGTTTTATGATTCATTTAATCCAAAAGGGATTTTGCCTCCCTTTCTTGTCATTGAAGAAATGGTTGTCTTTTGCAGAGGGGCAACCCGAAAGTATTGTTCAGGACATTGAAAACATGGTTCGATCATACGTGGAGAAGGTAACATGCTGTTGAATGTAGTTGAAGGAGCACATTAGTAAGGAATATGAAAACCACGACGAAACAAAGAATTAATTTTGGCAATCAACTACGTGCTTAAGATTAGCTGAAGGAAAGGTCTTATGATTGTGGTCAATACCTCTATTGTCCAGTATCATATGGACTGGTACAAACTATTGCATTTTGTCAATGTCTAAAACCATGTCAGCTATTAAGACCCCGTAAGACTGCTAATTAAGTTTTAGACATTTCAAGATGGAAGCAAAATCCATGTTTGACTCTCTATTGAATACAAGACTTTCTGAAGACTTGTGTTATACTTCTAATTGATGTGCAAGAAAGAAAAGTCAGAAACAAATTATAATGAATGACATATATGATACATCCATAAATTACCAGACATGATTGTTTGTCAATATGAAACCCCAATATTATGTCATATAGAAATAACATAGCTATCCTGTGTTTTGTATTATGAAAATGAGACTTATTTCCATGCCCATATGATCATGTTTTTGTGTGATATTTATTTCTAAGCATCCTATTCTCAGTTTCTAGACCAAAATCTATTGAAAGCTTGCATAGATCTGTTTTTCACCTCATCCCCTCACACAAAGAAAAGGTCCCTGCTGGTCTTCTGCTTGCCAATTCTTGCTCGAGCTGCGATAGCATTTCTTTTCCTTCTAATTTTGTTATTTGTTTGATGTGTTAATCTATAGAGTAACATTATATTGTTGGTATGCCAATGATTTGAATGTGACTACTGCAGCCCAATTGCATTATACTAGCTATTTCTCCTGCCAATCAAGATATAGCAACATCAGATGCTATTAAACTTGCTAGGGATGTGGATCCATCAGGTGCTTGGCTACCCTTTACTTAACTGCTCAGCTTAAGTTTTGCTGCATATGCTTGATATCTCACTTGCTGCTTGTCCTAATTATGTGTTCTTCCGGGTAACATGCTTAGGCGAACGGACATTTGGTGTATTGACAAAGCTAGATTTGATGGATAAAGGCACTAATGCCCTTGATGTAAGCTCTTCTACTTCTGACAGATTTACTCTTGTTAAAATTTTGCTACTCTTGATGTGATCTGAATACAGTGGCTATTTATTTATTATTACCAAGAATTGTGTGGTACTTCTGATGAGACAGGTTAATGTTTAAAATATGAATTTGGGTGCCTTGGCAGCTCACTCATGCTTCTATGAACAACATAAATATTTAAACAGTTCTACATTCTGATGGGACATTACTTGGTAGCTTACTCATGCTAGCCTTATGGGTGGCTCCTGCTAATATTGTAAAGTGCTTCTAGTTGGATCTCATGCTAACTAGAATCACATGTATTTTTCAATCCTAGTTCTTTTCTAATTCTCTGTCATGTACACTTGCTTTATAGGTTCTTGAAGGACGGTCTTATCGGCTGCAGCATCCATGGGTAGGCATTGTGAACCGTTCCCAAGCTGATATCAATAAGAATGTTGATATGATTGTTGCAAGGCGTAAAGAGCGTGAATATTTTGCAACCAGTCCCGACTACGGACATTTGGCCAGTAAAATGGGTTCAGAGTATCTTGCCAAACTTCTGTCAAAGGTATAATTAGGAGCGTGTTTTCCGTGCAGGATAGTTTGTGCTCTCTAAATGGTTGTTATTTTTGACATTAGACATTTGTTTCAGCAACTGGAATCAGTTATTAGGGCACGTATACCAAGCATTACATCCTTGATTAATAAAAGCATTGATGAACTTGAATCAGAGATGGATCATCTTGGTAGACCCATTGCTATTGATGCAGGGGTGAGTATTCTCTTTGGTTGTTTCATTATAAAAATCGTGCTTTGTTTTGTCTGTTGTTTTATTTCAGGGAGAACCCTTGCCTTAAATGTCAGGTGTTATGAACTTAACATGTGTTTCACCTATCAGGCTCAGTTATATACAATTTTGGAGCTTTGCCGTGCCTTTGATCGGATATTCAAGGAGCATTTGGATGGAGGGTATGAAACCTAAATTTCTTATTAAGGGCGTTTATTTTCTGAGATTATTTGTTTTCATCTCAAGGTAAAGATTGCTTAATGTGGAGTCTTGTGCACTTCACTCTTGATTGAATTGATTGGAGTTGTATAAAAGAAATAAATTGCTGGTGAATGGAGCTTGAATTCCCTGTTCTCATATGCTAGCTGCTTGTGGCTGTTGACCAAACATGGTATCATGATTGCACATGACAGAGTCAGCCAATGAAACAGTTAAATGTTGGCAATACATCTAACTTGAAAATTTTAACATTTCTACTTTATTTTCTGTTCATGCCAAATAAGAGGATTGCGGCAAGAAACCTCTCATGTAATCAGATCTGTTTAGAATTATATAATCTGTTGCATCTCGGAGTTGACCCAGACAATGGGCTTGTCATTTATACATGAAATAGTGGCCAACCAGATGTTTAGTGCTGACATGATTGCTGATGTTACATATTTTTAAAGCCTTAAATGGATATTTTTCTTTTGCTTGGTTTTATTTATTTGTGATGTGTCCTTCGAAACAGGAAACAGCTTTAGCGAAACCTTGTAAAATGTCTTGAATATTTTGAACTTTTAATCATTTGGAAATGGGTATTCTATTCTCAGTCGACCTGGGGGTGATAAGATCTATGGAGTTTTTGATAACCAGCTACCAGCTGCTTTGAGAAAGCTTCCATTTGACCGGCATCTTTCACTACAGAATGTGAGAAAAATTGTTTCCGAGGCAGATGGCTACCAGCCACATTTGATTGCACCTGAGCAAGGTTATCGGCGTCTTATTGAAGGAGCATTGAATTATTTTATGGGCCCAGCTGAAGCTTCTGTGGATGCAGTAAGTACTCTCTCTCTCTGTCGTACTTATTGGGGTGTTCACAAGACAAAGGGGATATTTTTTTTTTGGGTTGGGGAGGGGGAATTTTTGCAGTTTGAACTGACAAGGGATTCTATACAGGTTCACTTCCACTTGAAAGACCTTGTGAGAAAGTCAATCGGAGAAACTCAAGTGAGGTTTCTGGAAAATTTTCAGATAGATCTCTCATTAGGTGAAATTAGTTTTTCATGACAAACATTATATGTTCTGTGAACAGGAGTTGAGGCGCTTTCCAACCCTTCAGGCTGAAATAGCTGCTGCTGCTAATGCATCTTTGGAAAAGTTTCGTGATGAGGGTAAGAAGACCGTCATTCGGTTGGTGGACATGGAAGCTTCATACCTTACAGTGGATTTCTTCCGTAGACTGCCTCAGGAAGTGGAGAAAAGCGGAAACCCAGCAGCTGCTGCCTCAACTGTGGACAGGTATACTGAGGGCCACTTTAGAAGGATTGCTTCAAATGTATCTTCTTACATAGGTATGGTGTCAGAGACGCTAAAGAGCACAATTCCGAAGGCAGTGGTCTACTGTCAAGTTAAAGAAGCAAAACAGTCTTTACTCAATTACTTCTACACGCAGATTGGGAAAAAAGAGGTTCTCTCTCTCTCTCTCTCTCTCTCTCTCTCTCTCTCTCTCTCTCTCTCTCTCTCTATATATATATATATATATATTGTTCTCTAGAAGTATTTGTGCCCAGTAGATTTGAAAATGACACCTGATGGTCTTGGCTTCAAATTAAATCAATCAGCCACCCTGGAAATGTGCCAATGGTCCCATTGCCCAATGCCTTTCTGTTGTTAGTGTCTCTTCAATTTGTATGCCTTAGCACTTCATAAAATGGTAGAGTGCAAGAGTGAAACTGTAAGATAAATTGAAGCTAGGCGTTAATCGGGCAGCATATCTGCACAAGCTTTTTTGCATCTGTTTTCATGGTGTTTCTGTTATTTATTCACCTGTTCATAACTGATGAAACCTCTTTAACTCAAAGCTCCTAGCTGCGGATGATAATTTTTTTGGCCAAAATGATAAATAACCTCATAACTTCAGATCCATTTTTACATAACTCTTTGGATGTTTATTGCATTCAATTTTCCTCTGGAAAAATAGGTACCAATGGGCCCCTAAGTGGGTGATGTTCACATTCTTGCAAATTTTTGCTGGAAATATAAATCTACCCTCTAAATTGTTTGCATGACCCGCTTTCTTTCTCTTTCTTCTCTCTTGAGTAAAACTTCATGAAATTTTTTGGCAAGAACTACTCTCTCTACTTTTATGTCCCGATAATAACTTTTCCCCTATTTTGATTCTCTCAGATAAAATTTTCACGAGAATTTCAACATCAGTCTCCAAATGAATCTTTTCTTTTCTTATTTCCTCTCTCTTTGGAATTTGTTCTTTTTTTTGCCTTAAATGTGCCTTTAAGTGGATGTAATCTTATTTTCTTCCACTTATGGGAATTATCAACTTTTATTTTAAAAGTTTTGGGGAATAATGGATGGCAATGATGGTTCAGAGGCTATTTAAAAGTAGGCCTAAGTTTCTTGGAGTTATTTGTGATTTTGTCCTAATTTTGCAATCAACTCTTGGAGTTATTTGTGATTTTGTCCTAATTTTTCAATCAACACACAAGATTAATTTTTGTTGTCAAGCACCAAGCTTGTGCTCAACTCGAATGCCTTGACGTATCATGCCACAAGCCAATTGAGACATGCACATGCAATTATTTGGTTGATTGAATCTTGTTTGTAATGAGTTTCGGTTTGATTTTGGCTCAGGCAAAGCAGCTTTCACAATTGTTAGATGAAGATCCAGCTCTGATGGAAAGGAGACAACAATGTGCTAAGAGGCTTGAACTGTACAAGTCAGCCAGGGATGAGATTGACTCAGTATCATGGGCCCGATGAGCTCTTGGCACATCTCAGAGATTATTTGATTGCATTTTCACGTTATACTGGAATTGCGTTGGTAGCATTTTAGAGTAATATTTTGACGATTGTTGTGCAATTCATTTATATATTGTGGTTGGATTCTGGATCCATTGCTGGTCATGTTTTATTACAGCTGGCCATGTACATCTTTAAAATATCAATGGCTTTTCATATATCTATAAATGGTTCACCCAACCGGTGCATAAAGTGCTCTCCAGCTTAGTGCAGGGGTAGCAGAGGGCGGACGCATATGTACATAGTCTCTCTTTTGCATTTTGCGAAGTGGTTATCTCCATGTGTCGAACCCATCATTTCAAGGTCATAAAAGTTGCAATTTAATTCCACTATTAAGTTGAGACACCCTCTTTTCATATTTCTATTACACTTCCATTGTACAACTCGGAGCATTTCTTCATTTTATACTTAAGATCCCAATACCTAGTTTTACAACTAGCATCATAGCTGTCCTTTTTAAACTCCAAAGGCATTCACTCCAACCATGGTCTCTTGAACTCACTAAGACCTTAGGTTGCCATTATCAGCATAAGCAGGCTCATCAATTCACTTATGTGACTCTTGGATCTTTAGTTCCCAAGCCATGTGTTGAGCCACGCTCAAGTAGATTTTCGAGTATCTGGCAAAAATAGTGTGCAAAAGATGATGGATCAGGCAGGATCACAGAAAATGTTCTACCTTGTCAAACCAGAATTGCTATGAGAAATGAGAGTGAACATGCAAATAGCTGTTGCTTTGCTTTATTAAACTAACTTCACATAATACGCTATATCAAACTCAACCAAAAGTTAGGAATTTGTTTATACATCACCATGGTACCTTCCCTAGATTCTTATGAATATCGCACTAAAGCAAAACCAGTAATTGATTAATTTATGATGATTCATGCGAGATGCATCATTTAGTTTTAAACTTACACAGAAAAAGCTGAAAGACTAAAGAGTTTCGAACCAGTAGGCCTTGAAGCATTAAAAGGAGGAGACAAAGCCTGCACCATTCATCAGAGAAATCAAGCAGTATACAAGAAAACTATTAAGGCATTTAAAATAGGGGCGATTAATCCTGGTGGATATGTCAAGAAAAGTTGAAGCTAACTTATGCCTAGCTCAATCGAATTTTGTTCAGCTCGTAGCTTGGCTCAAGCTTGGCACGCATAGAGCTCTGAGGGAGCTGGCTTCGCTCATGAGTTCACATGCAATTCAATTAAAGTTGATTTCTGGGTTATCAAGATGACAACACGGGGGTGGAAATGAGCATCACTCATGAGTCCACCAAAGTTGCATAGTTCTCCGATAGAGCCACTCACTCATCAAGATGATGATCTAAATCAACCTAGCCACAGTTCAGAACCAATGAAATGATTTGGTAGTTTACACCAAGGCAATAATTTACTTGCATGATTTGGAGGATTTAAGCCAGACTTCTAGCACTCGGATGAGGAAGGAACCTGCTGTGCATCATATCCTACAAAAATTGGACGCTTAGGGCATTATTTCTTGGCTTTAAATGTAATATATAATTCACCAGTTGCAACCATTTGTGGCTTTAATTCAGAATGTGAGTGATGAAAATGTGAGATTGCATTTAAGAGCCAGATTTCACCTAGTTTGGAGTTTTAATCAAGCAGTCCTTGTTAAGATTGAAACCAACTTTCCCTTGTTTCCTGAATGTGTTTCCCATCAAACACGGGCCAGAATACTCCTCATGACACAATGTTAGTCAAAAGCATGGCCTTGTTTGGGGATTATGTACAAATTTCACAACATCTGAAATCAGGGTCTATTTAAAAAACACTTTCAAAATCAAGGTAAGTGATGACAGATCAAAGTGCAGTTTAAAAAGACTTAAAGAGGAGTTTTTGATTAGAACAATAAGGTACAAGCCAATTGACATTTAGAGAAGTCTCATGTGACTCTTAGTTTGCTATGCTTTAATGGAAGAAGATATTGACACAATCTCTGTAAAGCTCATGCTTATAGTTGTAAACTAAAACAGAGAAAAGGGGGAACCAAATTCCGTTCTTTCTATGACATTTAGTGGTTGCATAGAGTAGATTGATGATGCTATACCCCTTTCTTTGATTGTGGAAGAACAGAAGCCTCATGTGGATGAGTAACTGCACCCACCACTTTTACACCACTGTTACTTCTATAGGGATCAAATTCAAGAAAATACCTTTACCAAAAGATCTGGATCATCCAGTAGTAGTACATTTCTTGGGTAAATAATTCTGCTAACAACTTAAATTGAGATTGTCCTTTTAAGTTTTCTCCATTACTTGACACCAATTAGCAGGTAACCATCCAGATAGCAACACACAGCCATAAAAGGGGCAAGAATTTTTATCATGAAACTAAAACCATATCTTGAAAAAAGAATTTGCTGCTTGACTCCGCTCTATGTACAACAGCACTTTCAATATCAGAAAGAGGAAAAGGTTCACTGACCTGAAAATGGATTACACAACAATGAATGCATCTTTCCAGGGTCAAAAGAAATGATTCTGAATGTTGAAAGAGTCATTGCAGAACCCAAAAACAGCGGTGACCACAATAAATATCAGCACCATCTATAAGCAGATTTAGCTGATGGAAATATTATTTCTGATTCTCAAGAGCAGAAAAGTCTAGAAAACAAGTAACCATGACATCCCCGCACTGTATCAAGCAAAAGATGCATTGGCATGCTTCATCAACTGTCTAGTCCATCCATTTCTTCGATAATTCTTCAGCAAACGCAATCTGATGCTGCAATACAACTGCACCAAGAGGCCCAACCAGATTGAGCCTGTTGAAGCAGAAATAATATCTCTCATTTTATAAACATGTAGGCTCTTTGAGAAGTTCCACTACCTAATCCAAGAAGTCCACATTTAAGCCCGAATATCGGAGCATGATGGAAAGAAACAGCTCTGCCTCCCAGAGATGCATCCCTCATCGTTTTAAGAGATGGGATTTCTGTAAAGACGCTGCAGCAGCTCTCATTCAGGCCGAACCCTCAGATGTAGATGCATTTTGACCCAATTCATTTGTTAAAAGTGGGATCCAACAATTTGTCAAGCTTGTGCCAATTTGCCATAGTGGGGGACACAGTTGCAGAATACACGAGTGGGAGAAGTAGACTCCCAGTATTGTTCAAGACATGGACTATGCAAATTCTAAGATCTTCAGGATCTGAGATTATGCAGGTTCGGACTGCTGCCTCAAGACCAAATGAGTAAGCAAAACCTCCTGTTGGTGGAATAGAATCACACAGTTGCCATTCGCTCCACTGCAGAAAAGCCTCTCTAAGTGCAATGCTCTTGCTCTTTTCAACTAGTTCCCTCTGATCTTCCACTGGGGCTAGGGCACAATCCTGCAACAAGAGTGAGATAACCATTTTATTTTCTTTAGTGTAGAAGGATAAACAAAATCAAAATCATTCATAAAATGGTTCATAAAAGCTAAAGGAAGTGTAGCCCTACATGAACAAATTATTCAGTAACCTTCAAAAACTATTTAAACTATCTTCCACAAAAACACGAGCTTCAAAATAGTACAAGAAACCTGAGAATATTGGTTCATAAATGATCTTTAACGGTTGGTTTTCTCTTTTGAATCTAATCCTCTATCTTGGAACATAACATACCATAAACATAAATACTTCAAAGTAAGATCCTTGTCCGATGATTGTCCACATGTCAAGATGAGCACGACACTCTTCCAAAAATTTCCTAACATGTGATGAGTAAAACACTTGGCAGTCCTTCCTTTTAAGCATAGGACACTTCTCCATGACACCCCTCAAACACTTAAATGCAGTATTATCAGAGATGTTTGCATTTGTTTTAGATATTTAGCATTAAGGGTCTCTGTCGATGATATGCATGGAGCTGAAATTATAATAGAACCATATAGAACACAATATGGAAAATTAAGCCAAATCCTTATTGGAACAAAGCAGAAACCAAGCATATTTTCCCACTCTAAAGGGTAAAGTCACATTTAATATGAACACAACCAAACACGGCCTAAAACAGCCAAAAGGTTTGATCAAACCCCCATATAGAACACAATATGGCAAATTCATAATATATACAAAACCAAAGGTTTGGTCAAAAAACAGTAGAAACCAAAACGGCTAACAAACCAAACCTTTGGTTTCAAACCCAGCGCAAGCCAAAGTCTAAAAAAGTAAGAAGAATAAGGCAAGACTTAAGCCATTTCACAAACTTAAGAACAAAACAGTCTAAAAAAGTAAGAACAAAACTGCAACAAACTTCCATTTCACAGAAACCAAGAATCAGCTCCATCACAACCTGCTGAAATTGGATCAGTTCCTTTCACATCCTGCGTTGCTAAACAATCAGCCAGGGAATTAGCTGACTTAGGAACATACCTAACCACAACATTCAACAAACCACGCAGCAACAAATTAACTTCGTTCCAGGCTTGACCAAGTTTCCAAGGTCTGCTTTTAGTGGAGTTTACCCAACATATAGCAACTGTTACAGTCTTGAAGAAGATGTATTAGAAGAAAAAGAGCTTAAAAATTCTCAAATAGCTAGAACCATAGCCCAATTAGAATCCAGGATGCACATACTTCTAGAAAATACAGCACAAAAGAGTCTTGAAGAATCCATCAATAACTACACCAATACCCATTGGCCCAGGTTTTCTACAAACTAAAGCATCCACATTGAATTTATAACAGCTGGGGGAGACCACGAAATAATATTCATGATTTTCTTTTTAGGAGGGTAAAAGTAAGACGGATCAATGAAAAATTGTCCCACAAGACCAGGAGCTGAAGGCACCGAGAGGAGCACCAAGAAGCCACATGAAATTTAATAGACTGAGGAACTTGAGAAACATCAAAAGCCTTCCCCTCAAAAACCACCTTATTTGGAGCATTCCAAATATACGAAGTAACATCAACAATTAACATTAACCAAACCTCTGCCATTCCTAAATTAAACATTAAAGTTGGCCATTGCACAAACCACTAGGAGATTGAACTTGATATTACCGCTCCACCAAGGACCTCAACGCAAACCTTCCAAGAAACCGAACCCTGCAGAAATAAATGGTCAACTGATTCCACTGTACATAGACACAGGGACATGGGGTTGCTACCACTGCTAAAATTCGCCCCTTCACCAACCAGGCCAACATTGCTAACTTTTTCTCAAGAACCAGCCACCAAAAAAATTGAACACGTGGGGGAGCGGGGAACTTCTACGACTCGCTACAAAAACTCCACCGACAATGACTTCCCGCCTTCAACTGGTAAAAAGACTTGGGCTTATGGTCTCCGTTAATTTTCAAACTAACTTATCAGGTTTACTAGGGTTGAGAACAACAGGACCAGAAGATGTAACCAACAGTTCCACTGCTCCACTTCCCAATCAAAACACTGCCTACTTGAAGGAATCACCCAACTCCAACGCTCACCAACCCATTGACCAAAATCAAATAGGTTTATTTTTCATTGAACTCAAGGCATAAATCCTACCAAACAACAGTTTTAGAGATCTATCAGCCACCCATTCATCCTCCCAAAAACGAACAGGATCCTTATTTCCCAAAACACAGGCAATAAAAGACTGAAGACTAATTGCTCATTAAGCACAAAACCAGGTTTCAAGGGACTAAGGATTTGACACCAGACAGCGGAAGGGTGAGTAGAAACAGATGGCAAAAACACGATTTGTTATAGCCATATTTATTATCAATAATCTGTTTCCATAAAGCAGTAGGTTCTGAGGCATACCTGAAAATCCACTTATTCAATAAAGCTCTATTTTGCCATTTAATATCTCTGATACCAAGACCCCCATCTTGTAAAGTATTCTGGACAACCTGCCAATTTACCAAGTGAAAGCTTTTTATATCAGCAGCCTGTCCCATAAGAAATCCCTCTGTAGCTTTCTAACTTGGAGATAATCTCCATCGGAGCCTTAAAAAGAGATAAATAGTGAACTGGCAAACTTTGCAAAACAGATTTAATCCATGTCAAACTTCTGGCATACAATAAATGCTGCTTTTTTCCAAGAATCCAGTCTTGATTCTACTTGCAATCACTGGATTCCAAACCAGTAAATCTCTACCATCCGCACCTAGTGGAAGACCCACCTAGTTGGTAGGACGAGTCCTCTCGACAAGAGATCAACCGAGCTAAACCTTCCACATAAGTTTGGTTAACATTATCTACTCTTTGAAAAATTAATCTTCAATCCAGAAACCAATTGATAGCTTTAAGTTGAGAACAGATGAAGGTTTAGCCTCTGAAAATAACAAGGTATCTATCATCAACAAACTGGAGATGGGAAATTTCCAAGGATTCTCTTCCCACATTAACACCTGAAAATAGCTTTGCACAATAAGAAATGAAGACCTTTTGCCACTAAAGGATACAAGAACGGGGGCAAAGGGCAGTTCTGCCTTCACCCTCTCTCCATTGGAAACTTAGTTGCCTAACCATTAACTAAAATGGAGAGAAACACAATAGATATACGCTCCATTATCCAAGAGCATCATTTATTCCCAAATCCCATTTGCTGCATTAAATAAACCAGAAAATGTCAATTTACACTGTCATAAACTTTGGCAAAATCAAGTTTCAAAAGAACAGCCCAGGTTTTCGATTTCTTACACAAAGTCTATCACCTCATTTGCAATCAACACACTTTCTGAAAATTTACTTCACAGAGTCCATCAAAGAAATATATTAAATACTTTATACAATATTTTACTTTACAAGAAGGAAGGTGAAAAATTTCGTACGTGATCATGAAATATTATGATTTAAATTGATTTTTTTTCCAAAAAATGCAAAAATTTATAATCATTGCAAATTTTCAAAATGTTAGATAGATTTCCTAAGTTGCATCATTTACCTTTAGTAAATGATTAACATTAGTGTGTTTTCATGCATTTACTGTATAAATAATGTCATCATGTATTAATAACTATTTTTATTTGAAAAAAATATAAAGTAACATGAAATCACAAATTATCTTAGTATTTCTTTTCCTTTTAACTTGATTAGATTTTAATTAAATTCCAAAATTTTATGTAAGGTTATCAATAAAATTCATCATATATATATATTTTTTTTATAATTGAACAACGTATAAAATCTCACAAGTGCTCATTAATTAGCAGTGAATGCAATTATGTTAGACATTTCAACTTTTGTTATTTTAGATTATTAACATTGCTTGAATTGCCCATAATGGAAACTGAACAAAAAAAGAGTAATATATATATATATATATATATATATATATATATATATATATATATATATATATATATTTATCTATTTTGCATATTTTGAATAAAAAATGAAGGAAAACATTTAGAAATTTTAGGATTATAATAACTTTAAAATTTCAAATCAATTTTTGTATGAAGTTGCGGTGGCCTCAATTTAAACCCATACAACACGTAAGTTTGGATAGACACTTTTTTTTATTTACAAAATGTTTTTGAAATATTTTTGTTTTTAAAACAGTTTAACATAATGAATTAATTAATATTTATATAAATTATGTTATACAAGATTGTTTGATATATATATATATATATATATATTTATTTATTTATTTTTTTAATCATTTTATATTATTTTTTGAAAAATTCTATCATGATCGATCTCAAATCCAGATAAAAGAGTGAGATTGCGATAGGTTGACAGCCAACATAAAATCTTATGTCAAATTAAAAATGAGAGATAAATATAAGAAAACATTTGGGGCATTTTCCCCCTCAACGACGCGCTATATCGGATTCTGAGTGTAGTGACAAGTTATCAAGGGATATTAGGGTGCGAGTAAATAAAATAATTCATAAGAATAAGATTCGCTTAACTATTTGAAATATAGGATTCATGACCGGAAAGTTAGGAGAGATAGGAAAAGTAATGAATAGAAGAAAAATTAATATCATGTGTTCCCAAAAAACCAAGTGGGTGGGAGAGAATGTCAAAATAATAGAGTTATGTGTATAAATTTTGGTACACATGCAAAGATAGAACTAATAATGGGATATGAGTAATAGTGCATAAAGATCTATTAGGAAATATAGTAAAGATAAAAAGAAATGGAGACAAAATTATGTTCGTCAAGTTAGTAAATGGAGAAAACGTAATTAACATAATTAGTGTGTATGCGCCCCAAATAGGTATAGATGCAATTAGTAAAAAATAATTTTGAAAAATTTAGATGAATTTATACAATTCATACCGAGTGGAAAGAAGTTATTTATTGTAGAAGATCTAAATGGACATGTAGAAGAGAAGAATGAGGGATTCAAAACCGTACATGAAAACTTTGGCTTTGGCAGTAGAAATAAGGTGGGAAGTATCATTTTAGAGTTCACCGTTGCGTTCGATTTAGCACTAGTAAACACATTTTTCAAGAAGAGAGAATCACACATAGTTACCTATAAAAGTGGGGCAAATGTTAGTCAGATAAATTTATTTCTCACTAGAAGAGGTGATAGAACAACTTGTAAGAATTGCAAGGTTATATCGGGTGAGAGTATAGCGACTCAATACAGACTTTTAGTTTTGGACGTACGCGTGCATAAATGACAAAAACAATGTTAATTATACATGAAGTCAAGAATTAAGTGATGGAATTTAAAAGGAAAAAATGGACGACTTTTAGAGACAAAGTAATTGGGATAACAAATTGTTTTGCTAATGATGATTTAGAAATATTGTGCAAAAAGATGTCTAATAATATTAAGAATATAGGTAGGGAGGTTCTTAGAGTATCTAAGGGCGGTGCTCCAGTAGGCAAGGAATCATGGTGGTGGAACGAGAAAATACAAACTGCTATCCGAATCAAAATAGAGTGCTATAGAAAACTTAAAAGTGATAGTAGTAGTGAAACTTATGAAAAATATAAAAACACAAAAAATGATGTAAAAAAAATTATTCATGAATCAAAGAGTAAAGTGTATAACAAATCATACAAAAAACTGAAAACTCGAGATCGAGAAAGAGAGATTTACAGAATTGTCAATTAAGGGAAAGAAAAGAAAAAAATCTAAATGAGATTAGATGTATTAAAAGTGAAATCAATAATATACTAGTAAAAAACGAAAACATAAGAAAGCGGTGGAGAGAATATTTTGAAAATTTATTTAATGTTGAGAATACAATAATATTTTGAAAATTTATTTAATGTTGAGAATACGATAGATATAGAAAATATCGAGATATCTTTTGAAGAAATTAATAAAAATTTTAAACGTAAAATTCGTCTCTATGAAATAAAGGAGACCCTAAAAAAAATGAAAAATAACAAAACTATAGGATTTGATGACATTCTTATTAAGGTGTAGAAATGTTTGGATGAATTCAGTATAGTAATACTAAAGACTATTTTCAATAAATTTTAACAAATAAAGAAAATTCCTCAAATATGAAGAGAGAGTACATTTGTTTCGTTGTATAAGAATAAGGGGACATATAAAATTGTTCTAACTATAGAGAAATTAAACTTGCGAGTCATACGATGAAATTATAGGAGAAAGTGATAGAATATAGATTGAAACGAGAGATAAGTGTATTTCAAAACCAATTTTGATTTATATCAGGACGATCTATTATCGAAACAATTTATTTGTTAAAATAGTTGATTGAGACATTTATAGTATAAAAGAGAGATTTTCATATAGTATTCATTGATTTAGAAAAAAATATATGATAAGCTCTCTAGGGACGTATTGTGGTGCGCATTGATGAAAAAAAGGATTTCGCTAAAATACATTAAATTGATTAGAGATATGTATGAAGGAGTTGTGACCAATGTAAGGAGTTGCGAGCGTCTGAACGATAACTTCCCTATTAATATTAGACTTCATCAAGATTCGACACTGAATCCCATACTATTTACAATAGTAATAGTTGAAATTATAAAAAATATTAAAAATGAAATATTATGGTGTATGCTCTTCGCAAATGATATAGTTTTAGTTGATGAAATAATGGATGATATCAATATTAAATTAGAGTTATGGAGAGTTATGTTGGAATTCAGAGAATTTAGATTAAATAGGTCTAAAACTGAGTACATGAAATATAAATTTAGCAACAACTATCAGGATAATCAAAAAACAATTATATTAGAAAAAAGAGAACTTTTAAAAAATGAACAATTTAGATATTTTGGTTCCATCATTCAAGACGATGACAATGTCGATGGAGATGTGAACAATATAATTCAAATTGGTTGGATGAAATGACGAAAACCATCTGGAGTCCTCCGCGATCGCACAATGTTATTGCATTTAAAAGGAAGATTTTATGGAATCGCAGTAAAATCTGTACTATTATATAATACTGAGTGTTGGACTATTAAACAGCAACAGGAGCAAAAAATGATTGTTGTTGAAATGAAAATGTTTAGATGAATGTATGACAAAATTGGAAAAAAATAGAGTTAGAAACAATGAGATACGTAATAAGTTGGGAGTTAGTTCAATTGTGGATAAGATGAGAGAGTATTGTCTAAGGTAGTTTGGACATGTGCAATGAATACTTAAGCACGCATTTCTTAGAAAGATCGAAAAGTTAAAAATAGAAAATTTAATAAAACGTAGAAATAATTCATTGAAAACTTGGTTACAATATATTTGTAAATACATGATAGATATAGATTTAGTTGAGGAGATAGATTTAAATAGAAATGAGTGGTGTAGGAAAATCCGATGAATTAATTTTTTTTTTTTTGATTTTGATTTTTAATATTTATTTTTTATATGATCGTGATATAAAAAATATAGATTATTGTTATTATTGTTATTATTTTTGATAAATTATCACTTCTCTCTATTATTACTTCTTATTTAGTTTTCTTTGTTTTCGTGCAATCTAGCCCTTAGGTGCTAACAATGTAGAGACATGTATCGAGGTGACTTTATTTTTTAAAAAAGTTTTAAAACAACACAAAAAAGTTTAAAATCTAACGTCTATATATTAAGTTTTTAAAATTTTATATGTAATGTTTATTTAAACAAAGTTTTTTAAATTTAGTATAACTATTTATCTCTTATGCATTTGATTTCTGAGTTGAATCTTTAAAACTTAATATATCGATGTTCTCAATTTAGTCGTTTATTATTATTATTATTATTATTTTTTCCTCGAGGTGTCTTTTCCGTAGATTTCTCGACAATGCAATCAATTTGATTTGGCAAAATCATCCATTAGATTTAAAAATTCAAAAACAAAAGCTGCCTTTTTCCTCGTTAAGCCCAAGAAATCAGAACGGAATCAAATCACATTCTCTCTCTCTTTCTCTCTCCATCCATGCGACAGCAGAAGGTGCGATTTCTGAGCTGATTTTGTGAAGGTAAGTTCTTAAAATTTAAAGCTGAAAATCTAGGGTTTCTTTAAAAATTTTGTGATTAAATTTAGGGCTATTTAATCTACCTTTAGTTTGATGGCCTTGAATTGGTTCATGATAGTGTAAAAGGGTAGCTCTATTGGTTTCTCCGATTTGATGGATTTTTTCACTACATGTTTAATATGCGAATCTTTTTCTTGGATAAATCTGTCGCTAATGGCACTGTATTATTCTCAGCAGTTTGGTTTTTTTATTTTATTTTTTTGAAACCAAGTTGTAGAAATAAAATTTAGATGCAAAATATCTGAATGTAAATTCTGAATCGGGCTCAGAGAGGTCAAAGTTATGTAGATCCATGTTTTGTTGATGGGTTCAAATTATGAGTCTAGAAGGATATTAATTAAAGAGAATTAAATTTTGGCATTCAATTTGTGTGTTACGATCCTCCAATTTTAATATAACATTGCTACCAATAGAGATTTCGAGTTTCAATCTCTCCTATGCACACAAAAAAAAAAAAACATTGCTTCTAACTATAATGCAAAATTAGAGTATTAGACTATGTTGTGCCACTTCCAGAAATAATGACGATCTTAGTGGTGTTCATATAAGTCACGGTTCTTATATACAACAGAACACAACACTTTATAGCTTATAATTGTATAAACCTTTACTAACTTTGTTGTTTCACTGCATCTATTCATGTCAGTGTCCATGCTTTCGAGATATTAAACCACACAAGTTTGCTCATGTATATAAAAAACCTTCATAGGCGGAGTGCCCATTGTGATGTATGGTCTCTGTGGAATGGGGGAGGATTGGACCTTACCAACCTCCCTTTGCTTGTGAAAATGAATAAGGTTGAGATATACTTAGGATCGGAAAATCTATTTGAATTGAATTATATACTTCATATGTTTATTCTTTTCATCATGATATTGAGATGGTAGGGTTCTTGCTTTGCCATGTTTCATGGTTCTCTTTTGTTGTTTAACATTGCATATAGAGCTTATTGTGCCATTTCAAAGACCTAGAGGGTAAGCAACTTAAAAAAGTTGTGGAATTCATGATTGAAAACATAGCTGTGAGCATTCTGAGTTTGTTTACTGAAGTTATAAAATGCAAAAGCACAACATGGAGCTGTTGGAAAAAAATAGTAACCATGACGGCTAAGAAGTTCTTATGGAATGATATGATTGAAGAAAAATGCAATTAAAGTTCAAAATCCATGTAAATTTTTTTATGATCAAATATGAGTGTAGTTATATTAATTTGTTTTAAAGTTTTAGTGTACCTGCTTACTCAACATTGATCCACTGCGAATGCTCCACCTTCCTTTTCTTTTTTCTCTGTCTGGGGACAGGGTTGAGCATGGAGGGGAGAGTGGAAAAGATCTGATTTGAAACAAAATGCTCAGCTAGCTTAGAGTACATGTTTAGCAACCTAGTTCAAAGACAGTACTTTGATCCTATTTGAGATCTATCCTAGCTTATTTTTCGTTTAATTAGGCGTTCATGGGTTGTTGGAGCATTGTTTTCTTCTTGGAAGGTTGTCAAATTACATGTCATGTTAGAAATGGATCCTTCCTTTTGAAAGAACCCTCGCATGTTGCAACAACTAACACCTTGTGCCATGGCAGAATGCTATTTATTTCATAACAAGCCATGGAGGATCGCCACTCTGTAAATAGTCCAAGAAGAATCCTCAGTTTTTCAAAGAGGAGGGCCACTGGGTCCTTTGTTGAGCCAGATGATAGGGCTTCTGGGTTTGGTCTATCTGGTAAGCATGGCCCAAAGCCTTCAGAAGTATATGGTTTCGTGGGTTCCATTTCTACTGTTGTTGCTACAGGTCTATCTACTGTTGTTGAGCCTGTATGACCTGTTGTTGCTACAGTTCATACTGGGTCCTTTGTTGAGCCAGATGATAGGGCTTCTGGGTTTGGTCTATCGGGTAAGCATGGCCCAAAGCCTTCAGAAGTATATGGTTTTGTGGGTTCCATTTCTACTGTTGTTGCTACAGGTCTGTTTCACAATTCTAACTCTCTTGTTAAACTTTTTCTTGAGCTGTTTGACACTCCTTAAGTCCTTGTTAATGCTGAAACCTAGTTCTGGCTATAATTTTATGGTGAAATATGTTTATTCATCTACATGGTTGAGTATTGCTAAAGCAAGGTCCAAAGGCATAGTATCAGGACCTGAACTTTTCTTTATTATTGAAATTAACTCTTAAACTGTTGATCCTTTGATGAACATGTATACACACACACACGAAGATGTAAGACGAGTACTTACATCTTCTTTCTCCAGGCTCGAATCATGTTGCCACCTCTGGTGTAGTATGCAATGGGCACTTGCTATGATTTTAGTTCAGAGGGGCCACTTTGTTAGTAATTAGTAAACTCTGGTTTTCCCTGTTCTATCTGGCAAATCTTAAACTTGCCAGTTTGCACTTTTATGATGATTTCTTGCCACTTTACCTTTTGTGATGACTTGGGAAAATGCAATTTCTCTTAGTAAACCAAGAGAGAGTCACTTGTGTTAAAGTTGAAATCCCCTTCAGAAGGTTTAGCGGCACATTGGGAGCAATAGGGTATTCAACTGATCTTGGCAAAAGACACAAGGAAATTAAGGGAACTTTCACATTTTAAAAGTTACTTATGTTGTATTTAGTGACTCTTCGTTTTCTTTTCCAATGGGATTGGAGGGTAAGTGAAAGAAGCTCCCTTGAGATGTTGGTAAAATTTGGAATTTGTGGCAATTCCGTTTAATTGATGTTTTGGATTCACATTGAAGGTATTTCTAGTTAAAAGATCTAGCTAGACATAGCAAATGATAAAAAACCTTTTTGACTATTATAGTAAAAGAGAAGAATATCATTGATTTAAGATACTGAACTTTTTTCTTTTCTTTTTTTTTTTAATAGGAAAAAGAAACTACTATGAAGAAAAGAGTAGATAGGGGTGTACACCAACAAGAGTCATGCAATTAGAAAATCCACGATGTTGGCAACATCTAAAAATAATTTATTTTTGACAGGATCCAGCATTGCATTATTTATTCTATGTTTTTTTATAACACCTGTTATTTGATAAGCTTTATGTCTTGTAAAATCTTTATCAGTGGAGAACCATTAAAAATAATTTATTTTTGACAGGATCCAGCATCTCTTATTAGATGACCTTGTGACCCATGTAGAGAATGGAATAAGTAAAATCTTTATCACTGGGTACTTATTCCATTCTCTGCATGGGCCACAAGGTTTCTTAAAATTTTATGAGATTTTGACAAATAAAAGATGGAATGACTTAGAATTCTGCACTTCTGATCTTCCATCCAAATCTGACTTGTTTTTGAATGGAAGAAATTCTTTACAGTCTTACTTTCTTTTTCATTGATTTATAAAGAGGTCATTATGCTTTCAACCCTGACATGGTGGCTATTTTACTTGGACCTGTGACCATAAGTGATGAAGAATCCAAGAGCAATTTAGGTTACTTACGCTGGACATAGGCATAGATAGTCCATGCTTAATCACACAGGGCTTGCAAGTTTGAAAGTTCCAGAATCTTAGGTTGCATGACTTGTGAAATCCCACAAGTTTTATGTAGTGTGAGAAGAAAGCACATTTATGAAATCCAATAATGGGAGCAGACTCCTGTAGAAATTGATTTGATTAGTGCCAAATGACAAAGCTCTGTTTGTTATGAAGGTATAAACTTTCTTTTTCATGCCTTTTACATTCCAAGTCTGGAATAATGATCCACAGAGTCCATAGAATGATGCTGAAATATAATGGAGTCCTTGATGTCAAGAGGATGTATGAACATATTTTTGGACTTCAGTGTATATATGCTTTCATATTTTCTCAAGCTCCGATTCATTTTTCTTGGGCTTGATATCTTCCTCCCTGTCCGTAAGTTAAAAATCTGAAAGTCAGAAGAAAAAGAGAAAATTAAGGAAACTTCGCATATACGCGAACCATGTAGATAAATTGTATGCACTAATCTGTCCAATCATCATTGGTTATTCTGATTAGTTTCAGTGCCTAGCATTATCAATTCTTTTGGTTAGTTCAGTGACTAGTCAGAAGCTTTTGTGCCTGGTCTGATATAAAACTGTTTTTGAGTATGCTATGCAACATCTCTGTATTGAAGGCGTTAATTGTACTTTTTCTCGCATTCTTTTGTTCTATTTATTTATTTTTAGTTTATTTTTCCCGACTACTGTCAAAATTATTTGCAACAGTTATTTTCTTCATATGGGCATATGTTCCTGAGCCTTGGTTGGATGCTATAGGAATTTCCTACTATCCCAGCAGGTCCGTAAAGATTGTTTACTCTTATTTCTTAGATTTGCTTGATCTTTCTTGCTCCTTTGCCTTGTGTACTGCATACAATATTTTTCAGATGGACTAAATATGAATAGGCTAGGATCCTTGTGAAGCTTATTTGGGTTCATTCCTCAAAAGAGAACAATTTCGTATCCATTTAAATTACTTGAATAGAAAGCTTCAAAACGGGGTTCACCTAAATTGTTTCTTTGACATGCTTACTTAAAGATCAAGTACTTCTAATTCGTCATTTATTTTTTTTTTTCTTTGGGGGGGGGGGGAGCTTTTGGTATTCTTGGATTTGCCAAATTGAAGGTGGTATCAAAACCAAGTTTGAATGAATTTAAAGAAGCTGAGCAGTTGTATGAAGAAATTCAACCATGAAACATTCTTGCTGTTGGTATCTTGGATAACTCTAAATTTGGGTGATGGGAAATCATCAACCATGTGCCGACTTCTAAGAAGCTTATTTGTTTTCTGTAAATGCTCTCAGTTTGTAATCGTATCCTTTCTCTTTATTATTTGAGAGAAGCTGGTCAGAAGAGCCCTTTGTAATGTATTGTTCCTTCATGACTAGTTGTGATTATTGTAGCCTAATCATTTTGGAACCTCGTTTTCTTGTTTAGGCAATGGGCCTTGGCAGTACCAGCTTATGCTATGGTTTCAATAGTTCTAGCTTTGGTCTTTTATGTTGGCCTCAATTTCATGGCCACCCCTCCTCCAACTTCCATAAACACAATATTTGGTGAGCTATATAATGCCTTAATCTTGATTAAATATAGAACTTCTGATGACTCAATTGACAACATCTGCCTTTAATGGTACATGGTTCTCATTACTTGCTTAAGAAAACAGGTAAATTCTTGTCAGTAAAAGACCAGTTTAATGTTCAACAGATGATTACAGCAGAGACCCTGTGAGAGCTGTGTATCCAGAGGACAGCGATGAGCAACCCATTGAGCCTATATCTGACATTGGCATTAACACGATCAATGATCTTATGTTCAATAATGTACAGTGAGACTCAGTAATGGGTATGCCTCCTGCTCCACTGTCTTCCCTGATTCATTTGTCTTGTTTTCTCATATTGTTTTTTGACTTTTCAAACTTGAACATTCTTCTCTCTTTTGCTTTCTTGGGACAGAGTGAATTCATTCCAATTCAATAACCACCTAGTGATTCCTTGAAACTACAGCATAAGAAGCAATGGACAGTTTGCAACGGCTTGAGATAATCTGAAGCTTGACAGGATTGATAGTGTTCAAGCCAGCCACCATCTTTCTTGCCCTAGGGCCATTATCATGTGATTGAAGACATGTTGTGCCGTTCCTTAACAGGGCACACTTGGTACTCTACATGTATGCTTCATTTCTACTCCTGGCATTCGGTTCTCAACAAGTAGAAATAGAAGATTCATACTTTCAGTTCATGCCATGGTAATTCCATGATGTAATTTCTCTGGTTTTTAGTGGGCGACATACATATGCAGTACCTAATGATCTTCTGCAATTTATGCCAAGACTTCCTTAACTTGGTATTAGACATTCCCACCGCCCAAACGTTTTTAAGGAAATTTAATTCAATTTTATGGTTCGATTTCTGTTGTCTGCCTGAGAATCACGGTGAGAAGCACAATGTGAAAATTTCTCAGTTTGAGTTATCAAATTGCAACCTTCTCTCGTTTGTAATTTGCTCGGAGGGTATTTAGTACCGGATTTTGGAGTGCTTTTGATTGTGCTTTTTCAACACTTGAAAATGGTATTTGATAACTTATTTGATATCTAATAGCGTCTCAATTGATGATTTTAAATCTGTCAGAAAGTCATCAGCAAAACCAAAATAACTTTTAATTTTTCAAAAACTGTTTTTGGAATTTTTATTATTTTTTTTACTATTTTACTATTTTTTATATTAATGAAAACAAATAAATTTAAATAGTTAAAAATTATTTTATACATCTATCATTTTTTTTTTTACTTTTTATTATTTTTACTCTCTAATTTTGATAAGATAAATTTTGAATCATTATTATGTTATATATTTAAATTAATTGATTATCTTTTATTTTTTTAAATACATGAAAAAAATTCTCTTTTCTTATAAAGTTATAAATATTCATATGATTTGTATTATTTTTTTATAATATGTATTAGAATTAATTATTTTTAAAAAAATATTAAGATTATATTTATAAATTGTATATTTTGATAATAATATAAAAAATATCTTAAAAATGAAATAAATTTAATTAATATATACTTATTTTTTTTTTGTCATTTTATATTAGAACAATAATTAATATTATGTAGATAATCGAACACTAATATTAATCAACGATAACCATTAATCATTAATTAACAATAGCTTTAAGCCATTTGTATTAGCCATCGGCTATTAACCCACAACTTTGAATCTCTCGTTTTTTTTTTTTTTTTTTCTTCCAGATTGTGAAAATTGTGAAAATACATGTATTCATAAAAATTCAAACATAAGATCTTGGAGAAGACATTTGAGTAAGAGATTTTTACTGCTCGGATGTCTCTACAAGGACACTAATAAATGAAATAAATAAAAATAACCCCAATTGGTCTTCAAATTTGCAAATATATTAGATTACAATTTTTTTTCCCCTTTTCATTCACCTATACCGCTAACAAAAGTAACACTTAAAACCAGCCCACTTTAAAACTAAAGGTCAATAGAACTCTCTCTCTCTCTCTCTCTCTCTCTCTCTCTCCATCTCCAACCACTGCTGCTTTTTTTTTTTTTTTTTTTTTTTTTTTTTTAATAATATTTCAATGCCTAGCCAACTTACCAAACAAGATAAAAGTAGTTGCAACCACTCGCTAGCAACCACAATTGTTTATGAATTACGATCATAGGATATGTTTTTTCATGATGTCCATTTACTACGGCAAGTAATGGCAATTTCTTCCATTAGCCTCTCACGTAGAAAATCCCATTATTACTGTTTCCATCACTTCAAGTCTGTTCCATCAAACCTTAATTGTGTTGTGCAACTGTCAATCAATTTGTGTGGTTCTTACTTATTACTGTTTCCCTCAAGTGATTAAGACTTTTAATTATGAAATAAAAATAAAATACAAAGAGTGAGTGCTTTTGTTTTTATTTCAAAATTGTGAAACATACCATTTCTAATTTATATTAAAATTTCTATACTTATCCTTAACTTTCCAGTTTCGCTTTCAACAGCCGGCTACCAAGCAAAAGCCTTATTGAAGTTAACCTAACCGGGAAGTCTTTGTGGAATTAAATAATCTTTCTTTGTTATGAGAAAATCGGCCTTTAAATTAGACCATACAATACTCAAATTAGATTAGTCGGATAATCTGAATATCTATTGGTCAAGACAAAAAAAGATCGAGCGGTAAAAGTTTAAAATTTATAGTTCAATAATCTATCTATTTATTTATTTATTTTTTTTGGAGTGGTTAGAAATGAAGGAAAGACATTTAAACTTTATTGAATAGAAATAGGGAAAAATTCATTGTGAATCGTAATAATATCTCTTTCTAAAATTTTATAGTTATGAAAAGTAGTGCAAGGTATAAACAAATAATTTGATTATCAAACTCTTTTGGATTGAGTGGTTAGAAATTCTATTTCTTTAATCAGAGGTTTTAAGTTTGAGTCTTAGAAATGAAGAAAAAGGATTTGGGAACGTCAACCAATTAATGGGACCAACAGTGCTTGAACCGGATTAATCGGATAAAGTTCGAATACCGATCGGTGAAAAAAATACATAATTTGATGATTTTATAGTTTATTTCTTTTATAAATCAGGTTTAAGTCAATGATTTTGATTTATTTAATTATTATATGAAAAAATTATAGTTATCGTATAGTTTTAGAATCATGGAAATCCAGATGGAAACAATGAACAAATTATTATTGTATAGAAAAAAAAAAAAAACAATGTAGAACTTGCTTAGCAATATCCAATTTCTAGATACTACTACCAACTTTTTGTATAAAACAGATATGGTCCACTCCTAATCTGTATACCAGGCAATGTGGGCTAGGAATAATTTATTTTATTAAATTTAATTTCAATATTTATTCACCATATGGGTGGATTGTGGTTGACAACATGTTGACTAAAAGGTACAAAGAAGGAGGATAATTTCCCAAATTGTTTGTTAGGGGGAAATTTTTGTATTTTCCTTTTTTTGGTAGGAGAATTCTAGAGAACACGATTTAAAATCTAGTTTGATTTTACAATTATGGCCTGAAAAAAGAAAATCTGAAAACAGGTAATCCTTGTTATTATTATTAGAGAAATAGGAAATAGTAATAAGAATATAAAACCAATCAAAATATTATAATAATTTGAATTTATATAGAGAATTTATTATTATAAATATAAAAACAAAAAATATTAAATATTCTCAAAATCAAATTAATCATTCATTTATTTTAATACATAATATTTTTTAATCATTTATTTGATTTTGATAAATAATATATATATATTTTTTAATAATTATAATGCAAATTAGAAAGCAGATTGCATCAGGTTTTGTATTATTAATATGTTTACTCTTAATAATATTATTTTAATTTTTTTAGTTAAAATAAATACCTTCTTATATAAAAAAGAAAAAAAAAAAAGAAAATAAATTGCAAGGCGGTTTCCTTTTGGCCACATGTGGCATTGCCAAACGCACAACTTTTCTTAGTTTTGGTGGCATCACCAAAAAAATTGAAGATTTATTATATTCTCAACAACTCATGAGAAAATATAAAAAGACTGAGAATTCAGATCATGGATTGTGCACTTGAAGTCATGAGCTGCTCAACTTGCCATGAACCTACCAAAGACAAGACAAGACATATAAATTAAATGTAGTCATATTTAATGCATAAGGTATAAGATATGGTACAACCATACTATCCTCACAAAAATTCCATTCTACAATAGAGAGAGAGAGAGAGAGAGAGAGAGGGAGAGAGAGAGATGGATTATTGTGATCAATTCTTCAAGGGTGCTAACACAAAAGGCATAATCATATTAATCACGATAATCGTTTGCATCGCCGCCGTTCTCTGGCGCAGCAACCACCGTCGGGTCACGATCATCACCGTAAAGAACAACAACGATGATTTGTACTACTACTGCACCGTTTGTCTCCGGGAGGCTGTTGTCGGCGAGAGATTCCGTTTATTGAGGGAGTGCAAGCACTTGTTCCACGTGGAGTGCATTGAGTTGTGGTTCGAGTCACGCCACACCTGTCCGCTTTGCAGGGCTCAGGTCACTCGTCCTCCTAGTCCCACACGAAGTCACGTCCCTCGCTTCTTTGTCTACGTTTATTATTTTGTTCTGATTTTGAAAAACATATTTTGGAATTTATTTGGGTCTCTTAATTATAAGGTTAAGAAGGTGTCCTTGGCTTTAATCTCCCAAAATTAATACTCCACTTCTTATCCTCATTTTCAATTTCGTTTTCTGCACCACATTCAATATTATATATATATATATAATTATATATATATATATATATATATATATATATATATATATATATATATTTGATAGAGCCAAACCCCTTAATGGATTTTATAATACTCGGACTAGATTAATCGGACGAACTCGAATATCAGTTGATGAAAACAAAAAAGAAAATATACTATATATATATTTAATACACAGAAGAACCTTGAACTCCAGACTTTTAAGGAAAAAAGATTATAACAGTTGAATTATAATTTATTGAAATATACATCATATATATATATATATATAACCATAAAAAATAAGTTAAAAACTTAATATGGGACCGTTGAATCTCAACATATTTTAATTTTTTTTTTTTGATTTGAAAAGTATTTTTAATAAATTAAAATTATTAAAATTAAAATATTCCGATTTTTTGTTGATATGAATTATCATATAAAATATGATTTATTTAATTTATAACTCATTTAATCCATGTAATATTATTTATTTCTGACATTTTATAAATAACTATATAATATGGTGTGGAATTCTTTTAATCAATTTACATATCTATTACACAATTTTAATTTAGCCATTTTCTAAGTGAAATAATTTAAATTAAGACATACGGAATCAAATTTTAACATGATTTCGAAGTTGTAGGTAGAATTTCTTTAACAAGTCTCCGAGACACAAGGCATGTGGCACGTGAAATGCCATAAAAAGAGATTATATATAAACAAATTGTGAAGAAAGTTTAGAATATTATATATATCCACTAAAGGCAATCCCCAAACATTAGTTTATACACTTAGTTCTTCTCAAAGTTATGGTGGTCCAAGAACAATTAGCTCTTATTGCGCCTTGATTTTTGTCAAGTTTCCAAATTATGAATAACAAAATGATATTTAGATAAATTTCAAGGATGATTGAAGTGATTTTTTTTTTTTAAATAGTAGACACACATACTGTAGTCAAATCATAAATTAACCATAATAAATAACTTTAAAAAAGTTAATGAAATCAAAGAAAATATATTAATATCTCTCTCAAAATTTATTATATTTTAAAAGATAAGTTCAACCGATTAAGTATCTGATTTGCACTTGAACGGCCAAGATTCACCGAATTAGACCGGTTCAAAGTAATTCAAATGGCCAAGACACGGTTTTTTTTTTTTTTGTTGGTCAAACCAACTAATTCTACCAAGGTCCAATGCATCGTGAAACTTGATCAAAGTCATTTTGACCATTCCATATATGTTTACATTGAAACATTAGCCTAAGGATGTAAATTTCCAAAGCACACCACCAATTTAGATATGGAAAGACTCGCAGCATATGTTCAAAAACACACCACCAAATTTAGATATAAAAAGACCCACAGCATATGTGTCCCACAGCAAATGCATAGGCGACTGTCTAGCATATACTAATTAGGCAAAAAGCCCTTGCTGTTCTTTATTCATCATAGAGTTTTGCTAAAGTACGAGGATAATGACCAAGAGTTTTGATTTTTAATGGTTTCCCAAATAATTCAAAGCCCTTTGTCTATAGTCAAAAGTTCCGGATTGGCAAGCAAAAAAAAAAAAAAAAAAAAAAAAAAAATTAGACACAGAACTATAGAATGAGTAACCAAATTTACTCAAATATAGAATGAGCTTTGGAGGTAGTCATAGACGAAATCCATGTCGAAGGCTGGCTTGCCAAACTCTTTCAACATCGAACATAGACTCACCGCACTCGTGCACGTTCCAACCTTCCAAAGCATGCACGATTCCAGCTACTCTCCATGCACTCATCACTCCTCTTGGCAACCCATTCTGCAAAATTTTATATTTTTAGATTTATTTAGTCAAAACCGTAAGAACTAAGGTGACTACCAGAGTGGGCTTGGATTGCTTCATTATTCTTAGTATATTGCTGGACTTGTTTTTGATAATAGAGAACCTAAGCTGCTTAATTGAATTATTAGACTTCAACAGGAAAATAATGTTCTTCATGAGTTGAGGCACTCAATACCCCACCTCGAGAGCTGAAGATTGGTTTTCTCAGCTCAAAACAAATAAACGTGATTCCAAAATAAAAAGTTAAGTCCATGAAATTGATGAAAAGACTAACCTCACAAGAATCAAGATTCTCAAGAGACACGGGAGTGATCATAGCGGGGGTATAGTAATATGAACAATCCGTTCGCAATTCCTTGGGAGGGAGTTGAGCAAACGGAATGAATATTGTTCCTCTAGGCGCTTTCAGTTGTTCTTCATCAGAAAATCCATCCCCAACTAACCATATCTGAAATACATATACAACAACCATATTAATATTTCATGGGCCTTGTTTGAATTTAATATTTCTTTCTTTACAAATCTCATTATGACAAAAAAAGAATCATTTCAGACTGCAAATTGTTGAAAAATGGATGAAGTAATGAGGGTCTAAAAGGTGTTCCTTCCTAATAAGTGTTGGGTTGGGTTCCTCCTATGTGAAGAGATCCCGATATGAATTTAGGTCATTATAATGAGTGTGTAATGGGTAAAGAAGATATAGACTTGTGTGTGGGTTTTCATTTATAGAGACGGAATAAAATCCTAGAAGGTGAAAATTGTGATTCTAATCTAAAAGAGACAGTGAGTCACCCTTGTAGCACGAGAATGGAAAACGTTTGAGAGAAGAAGAGAAAGAAAGTTAGAAGAAAGAAAGAGGGATTTTGACAGAGACATATTGCTCTTTGTACCCCATTTATTTCTTTCTTAGTGAAATGTTTTCTTCTCCATATTTTTATGTGTTGTGGACTCACAATATTGTGACGAATTTCGGTAACCCAAGTGAAGAATTCCGATATGTAATACCGAAAATTCGGTATTAAAAAATTTTCATTTTATTTTTGTGTAAAATGCCAGGAGAAATATAAATTGATTTTTGGATTTGGAATATAATATAGAAAAATTCGATACGGGAATTTTCAATTCTTGTTCTTTTATGAGATTAGGAAAATGATTTATAATTAAATTAGTATTAATGTATTGAATACTTGAATGGATTGGTGGTATAAAACTTTTTGGTGGAAGCTTGAGAACATGGGTTCAAACCCACTTGAATGCATTAAGAGGCAAGTTAAATGGCAAGTTGATTTGAACATATATAAGTTGAATGGTGATCGTGTGAGATAAGTTGATTTGCGGGGGTGGTAAATCAACTTGTGTGAGTAAATAAAGGTGTGGCAAGTCGATTCGAGGCAATTGTAAGTTGAAATGAGAATAGTAAGTTGAATTGAGACTTGTGAGGGACAAGTTGATTTGTGAAGATCACAAATCAACTTGTGCGAAGAAATTGAAGGAGAGAGAAATCGATTTGTAGGAAGAAATAAGAGAGTAGGAATCAACTTGCATAAAGAAACATCAGGGGCAAATTGACTTGTTTAATAGGGCAAGTTGATTTGCAAGTGTGCAGACGAGGACTCTGAGAATTGTGCTTGGCAAATCAATTCGAGGAAGGAAACAAGTCGATTTGGTTGGTGAGGTTTGGATGTAACAAATCGATTTGTGTCATTTATAAGTCGATTTGGTTAGTGTTACAGAACACATTTCTGAGATTTGGCAATTGCAAATCGACTTGGCATTTGATAAAAACAATCAATTCAATTTGGTTACATATTTGTAATTCGATTCGTCTATGTTGCAAATCGACTCGACCCTTCAATATCCTAGACACACAAGTTGATTTGTGGGGCATGCAAATCGACTTGTGCACATGGAAAGGCTGGGAAATGATTGAAATGCCAAGAAATGACTGAAATGCCCTCCAAACACAAATGAAACCTATAATTTATGAGGGATAAAATGATAATTTCACAATTCCACAATTGATTATGTAACACCGACACTGCGGTGTCCGTACTAGTATTCCTGTTCGCGAAATTAAATAAAATATTTCGCAGTTTATATTTAGAGAGAGAGAATTTTAAATATATTGATTTTCGATTTTGAGGTATGTAATTTGAATTTTTTTGGGATATTTAAAATATCCGTATTTCCGATTTGTAAAGTAAAGTGGGTATAAAAATATATAGATGATTTTTTTTATTATTATTTATTCATTTATTTATTTACACATTACTCATTTAATTGATTATAAATTTATTTATAAAAAGAAATATAATGATAATAAGAATAAGAATAATAATAATAATAAAAAAAAGAAAAAAAAAAAAAGAAAAAGGAAAGGAATTAGGGTTGAAACCCTAATCCCATTTTCCTTTTCCCCTCTTCCTCAGCGCCTCTCCATCTCCTCTCCCTCGCCGCCTCTCCCTCTCCCGCGGCCATCTTCCCCGCCGCGGCTTCCTCCTCCACCGCGGTTGCTCGGCTCCGCCACCCCACGGTGGTTCGACCACCCCACCGTCTCACTCTCTCTCTGCTCTATCTCTATTTCTCTCTCTACTCCTCTCCCGCGGCTCTCTCTCTCCGTCTCGATCTCCCTCCACTGCGAACGGTTGCTTTCCCCCGCCGTCCGCCGCATCTCGCCGCCACCGCGACCACGGGTCGCTGCCTGTCTCCCTCCTGCTCGCGCGGCTGCGCGCTGCTGCTCGCGCGGCTGCCAGCGGCCGCGCTGCGCCGCTTCGGCCGCGGCCGCCGCTCCCGCCGCCGCCCCGCCCGGCGCGCCACGGCCCCTACGCGCGATTGCTCGCGTGCTGACAGCCTTCCTGCGTGCGCTCCACCGCGCGATAGCTCCTTCCAGCGCGCCTTCTACCACCTGCGGAAGCCCCAACCGAAAGCCCTAGGTCGACTGTCTTGTCCACTGCAAAGGTAAGATCAAACCCTAACCCAAATTCTAGGGTTTCGATTTCTTGGAGATTTATACTAAATTTGCTGACTTTTGCTTCGAATTGGCAGCATTGTAGGTTTCGAATTAAATCGAATGTCGCACGGACGTTAGGGTTTTGGACCGCAGTGAACCCTAGGTGAGGGATTTTCAATCCCTTCAATATTCAGACTATTCTGTTGAAATTAGCTTGAGAATAAGTATAGATATATTCTGAAAATATGCTAGATTCGTAGGAAATGCTTTATTCTTGAGAGTTTGTATGAAATTATTGAGATTAGGTATAGAATTTGATGTAAATTAGACTGCAAAGCATGATTGAATGTCTTAGAGAGTATTAGAGTTTTGTTTGATTGGTCTGTGTAGTTTTCCTTGAGATTTGAATTGAAATTGGCATGAATTAAATTTGGATTATGTAAATTTGGGAGAAATTGGTAAAATTGAGGAATATTGTAAATTTAAAGTCGGTGATTTGAAATGAGTTCTCTTAGAGTTTAAATTGACGTATGCATACAAACAGTTGGAAGTTTGGAATTTAAGTTTAAGGTTATATGCAGTCTTTCTCATTTTAAGCTGTCTTGCATATAGACAATCACAATACAAATTCAATATTATGAAAATAGACATTAATACCTTGGAAATGACATATGGTTTGAAGAAATCGGATGAGAATCGAAAAGTGTATGATTTTTCAAAGATTTTCCAGTTCGTAGGAACCTTATTTATTTTAAGTGTAATTCCAATGTTAATTGGTTTTAGGATTGAATCAGACTTGATTTTGATTTGATAAATTGTTTATAAATGGAACGGAAGTGATGAAATAAGAATCTAGAAAGGTGATTGTGTAAATGTTTGATTTAAGTCTTAAATGAGCACATATTGAGGGGAGAAACCCTAAGGAAACATGTACTGGATGATGTAGAACTTTGAGTATGAAATTTGATGGATTTTAATGAGATTTTGAGTGTTAAAATGTGAATTTGATGTACTTATGTTTTTGGCATTGAAGTGTGGTGTGTTATGGAATATGTATATGTGAAATTGAGGCTAAAAGTGTGAGGAATTATGCATGCTGAATTTTGGTTAGAGGTTAGTGAGTATGTGGATGTAAAATTGTATTGATCGAATCCATTGGAGAGATTTGGAATGACTCTATTAAGCAAGATGGAGGTTTATATGTGTATGTGATAAGGTATAGAAAGTGTATAAATATATATAGTGATATTGGTGTGTTAAAGTGATATGAAAATGTGCAATTGTAACGAATGAGCAAAAGCATGTGTTTGTATTTATATGATAAATGTATAGAAGTGTATTGGTGTATTGAAGATAAGAAGTTGATAAAGAATTTTGAATAAAAGTGGGTTGGTGTATATGCTAACTCTTATGTACGACGAGAGATTGGATTGGTGTGAGCTTTGTATAGGATTGATTGAGTATCATCACTTGAGTCTTGTGGACATAGAGGAAGATGAAATGTGCGTATTTGAGAGAGTATTTAGCATGCCTTAGTTTTGGCCTAAATATAGGGTTAGTTAAATGCTAACTAACTTAGTGAAATTTTTTTAAAATTCATGACATATGTGATGTGCTATAATTGTAGTGGCTTGCTTGGAGACCGATCGAGGGGAGCACAGTTTCGGCACTTGTTGTACATTATAGGGAGTGATTGACCCTCCCGTATACTGTGAGTGAGTTTTATTTCAATGTTTTCGTTTAATATATAAACTCTGATTTACAACAGTTTGATAAATGAGCATAATTTATCGTGTGCTTAAAATGTTTTGACAGGCTTTGGAAATGATTTTTGTGAACCGATGGAGTGTCCAAAAATGTGGTTGAGTTATGAAAATATGCATCCATGTGATTGAAACGTGAAATGTGCCATTTTATACTATGTGTTGCATTTGGTTTGTGAACCTGATTTACGGCACATGTTTGATATGATATTGATTTTGGCCTTGAGGGCTGTGATTGTACTGTGATATTGATATTGGCCTTGAGGGCTGTGATATGTATTGTTCCGTAGCTACGAAGGACACCGTGAGAGGCGCTTTGGTGGCGTCCGGATATGCCTAGGCCTGGGATATCTCACGAGTTGTCGAGATGAGATTATATTTACGACACGGTACTAGACAGGTTGAACCCGAAAGGGGGAGGATTTGGATACACTCTCCAAGTCTAGCACCTGGACGAGGTCCGTCGCCAACGCCGGGGTAGAGAGCACTTTAAATAAAATCGCATATAACACCTCCGGTGCGCCTGTCATAGGTCGTGGTAGACCTCTGCTGGGAGTTTTACGGCTGGCAGCTCTATGATTTTGATGAAAGTATTTTGGATGCATATTTGACTTGATGCGTGCAAATGATCTATTGTTGAAATGAAAAGCATGATGATTTGAAATATGATTTGTATACTTATGTTTTGACACTCCAGTTTCACATCCCATATTACACGATTACATTGACCCACTCACTCACTGAGTATTCTTCCCTGAGTACTCACCCCTCCTCTTTCCCTCCCCAGACAGGATTATGGTGCTAGGGTGACGCATTTGGCGCTAGAGGTATGATAGCTTGATGGTGGATTGGATTCACGACGGTGAGATTAAGTTTTAAATTGAAAATATGAATTTCATACTTTATGTCGACCCTGCGAGGTCTTGTTGAGGTCTGTAGTTGGCCGTGTACTTATTTTGGGATGACTGTATAATTTATGTATGTTTATTTGCGAAACTCTCATCTTTCATTTGCATTGAGGCATTTGTAAATGTTTAAAGTGTCAACTTGGGAATTTGTAATATATTTGTATAAATTTAGGCCCGTTCGGTGTGGCGGCTGTTCATGCTCTAGTTGGGCATGACAGTAGAGGTTTGTGGTTAGGACTGTTGGTGGTTTGTTAGCCTTGCGTTGTCTGGATGCCGGTTGTGAGATTGGTGGATGGTTTTGAGGTCGGGATGACCATTTGTTTTATTTGCAGGATTGTTTTTGAATGTATACAGGTATACAGGTTTGATTGTACATGGGAGACCTCCGATTTATGGGGAGGTTTTGCCCGATTTTCTATAGAAATACAGCCGGTATCCAGGTCAACGGGTGGCTGTTCACGATTCCCGGTTCGGGGCGTGACAGATTAAAGCCCAAATTTTTGATTCTCTTCTCTTTATTTTTCTTGACTTCTCTCCTTTGACTCTCCCTCATTCTCTCCCGCACTCTTCCTTCATCTCTCACTCTCACTCCCCATTTCTTCCTTAAAAACCCATGAAAACACTTTCAAAACCATAGATTGAGTTTCCAAATTTTCAAACAAACGCTTGAAAGATCAAAAATAGAGGAAGAACTAGATTTTTCTAGTGAGAGAAAAATTTAGGGTTTTGAGGTATCTTGACTTGGAGACAAAATCAATGACCCAAAAAGAGATAATAAATTCCCCCAAACTAGATCTGAATTTATATTGCTTTTAAGATTTATGTGAGATTTGAGGAATGTGAAATTTGGAACTTAGGGTTAGGTTTATAAATGTTGAAATTGAAAAAAATGGAGAAAATTGGTGAATGAATATTATTTATAAAAATAATTTAAATGTACATGATGGCAATGGAATGTACAATCATGAGATTGGGAATTAGGGCTTACACTATAGTGGAGGAAAAATTCTTAAACCCTAGTAGTGGATATGATTTAACTTTGAAATTATGGTTATTATCTTACGATAGGCCAATTGGAATATGAGAAAAGATTTTCATGGAATTGGTTGCAAAATTGGGAGTGTTCATCATCTCAAGAGATGAGTGGATGCTTGTTTATGATTTTAAATGAGAAAAATGATTTTTTTTTTTATTTTGCAAATATTTTTAAAATTAGTTTTCGAATTGATTTATGATTGTGGAGTGTTCCGAAAGGAAATTTAGATTAAAAGATGCATCCATATATTAAATTGAAATCAATGTGCTATGTTAATTGATCTATATTGAATATGTTGATCTGGAACTTATGATTTGAGATATGCTTGAATAATTGTTGGCATATTTTGATATACGTTATGAAGATTGTGAAATGGTATTGTGTGTATGATTAATGACTATAGTTATTCCCTTCACAGTGTGGAGCTCAATGGGCGATATCGTGGGAGCGTTTATTTGACTAAGGAGGTAGCTGCATTTGAGAGGTGTCTCCGAAATCCTTCCCTCAGCTAACTTGGTTGCACCACCAGGGAGGTCCGAGTCAATGCCAAGATTAGGCTATTTTTGTAAAATGTAACTAGCATGAAAATGCTTGGGGTTCTGTTATTGGTCGCGGTAGATCATTGTCAGAAATCACAACAAGAAAACAGGCTTTCAGCAGCGGAAATTAGTGACGGAAAAAAATCCGTCGCTATTAACGACGGATTTGCGACGGACAAATTAGCGACGGATTTAATAACAAAAAAATCCGTCACTAATTTTTTCGTCACTAATTCTGTCACTAAAATTAGCGACGGAAAATATCCGTTACTAAAACCATTAGCGACGGAAGAATCCGTCGCTAAAAAATTTTTGTTTTTATTAAATAAAATTTTTTGTTTTAATCAAATATAATTTTTTTATTAAATATAATATTTTGTTTTTATTAAATATTATTGTTTTTATTAAATATAATATTTTTTTATTAAATATAATTTTTTTTTTGTGTTTTTATCAAATATATTTTTTTTTGTTTTTATTAAATATAATATTTTTTTATTAAATATAATTTTTGCTTTTATCAAATATAATTTTTTTATTAAATATAATATTTTGTTTTTATTAAATATAATTTTTTGTGTTTTTATTAAATATAATATTTTGTTTTTATTAAATATAATTTTTTTGTGTTTTTATTAAATATAATATTTTTTTATTAAATATTATTGTTTTTATTAAATATAATTTTTTGTTTTCATCAAATATAAATTTTTTATTAAATATAATATTTTGTTTTTATTAAATATAATTTTTTGTGTTTTTATTAAATATAATATTTTGTTTTTATTAAATATTATTGTTTTTATTAAATATAATATTTTGTATTTATTAAATATAATTTTGTGTTCTTATTAAATATAATTTTGTATTTTTTGAAATTAGGGTATTGTATTTTTAATTTTGAGAGTTAGAAATAAAGTATAGAAATAGAAAAAAAATAAATCAATAACACAAAAGTGATGGTGACATGGTGATTAAGACTCTCAATATCTCTCTCTTAACTATTTTTTAGCCATTTACAAACAATTCCCTTATTTGATGGAAAGTCGAATTTCACACTTTGGCAAAGCACTGTTGAGGATATTTTGGTACAACAAAGGTCTTGAGCAAATTTTGGAGGATTCAAAACCAGCAGATATGACTAAGGAAAAGTGAAAGAAAATTCAAATACAAGGAGCAAGCATAATCAGATTAGCACCAGCCAGTGAAGTGAAGTTAAATGTGCTTAAAGAGATAGAACCAAAGGTTTTGTAGGACAAGCTTGAGAGCATAGATGCTTTGAAGTCATTGACTCGTCAGCTTTGTCTAGATAGAGTTGTATGCACGAAGGATGGAAGACGAATTTAACATACATGATCACATTAAATGCCTTCAATCAATTAGTGTGTCAGTTGTTGCATGGAGGTGATGAGGTAACGGATGAGAAGCAAGCACTAATTGGGTGGGATCATTGCCTAAATCATACAACTCACTGGTTTAGACATTAGTGGTGGATAAGTCAAAACTGACGATAGATGAGATCAATGCAATATTGAGAGAAGATGAAAGGATAATGGGCAATAACAATGCAAACATGAGAGATGTAGTTTTCATTGCAGAGAGTTCTGAGAAAGGGAGGAGTCAATCAAAGAGGAGAAATGGTCCACAGGGAAGATCATATTCTTGAGACATGAAAGATATGAAGTGTTATTTTGGTGAGATCGGTGAGAAGTCATTGTTGAAAGATAAATGAAGCTCTGAATGAGCTTAAGCAGCTGCAAAAGAAGATGAAAGGAAAGGTGAAGTTTGAAGATGACTCCTCTGTGAAAGTGGTAGAGGGGGGAAATGATGTTTTCATCTTGGTAGTGAGAGATGGCACTTATAGTGATGATTTCATTGAGAGGAAACCAAATTGGGTGTTAGATTCTACGGTTTCAGAATATATTTGTAGGGTTGAGGCCATGTTGAGTAGTTTACACGTGGAAGGAGAGTTTGGACACATGAATGTGGGTAACCAAGAGAAGATGAAAGTTGAAGGCATTCGGAATGTTTGCCTACAGCTACGTGATGAATCGTCAAGACTCTTTATAATGTGAGACACATGCCTTCTAATGGTGTTAACGTTATTTTCTTGGGTGAGTTGACATCATGTGGATATAAGTATGTTGAAGTTGGAAGGTGTTGCAAAGTATACAAAGATAAAAAATTAATTCTTCAAAGGAAGAAAAATTGGAAGAATATTTGTTAGTTGAATACGCATTCGGTTCAAGGAAACTTGCAAAGCCCTGAAGTCATCAAAGCCAAGAAGAGAGTGAGCTTCTCCAATATTGTTGAGATATGTGGAGCACATCATCCACCTACTATGAGGAAAACTCTCTCCACATAGTCATGAGAGCGAGTTTGTTGGGTTGGATTCCTCCTATGTGGAGAGAGCCCAATATGAGTCTAGCCCATTATGATGGTGTGTAATGGGTAAAGGAGATAGAGACATACGTGTGGGTTTTCATTTGTACAGAGAGAATGAAACCCTAGAAGGTGAATAGTATGATGAGAGAGAGGGAGAGTCACCCTGTAGTGTGAGAAGGGAAACCTTACAGAGAGGGAGAGAAGGAAAGTGAGAAGAAAGAAAGAGGGAGGTTGAGAGAGAGATATTGCTTTTGTACTCCATTTATTTGTTTCTTAGTGAAATTTTTTCTTCTCCGTATTTTTATGTGTGTTGTCGTTTTTCTATTTAACTTATTGTATTGTAACGGATTCCGATAACTCGTGTGAAAAATTCCAACAATAAAAGAGAGAGAAAGAGAGAGAGAGAGAGAGAGAACCTTATAAGCACAACTTTTTGAAAGAACTAAATTATCTCCCATGCCAATCTTAGTTTTGAGCTTCTCATGCTCACCTCTGAGCGAAGTGGCAACCTGAAACAAATGTAGCAGTCCACATAAAGAAATATAATTATGAAAATTTCTATTTCTATTTCTTTTTTTTTTTTTTTTTTTTGAATTTTACATTGTTTTAAAGTTGCTTCTAGGCTCTTTTCTTTTCTTTTTTTTTTTGGGGATAAATTCTCTCTCTCTCTCTCTCTAGTCTCTCTCCCCACCCCCAAAAACCAGCCAATGATGTACTCCCTTAGCATTTTGTGCATCAACCCAGCCCAAAAGTAGGAGTTGATTCCAGCGATGATTTTGGGCCAATTTGGGCTTAATTCTCAGTGTAATGAAGGAGGCAGGTCCTTCAGATTTTTATGTTTCGCTTACCTCGATACCCTTTTGGCATAAAGCAAGGGCGATGGCATAAGTGACCTTTGAGAGATTGCCTCCAAGGAGCACTTGAGTTGTTGATTTGGGAATGCTATTGAGAATCACTGCCACTGCTAAGCTACTCCCATCCACCACCTTCACCTTTAGTTGTAGATACTTCTGAATATATACTTCCCCACTTTTGTTAAGCTCCTCCCCCTGAAATCATAGTGCTATGATTTTTCAGAGAGTGACATTTCTTTGTGCATCATTACTAATACAATCTTATATATCCGTGGAAATAATTAAAGGGAATTTTGAAATGGAATGTGCAAATACTTGCCTGGTTGAAAAGCCCTAGACTCAACACTTTAGTGCCTTTTCCTTCTGCCTCTAGTATGGCTTCCTCAATCAGTCCATTGATAGCTTCTCTTTGCAATTTGAAGAACTACTATCACATTCATAAAAACGACCACTTCACTACCAAATCCATCACCAAGGCAAATTCAAGGCATAAAAAAATATTCCGTCAAAAACGAAGGAAAAAAAAAAAAAATTCATACTTGCTTGCTGAATCTCGGAATTGCCCATGTTTGTAATTTGAGTTTCTTGAATGCATTTCTTTCAACGGCGAAAGTCCGACCATGGATTAATGCCAAGAGCATAGACCAGAATGTGATAGGCCACAGCAGCCAAAAGTACCATTTTGATTTTTGAGGTCTAGAGGCCAACGATGCAAATCCTAGGCGAAGATGATAAATAGACTCTGGCGTAGTAACATGTGTTAGGTGAACAACATGGGGCGAATCCTCCGGCCTTTTCAGGACGTTTTGATAGACTTGATCAGAAGTCTTGTCTAAGGTACCATATATGCAGTCATAAATGGGCATGAATAGGGAGTAATTGTTCCTGAATTGTGTGTGATGTAGGGAATGGAACCTGCAAAGATGAACAAGACGTGTGTAGATAAGAAACATGAGATACTTGAGGTTAGGCCATTTTTCACTCTTGGTGTACAAAAATAACGTTAAAAAGGTAACATTAAGAAGGAAAGAAAGAAAGAAAGAGGGGATGTAGAAAGTGACTCACGAGGGTGTATACATGAGATACTTGAGAGGTGGAAAGAGAGAGAAGAGCCAATTTGGAATTAACTCAAAATTGCAATGTCCCAAGTTATTCATAAAATCAATATAAGTTACATAGCCGAATACGGAGACAAGTGAGGCAGTTGTATTGAGCACCGTGGTGAGCAATGGTACTGCAAATAGTGTGAAATATACGATGTGTTCTGTAAATGGATGAGTGACAGCTGCACAAATAAATAAACAAAAGTAAGAGTTTTGGAAGAAAGCACCAGTTCTTTGGGTTTTACTCAATCCGAAGGGTTTTAATAATCAAAAGACCCAAAACTTGGGGGGCCTCGAAGAGAGAGAGAAGAAATTATACATGTAATAGGCTCGGTGACAATAGAGGAATGGTGATGGGAGTGATAGCGAGAGTAAAGATAATGGTGGTGCAATGCTCTGTGGAACCAATAGTATAGAAACTCCACAGGACCCACATGAAGTAAAATTGTTTGGATTACACCATCTATTCTCCAAAATGGCAAGTTATTTGCCTCAGGAATTGTCAATACTACTGTGTAAAATATTATTCCATTCAGCAATATTTGATCGTCCCTGCACGATTATAATACCACAATCAAGTAATAAGTATTTCAGGAAAATAAGGAGAGGTGTTTTTTTTTTTGGGCCGGGGGTGGGGGGGGGGGGAGAGAGAGAACTGTAGTTGAGGAGAGGAACCAGTTGCGTTCTCTGTCAACTTGTTCAAACTCAATGCTCCTATCCAGAATTCTTTTAGTTCCTTTGATAGTTCGGTGACGAGAG
The DNA here is from genome assembly GCA_037126225.1 of Dillenia turbinata. NCBI lineage: Eukaryota > Viridiplantae > Streptophyta > Magnoliopsida > Dilleniales > Dilleniaceae > Dillenia > Dillenia turbinata. The sequence continues at coordinate 8,054,809 of JBAMMX010000022.1, read as the reverse complement.
AGGGAAATCCAAATCTGGTTGTGAAGCATCCTCCATAGCAGAAATGGAAAAATGAGATAGCTTGTAAGATCTTTCTCCTTTTCTCCTTTCGACGAGTAAGAGTAGGTGCAATACCCCACCGCTGGAGCCAACACCATGTACTTCGAAACAAACCCAACAAATTAAATAAATGAGTAATAAATATTAAAGCATTAATAATTTCATTAGTTTTTAGTAATTATGTACTTACTCAAATCAAACATTGCATGAAACACATGGTAACGGAGGGAGGGAGGGGGGCAGGGGGAGAGAGTATACCTTGAAGCCACCAAGGCATGTCCAGGGCCAATCAGTAAGAACTCCAGGCTTAGAAGCCATATATTTCGTCTCAAGCTCCGCCTCTTGGGCATGACACAATGTGTTGAGAGTGAGACCTTACATACACACTTCGATCTTCTCAAGCTATTATTATTATTATTATTATTATTATTATTATTATTATTATTATTATTATTATTATTATTATTATTATTATTCATATTATTTTTTATAATTTTCCATCGCTGCTCCGTACATTGGTGACCTCAATTCAATTTCGTAGGATGAAAGTTTCGTCAATCTCTAAAGTCATCTATTGGTCTGAACACCCTTTTGAGGATCCCTATTCCTATTTAATTAAGTCATGTCATGTGGCACTATCCCTATTCCTATTTAAATTTGCAAATAGTGCCACTCAATGACGGAATTACTAATTGCAGTAATTAAGTCATGTGGCATTGAGCTGGTGGACTCTATCTTCTCTATCAAAGGAGGACTGCATGGATTCTTTGCTCTCCCAATCTTCAATTGCAAAACTCTTGCGGTACGTTTTCTTTGACTCATAAGAATTTTTGCAATTCCCAAAGTCAGTGTAAAAACAATTCTTGCACTTCTTATGATGGGAATTGCACTGGGCTTCTGCTGCTGCGGAGTAAAGAGAGAAAATGGGGAGCGGGACAACGGGAGAGAAGATAGAGAATGACACGGGACATGGATGAGATTATTTGGGCAAGGAGTTGTTAGGTGGCTCTTTCCCACATCGGAAAAAGGAGCATTTCTTTTGTTTTCTCAAATCCTACATCGAGAAAAGAGAGAAAGTTGTTTCTTTGGCAATCCCACATCGCCCGTCACCCCAAAAATTTGTATATAAATATATAGTCTTGGGTAAAGGTTTAAGCATCATCAGCCCAAGTGAGATAGTAAAAGACGTTGCGATTTTTTAAGATCTGTTTTTATTCTCTTTTTTGTATGGTGATCATTTGAGGTCTAAGAACACTTTCCTAAAACATTTGTAATCTTCTTCTTTTAGTGAAATTTTGCTTTTTCCTCACCCATAGACAGGTCTATTTGACCGAACCACGTAAATTTTGTCTCTTTCTTTATTTAAATTCTGTCATTTTATTTTTCCTGTTTATTTAAATTTTGTATTTTATTATTTGTCTTTTGGGTTGTCAAAAAGCCCTCTGGTTAACTTCCTATTAGTCCTGAGCCGGTCCTAACAAACTGGTATAAGAGTTTTAAGCTATTCGAGGAAGTTTCTGGATAATTATTTTTTTGGCAACATGACAATAACAAAAATTGTGGTCGAAAAATTCGACAGGAATGTCAACTTCGATATGTGACAACTTAAGATAGAGGTCATTTTGGTTCAAGACAGAGTTGATTTGGCATTACAGGGAGTAGAGGCTAAACCAGCCAATGTGACAGATTCAAAAATTGCTGTGATAGATAAAAGAGCGAGATCCGGAATTATTTTGAATCTCTCTGATGAGATTTTGCGGGATGTAGCTATAGAAACCACGACTAAGGTTATGTGGGATAAGATCAAACTTTTGTATATGAAGAAAACAATCGAGAATAGACTTTATTTGAAACAAAGTCTGTATATGCTGCGTATGACAGAAGGTACATCTATACTCTCTCATATTGATAAATTTGATTATATTAATATGGATTTGAAGAATATAGATTCGAAAATTGATGATGAGGATATGACTATTTTGTTATTGTGTTCTCTTCCTCAATCTTTTAAGTATTTTCGTGATGCTATGATTTATGGTAAAGAAACCATTTCGTATCAAGAAATAAAATCCACATTAAAATCTAAGGAACAGATTGATAGGGATATTACTGGAAAAATTAATAGTGGTCAAGCCGATTGCTTGGTTGTTAAGAGCAAAACTGATAAAAAGGAATTTGAGAATAGTAGATCTAAGCATAACAATTTGGTGTGCAATTATTGTCACAAATTGGGGCATATTAAGTCCAATTGCTTTAAATTGAAAAATAAGCAAAAAGAAAAATTTAGTTAGAAAAACACTAAAATTACCGAGGCTAGTGATGTGGCAGATGAGGAAAATGGAGAAATTTTCTGATTTGAAGAAAAATCTCATCTCTTTAGGCATTTTAGAGAATTTTGGGTGCAGATACATAGCTGAAGGTGGAGTTATGAATGTGTTTTATATTGCTCTTGTTGTTATGATATCTTGCAGGTCTGGTAAATTGTATTCTCTGCAGGGATATACTGTTTTTAGTTCAGTTGCAGCCTTATCATCATTAGTGTCTGATTGTGACGTTTGTTCAGATTTGTGGAGACCATCTTGTGTTCAGTTTAAGAAAGGTTTTAGGTATTTGTTGACATTCATTGATGGTTATTTGAGAAGCATGTTTGACAGTTTTGTTTTCTTCCAGAAATTCAGTGATGAGTCATTTGTTTATTTAGAAAGGTTTTAGGTATTTGTTGACCTTCATTGATGGTTATTTGAGAAACATGTTTAACAGTTTTGTTTTCTTCTGGAGGTTCAGTGATGGGTCATTTATTTATTTGCTGTCTTGTGTTGCTAACATGTTTGTTGTTGCCAAGAATTTGTCAAAGATATTTACTTTGAAATTGCAGTTAAGTAGTGAATTTGTTATGAAAAATTTGGGAGCAGTTAAGAAGATTTTTGGTTTAAAAATTAAGGGAGATCGCGAAATTGGAGAATTATTCTTGACCCAGAATAATTATTTTGAAAATTTTGGTATGAAAATGCAAAGTTCGCGAGTACTCCGTTTGTTAGCCATTTTCGACTATTTGCTGCTTAAACATTTGAAGAGGAGGATTGACACAGGTTCTATATTTGAGTGCAGTTGGCAGTATGGTGTGTGCATTTTGTTTGTTCAACTTTAGACAATTTTGCGAATTTGTTTATAAAGTCTCATTTTCTGTCTATAAGTTCAAGCAGTGTTTGGATTTGTTTTGTTTGGTATCCGCTTTTGTTGATTAGCCTATTGGGACTTTTGTGGAGAATGTGGAGTAGATTTGAAATTTGAAGATTTGTTATTTGATATTTGTTAATGTTGGAATTCGCCAAGGTGGAGATTTGTTAGGTGGCTTTTTCCCACATTGGAAAAAGGAGCATTCCTTTTGTTTTCTCAAATCCCACATCGAGAAAAGAGAGAAACTTGTTTCTTTGGCAATCCCACATCGCCTGCCAAGGAGAGGCCACCCCAAAAATTTGTATATAAATATATGGCATTGGGTAAAGGTTTAAGCATCATCAGCTCAAGTGAGTTAATAAAAGACGTTGCGATCTTTTAAGCTTTACTTTTACTATCTTTTTTGTATAGTGATCATTTGAGGTCTAAGAACACTTTTTTAAGACATTTGTAATCTTTTTCTTTTAGTGAAATTTTGTTTCTTCCTCGCCCCTGGATGTAAGTCTATTTAACAGAACCACATAAATTTTATCTATTTCTTTATTTAAATTCTGTCATTTTATTTTTCCTATTTATTTAAATTCTGTATTTTGTTATTTGTCTTTTGGGTTGTCAAAAAACCTTTTGGTTAACTTCCAAATTGTTAGGAATTTTCTGCCATATTTGAGATCAACTGTTTGGCTTTTTCATGTGTTTTATTGACCAAGGCTCCTCCACTGGCTGCATCCAGTATACTTCTATCCATGGGTAGAAGTCCTTTATAGAAATATTGTATCAAGAGCTAATCCGATATTTGATGATGTGGACAACTAGTATAGAGTTGTTTGAACCTCTCAAAATGTTCATATAGCAGCTCCATGCTAATTTGTCTGATTCAACATATCTCTTTTCTGATGTTTGCAGGCCTAGATGTAGGGAAAACTTTTTTCAAAAATAATCTCTGCATCCCATTCCATGTATTTATCGAACCCAGAAGTAAGTAATACAACCAATCCTTTATCTTATCTTTTAGGGAAAAGGGAAAGACCCTCAACTTAATATGTTCATCGGTCATACCTTGAGGCTTCATGCTCGAACAGACAATGTGGAATTTCTTCAAACGCTTATGTGGATCCTCACTTGGAAGACCATAGAAAATATGAAGTAAGTGAATCAAACCAGATTTAAATTCAAAAGCTATCTCAAGATTTGGATATTTGATACACAAGGGTTGTTGATTCAGATTGGATACAGTTAATTCCTTCAAGGTTCTCTCACGATCGGCCATCTTTTCCTCTTCTTCTTAAAAAATAGACCTGTCACAAATTATCAAATCAATGTCAAAAATGGCTCTTCGACCTAACTTCCTTTCCTTTGTCCGGTCTCTTTTCTCAAACGATGAGCAGTCTTTTCAATTTTGGAAATATATTCCAATTTACTTTCTTGAGAAGAATGAGTCATAAAATAAAAGAAGCCAGCAACACAAATAATAGAGAAAACACAACTAAGAAGTCAAAATAGTTCCCCGACAATGGTGCCAAAATTTGGTCGGGTTGTCGAAATCTTCAAATTAATACTGATTCTCCCATTGTAACAGACTGTAGCAATAGTGGTACCAGATCGAATCCCACGGAAACTAATTAATTTAATCTCTTAGTTAAAGTTAAAAATAAAATTGGAGGTTTCAAATAAATTGCTAAATAAATAAAAAAAATTAATAACCTAAAAGTAAGAAACAAATCAATAATGCAAAATACTAAAATTTAGAATGGAGATTCAATCTATTAAGTACTGATCCAAGGGTTCATATATTCGATTGTTTCATTGATCATTGGTTAAAAAAAATATTATTCTTACAATTCAAGCATTTAACTTTAGATCTATTAGGATAGTCGTAATAAATCTTGCGTTTTCTTAATTTAATCGACCAAACTCAGCATCCAATTGAAATTTATCATTAATCGACTGGACACGATAGCATTCCATATCAATATAATGATAGCATTAAGTTTTGTGAAAATAGTTAAACCAAAATACAAATAATTGAGATAACTGCAATTAATTAATTTTATTCCATCGATTTTCTAGGTTCAATATAAATACCAGTAAAAGACCCATAAACAAAAAATAACCTAGTTGCTACTTGTACCATTCTTTCATAACAATTACGGATCACTAAATTCCTGGATAGCAATGGAAAAACTAATATTGAATTAAATTGTTAGATTAACCAATATTAGGGTTCCCTAAAAATAAATCAAGAATCAACAAATATTTGAATAAAAGACAAGAATTTAATTTAAGCACATAACCTCACAATGAAAAACAAAATTGAATCAGAATAAGAAAATTAGCCACTCATGGTAGTAAGTATCAATAAGGGAATAAAGAAAAATAATGTTCCTAAAAAAATAAAATAAAAATAAAACCTAAAGGAGAATATGATCAGTCGTGACTTTTTGGGATTGTTGAAGGTGCAGCCATCCTCTGTGAAATTGAAAGAATATGCAACAACTTCTTGTGAAAGAAAAAATGGGCAGCCGGCCCTTCTCTTTTTGAGTTGTAAAAATAGTGTTGCTCTCTTTTGGTTCCCTTAAAGAATATAAATAGCCTCCACCTCTTCTTCAAAATAGCAACATGAATATTTAGTAATACTTTCATTCCCTCTAAACTTCTAAATCAATTAGGAGTCTTCCAATTGGGTAAAATACAAATTTAATTCCTACTAAAAACAACATTTTCTACTAAAAATAAAAATCCAACTAGAATTACTGAAGCTAAAATTCAAACCATTATCTTCTTCAAAGCCCAATAAGATGCCATGACCCAATTAGCTCCAAAATTGCCTCATTAAGCCCAATTTACTCAAAATCTTCAAATTCAATCTCCTAAAAATAAAAATCAATAAAATCAACCATTAGAGCACTAAGAAATCCAAAATCAAACCATGATAATAATAATAAAAATCAACAATTTGCACGTTATCAGTACTCTATAATTAAGCATCATAGTGGAAACTAGTAAATTGTTAGATCATTGTTTGTTGGTTGAAAGAGTGGATGTAGGTATAAAACCGAATCACTATAAACCGAATTTATCTTTCTATCCTTACTTTTATTTTCCGCTGCACATGCATAGATTGACCATATGATTAGTATAAAACTAAGTAGCGTTAGATTAAAATTTTGAAAAGCTAATTGAGACAACCAATTCAATTGCCCTTCTTGTTTTCACAGGGACAAACAACAATCAATATCTAATGTGCCCCACTAGAATTCATGGGAATATAAACCTACAAACCAATAGCATTAATAAGTTAAGTTGTTAAACGGAAGGTGATTAAATCATATTTGGTCATTATTACTTTCTCATAAGTTTCTAACATACCCATGTAAATGACAATATATTGTATGAGCACTAGGGAGATAATACTAAATGACAACAAAGAAACAAGTTCAAGATCTTTTATTATTGTAGAAGCAATTGCCGATCTTGCAATCATAGAGAGACAATTGTTAAATGCAACAATTAAACATGTTGGTTAATATGGCTATGTAGGGTATTTTTGGTTATTGGTGAGATAATTCAAATAATTTAAATTTGAATTCAGGATAATACGATAAATCCCGTTATCCCTACAACTCCCCACAACTCCCTATAATACCCTTTCACGTAAGGGACACTTAAGAAATTGGGGATTAACCTCTCCAATAAGGGGATTGAGTGTAGATCAATCAAAAAGACAATTGAGTATTGCCGAGTGAGAAATTAAGAAATTTGTGAAAAAAACATATATTTTTCCAGAGTGAAAAACCAAGGGACTGAAAAATTTCTTCACTCGAAATTATTAGATTTAGAGTTGTGGTGTTATGAAACTATTGTGGTGTTTTGATCTCATGATCACCATCCTGACCATGAATTTTTGTTTAAGGGTTCGCAGTTTAAAATTTGAGACCTATACATCGAGATATTCATCTCGAAATTTTGATCTATTTAATTCTGTGATTTTTCATGCTTCCAAATGCATTGAAAATAAATCTGACATTGATATTATAACATGTTTCATTTTATTAATTTTTTTTTTTTAGAATTTTTGGGATAAAAATATGTAGTGTAAAATTTAGGGTCCAAATCATAAATGAGTTTCTTGAATCCGAAGATACCACGAGGTCACCCATGACCCTAGGATCATGAATATGATTTTTATTGAATTTTAAGATCATGCTTAGTCTATGAAAGGTCCGGTCGAAGTTTTCGACCGAACTGACAATAAAACCTTAGATCTGTTAAGTTAGAGGATGAATTGATCTATGAAAACGGTTTTTATGTTTCCTGACGTTCTGATCTACATTTTTGATGTATTAATTTTGAGTTTTGGTCACCAAAAATTGAGTTTCTCCATGGGCCGTGAAGGGCTGTGATGGAGGACTCTTAAATCACTAGGATTAGGGCTTGATTTTTCCTAAAATTGAGTCAAGGATGAACAGGGAAGATCAAATTGTAGTTTTCGGTCAAAATCAGTGCCCAAAATAGCTAGAAAATGGGTTTTCTGGCAACCGGGTAGCAGAGACCCGATTGTAGACCCATTTGGCAAAGAAGCCCAGACTCAGACTGTAATACCGGAAACTCAGCGTCGAATGTTTTGGTAAAAATTTCCATAATGAAGTGAAAAAATTTTGAAATTATATTGATTTTCGATTTTGGGGAATTAAATTAGAAATTTTGGTATAATCGAAATTTTCGTGTTGCAAATTCGTAGCGCGCTCTATTTTTGGTAAATTTAGAACTCCAAGGTGATGAGAATATGAAAAAAAAATATATATATATTGTTATTTATAATTGATAACATAAAAAAAAAAAAAAAACAAAAAGAGAAGAGGAGATGCTGCGTTTCGGAGTGAAACGCAGCACCCCACCTTTTTTTTTTTCTCCAAATCGATTAGGGCTAATAGCCCTAATCGCATCTCACATTCACTCTCTGCTCTCTCTCCCTCATCTATCTCGCGATCTCTCTCGATCGCCTCCCTGAATCTCTGCCATCCTCCGCCGTGCTACCCTCATCGACCACCGCAAGCCATAGCCGCCCCCTCTCACCGCCTCTCTGTCTCTCTATCTATATTTCTCTCTCTTTTTCTCACTTTCGGTCTCTCTCTCTCTATCGATCGAACGGTTCTCTCTCACCCTCACACGTCTCTCTCGGTGTTGCGTTCACTATCTCTCCCTCTCTATCATTTCTCTCTCCCGCGCGCGAATGGAGTTTCCATTCCTCTCTCCTGCGCGCGACAGCAGGGCTCTTGCTCTCCCTCTCCTCAGCTCGCTTGCACGGTGTATGTTGTGAGCATTCCCCTTCGGCAACCCACCCTAGATCAGCAATAAATGGACATCTGAAAACCCTAGCTGCGACTATGAGATCCGGTCTGCATAGGTGAGGTTCAGTCCCTAACCCTAATTTTAGGGTTTCAAATTTTCTTAAAAATTAGCTTTAGATTTCTGAAATTGACTTTAAATTGGGAGCTTTGCAGGTTTCGGAATAGAATGAGAAGACAGTTGGACGAAGGTTGCGAACTGCAAAACACCCTAGGTGAGGGATTTTCAATCCCTTCAATATTCAGACTATTCTGTTGAATTTAGCTTAAAAATAAGTGTAGATATAATCTAAAAATATGCTAGATCCATAGGAAATGTTTTATTCTTGAGAGTTTGTATGAAATTATTGAGGTTAGGTCTAGAATTTGATGTAAATTGGACTGCAAAGCACAATTGAATGTCTTAGAGAGTATTAGTGCTTTGTTTGATTGGTCTGTGTAGTTTTCATTGAGATTTGAATTGAAGTTGGCATGAATTAAATTTATATTATGTAAATTCGGGAGGAAATTGATAAAATTGAGGAATATTGAAAATTTAAAGTCGTTGGTGATGGAAATGATCCTAGATTGATGAAACGAAAGTTTAGGAATGTGATTGTGCAAATTAAGGCTATTTTAAATAAAAAGAGAAATTTGAAAAACCCTTTAATAGATCCTTAATTGATGATTATTTGTGTTGATTGGTTTAAGTTGACATTTGGAGACTCGAAAGGAGTCATTTTGGATTAATTATAGAAATAGGGAGTGGGTACCCTCCCTAGAGGTGAGTGAGATTTATGATATCGTGTTATTAATATCAAACCATGTTTAACCGTTTTCAGAAACGACATGATTCATCCGTGTGAAAAATGATATTGCTAAAGGTTTTGATAAATGTTTTATGATAAATGGAGTATCTGAAAATGAGTTGATAATATGCATCCATGTGAATTGTTAAAAATGATATCGTGCCATGTTTTGAAATTCTGAAACATGATTTCTGTTATATCTATGCATCTTGGCACGTTCGATTGATAATGATTTGGTACTTGGACTGAGAGTCCATGGGAATTGACGGATATGATATAGTCCCTAGGGGACAACCGTAGCTACGGAGGGCGTTTGTTGAGGCACTCATTGTGTCCGGATACGCTTCTGCGGGAGGTATCCCCAAACGTCATGTTTTTATAGATCACGGAGTAGCCCAGTTGAACTGAAAGGGGAGGGTCGTCAGAATAGGCGGTCTAGCAATGGGGGAGGCCCGTGGCCCAGATTACGGACTAGCCCAGTTGAACCGAAAGGGGAGGGCCATCAGAATAGGTGGTCTAGCACTGGGGGAGGCCCGTGGCCAACGTTGGGGTAGAGGGCTAAATTTGAACTTCACATGCATTTGAAAAACCCCCGATGCGCCTGTCATTGGTCGTGGTTGACCCTTGCTGGGAACGATTTTCTGGCCAGCTCTATTGATTTCTAAAGTGATCTGAATGCATATGAATGGTTTGATATGTATGCTTGAAACATAATACGTTGTTTGAAAAATTTAATGTAAATTTGAGAAATGTATTTATTATACTGATTTTGACACTCCATGTTCACCACGTATTAATTACATGATATCAACCCCCACTCACTGAGTATTTCCCAATACTCACCCCTCTCTTTAACATCTTTCAGAGGAAGTTTAGGCCTGCGACAGAGATTGGAGCTGGGAAAGGTCTACCAGCTGACTTGTGTAGGTATATATAGTGATGTATAGATATTTTGGTCTGAACTGAAATTCATAGAAAGGAAGACTTGTATAATTTTTTTGGTACGGATTTAATCGATACTCGCTTCCTGTATAGGAACAAGTATTGATGGAATCCGTACATGGTTTGTGCTGGAGTTGTTTGAAACTTGTTTATTTCCTTTAATTTCCATTTTTGGTAAAAGCTCATTGTTTGAGTGGGACATTTGGTTTGTAATATTGAGATTTGTATTTTCTTTTGATTTCACGAAATTCTGTACATCTCATATCGTTTGGATCTTACTGACGTTAGCTTGATTGCTTCAGGCAAGTGTTAGTAAAATCCTACGACTATATTTTGGGACTTCTTGTTTGTTAAGTGCTTTCCATCTACTTGAAACTTTGAAATGGTTAGGATGGCCATATTGTGTACTCGCGCATGTACAGGTTCCCTCTCCCCGATTGTGTGCTGATGTGTACTCGCGCATGTACAGGTTCCCTCTCCCTGATTGTGTGCTGATGTGTACTCATGCATGTACAGGTTCCCTCTCCCCGATGTGTGCTCGTGTGTACACGGCTGGACTGGATGGGTCATTGCGTGTATATTGTTATGTGATGTTTTCTGTTTTTGATGATTGGTATAGAAAGAATTGTTGTGTTGTTTTTGTAGCCTTGCAGAGTCCCGGTATATGGGGAGGTTCTGCCCATGTACCGAGACAACGCGGCGGCTGTCGCGTGGTCGATCCGAGGATCGGGGCGTGACAGCTTTAGTGGTATCAGAGCTTAGGCTCACGATTTTAAAAGTTTGATGGTTTTGGAATGTTTTCAATTGTTTACAAATGTCCCGAAAAGTTTTAAAGATTTTAAAGTGTTTGGTTTTTTAAAAAGGTGTACTTGAGAATGTACAAGTCTTCCATGGATTTCTTAGGATATTGGGAATGTTCTTTTAGGGGGTTAACCATTAGTTTTGCTTAACCCTTTGAATTTATCATATCCTTTTTGCCTTGTAGTACTATGCCTCCCCGAAAGAGAATGAGGAACGTGAATGAGATTCCTCCACCGGAGCACGAGGATGAGTCGTTCTCGCATGCTCTTCCTCCTTCCGTCTCTGTGCACCCGGCTCCTCCCACCGGGGGTCCTGCTCCTCCTTTCGTTGATCTTCAGGAAGTCGTAGAGTGGTGGACCACCTTTGGAGCGCAGTATCAAGCTCCACGGCCGATTTCAACTCCATCGGCTCCTCCTTCAGTGCCGGTTGCTACTCCTAGCACCCCACTAGCACCTCATCCTGCGGTTGCTACAGCAGCCGATCGCCCCAATATAAAGTTGTCCAAGTTGATAACGGAGGCGAGACAATTGGGGTGTGAGACCTTTACGGGTTCTTCTGATGCTTCTGTGGCCAAGGAATGGATTAGTCGAATCCAGGAAACCGTCACCGAGATGGGATTAAACGATAAGAGGAAATTGTGGGTGGCGGTGAAGCTGTTGGATAAGGGTGCGAGGACTTGGTGGGAGAATGTGAAGGGAAGGACCCCTATTGCTCCTACATGGACAGATTTCCTCAGAGCTTTTGAGAAAAAATACTTTACCCGATTCTATCAAGATCAGAAAAGAGAAGAATTTTTCAAGCTATCTCAAGGAAGCAGGACCGTATCTAAATATGAGACAGAGCTGAGAGAGCTTGCCACTTATGTTCCGGAGTTTGTGAACTTCGAGGAATCCCTAAGCTCAAAATTTGAGTCAGGGCTGAACTTGAATATCAGAGAGAAAATGCCTATCACCAAAGGGGACACATTTCAAGATCTTCTGGATATAGCCTTAAGGGCCGAGAAAATGGTAATAGAAAGGGAAAGAGTTCGAAAGCATGGGAAGAGGAAGAGGTCCAGTGGTTTCATACCGGGCCAAAGTTCTAAGAAGAATAGAAGTATGGGCTCCTTCGGTGGTGGATCGGTTTCAGGACCGGTTGGAGTTCCTCAAAGCCAACGCGTGTCTCAATTTAAAGCCCCTACCTCTAGTACTGTTTCGGGAAGCCAATCAACGGGAAATAAGAAGGAACAGTGTAAGAACTGTGACAAGTTTCATCTTGGGGTTTGCCAAGCACCCAAGAGGTGCTACCACTGTGGAAAGGAGGGCCATTTCCTTAATGGTTGCCCGGAATTGGGACGAGGAGGTCAGATAAGGCGGGATCACCCTAGTTGATTGATGGGTAACCAAGCAAACACTCCTGTTCCACCTTCAGCTGGCACACCACGGACGGGGACAGGGAGCAACACTGTAATTGCTCCAACTCAGCGTCCATGAGCTAGGGCACAGATCAGAATCTACGCAATGACTAATGAGGATGCCTAGAATAACCCTGACATAGTCTTCACAGGTAAATTTCGTAGAACCCGAACTTGATGTTTTAGAATATTATGAGATTTTGATTGCTTAATCTTGATTTGAGGTATATTAGAGACTTTTCATGTTAATAAGGTGAATTGAGGTGATTTTGATATTTAATGATGAATTGATGACATTGAGGATTTTAAATTCTGATTATATTCGGTTAATTTTGGAATTGATCCTTATTTTTCGTATGTATAAGTATGATAAAAATTTTTGGGGTTGATGTTTGTGTTTTAATTGATACTGGGTCTAATAATTCTTTTGTGAGTAGTGAGTTTGCCAAGCATTCGAATAGACCCTTAACCCCACTCGAAGAGAAATCATTAGTTGTCACTGAGAATGGTTGTACAACAACACCGTGTTCAAGACTTATGAAGTAGAGGTAAGAGGAGAAAATAATACTCGTATTTGGTTTACCTAACCCACATTGATAGTAATAAGATGAGATGCAAAACTTGCATAAGAATCACACTTATGAGTTAATAGAATTGTCTAAGGGTAGACGAGCGCTTTGCAATAAATACATAGATTGATAAGGTATAAGGCAACATTGGTTGTGAAAGGATTTAATCAAAAATTTGATATTGATTTTAATGACATGTCTCTCTGGTGGTCGAAATGTTCTCTATCAGAGTTATTTTGGGTTTAGATGCTAGTGCAGGTTGGAGGTTGAATAATTAGAAGTGGAAACTGATTTTCTTCATAATAACTTAGAGGAGGTAATTTACATAAAATAAACTAAAGATTTACATCAGGTAGGATACACATAAGAGATGAAGAACTTAGAGGAAATAATTGTATTGATGGACTAAATGCATTTCTATCTCTATTGAGGCTGCATTAATTGGAGAAAATTAATTAGCATGGGGAAAGATAAACATTTTGTAAATGGAATTTTGTTAATTCTAACACTTTAGCAGTATATTCATGGTAAAAAGATTGCTATTTCCAGCATGTGAGTTGTCACACTACAATTGGTGAATTCTTATTTATGTTGGCTACAACAAAGCCTACATTCAAAGTGATGATGATTACTAGGATAATTAGCATCTGATCAAAGCAAAGTAATATATCAACCAAACTTTTTATTTCATATTTGTTTTGAGTTAGTCACTTTTATTTCATCTAGAAATCAGCTATGTTAGTATTTGGGAAAATTTGTGGTTTGGATTACCCTTCTTGCCATAGCTTCCGAGGGCTGTCCATTACCAAACCTCACAAAAGCACATAGTTCTAGTTTCGTAATTTATTCTGAGCTATCCAAAAATGGCCCGAAGTGGAAACGCTGGCTTGGCCAGCTACTTTTCAATCTATCTATTTGTTAGTTTATATCAAAGAATATGGTAGAAAGGTGGCTTACCGACTTGAGTTACCACTAAAGTAGCAAAGAATGCACGATGTCTTCCATATCTCAATGTTAAATATATATATATATATATATATATATATATATATATACTTGCTGGATTCCTCATATGTGATAGAAACTCCTTTGGTAGAGTGAATCAAGACTTGAGTTTTAAGGTGTAACAAGTATAAATCCTCAATCAACTAATAAAGCAATTGAGTAAGCAAATCTCTAAGGTCAAAGTATTGTGGAGAAGCAATCAAGTCGAAGAACAGACTTGGGAGACCGAAAATTTAATGCGGAAGCAACACCGCAGCTCTTTGATGTATAATTGTATTTTGGAATTTCGAGGACGAAATTTGTTTTTAGGGGGTTAAGAGTTGTAATACCGGAAACTCAGCGTCGAAAGTTTTGGTAAACATTTCCATAATAAAGAGAAAAAATTTTGAAATTATATTGATTTTCGATTTTAGTGAATTAAATTGGAAATTTTGGTATAATTGAAATGTCCGTGTTGCAAATTCGTAGCGCATTCTATTTTTGGTAAATTTAGAACTCCAAGGTGATGAGAATATGAAAATATATAGATATATATATATTGTAATTTATAATTGATAATATAAAAAAAAAAAAAAACAAAAAGGGAAGAGGAGATGCTGCGTTTCGGAGTGAAACGCAGCACCCCTTTTTTTTTCCCCAAATAGATTAGGGCTAATAGCCCTAATCGCATCTCACATTCACTCTCTGCTCTCTCTCCCTCGTCTCTCTCGCGATCTCTCTCGATCGCCTCCCTGAATCTCTGCCATCCTCCGCCGCGCCACCCTCACCGACCACCGCAAGCCATAGCCGCCCCCTCTCACCGCCTTTCTGTCTCTCTATCTATATTTCTCTCTCTTTTTCTCACTTTCGGTCTTTCTCTCTCTCTATCGATCGAACGGTTCTCTCTCACCCTCACTCGTCTCTCTCGGTGTCGCGTTCACTATCTCTCCCTCTCTATCATTTCTCTCTCCCGCGCGCGAATGGAGTTTCCATTCCTCTTTCCTGCGCGCGACAGCAGGGCTCTTGCTCTCCCTCTCCTCAGCTCGCTCGCACGGTGTATGTTGTGAGCATTCCCCTTCGGCAACCCACCCTAGACCAGCAATAAATGGACATCTGAAAACCCTAGCTGCGACTATGAGATCCGGTCTGCATAGGTGAGGTTCAGTCCCTAACCCTAATTTTAGGGTTTCAAATTTTCTTAAAAATTAGCTTTAGATTTCTGAAATTGACTTTAAATTGGGAGCTTTACAGGTTTCGGAATGGAATGAGAAGACAGTTGGACGAAGGTTGTGAACTGCAAAACACCCTAGGTGAGGGATTTTCAATCCCTTCAATATTCAGACTATTCTGTTGAATTTAGCTTAAAAATAAGTGTAGATATAATCTAAAAATATGCTAGATCCATAGGAAATGCTTTATTCTTGAGAGTTTGTATGAAATTATTGAGGTTAGGTCTAGAATTTGATGTAAATTGGACTGCAAAGTACAATTGAATGTCTTAGAGAGTATTAGTGCTTTGTTTGATTGGTCTATGTAGTTTTCCTTGAGATTTGAATTGAAATTGGCATGAATTAAATTTATATTATGTAAATTCGGGAGGAAATTGGTAAAATTGAGGAATATTGAAAATTTAAAGTCGTTGGTGATGGAAATGATCCTAGATTGATGAAACGAAAGTTTAGGAATGTGATTGTGCAAATTAAGGCTATTTTAAATAAAAGAAAAATTTAAAAACCCTTTAATAGAGCCTTAATTGATGATTATTTGTGTTGATTAGTTTAGGTTGACATTTGAAGACTCGAAAGGAGTCATTTTGGATTAATTGTAGAAATAGGGAGTGGGTACCCTCCTTAGAGGTGAGTGAGATTTACGATATCGTGTTATTAATATCAAACCATATTTTACCGTTTTCAGAAACGACATGATTTATCCGTGTGAGAAATGATATTGCTAAAGGTTTTGATAAATGTTTTGTGATAAATGGAGTGTCTGAAAATGAGTTGATAATATGCATCCATGTGAATTGTTAAAAATGATATCGTGCCATGTTTTGAAATTCTGAAACATGATTTCTGTTATATCTTTGCATCTTGGCACGTTCGATTGATAATGATTTGGTACTTGGACTAATAGTCCATGGGAATTGACGGATATGATATAGTCCCTAGGGGACAACCGTAGCTACGGAGGGCGTTTGTTGAGGCACTCATTGTGTTCGGATACGCTTCTACAGGAGGTATCCCCAAACGTCATGTTTTTATAGATCACGGAGTAGCCCAGTTGAACCGAAAGGGGAGGGTCGTCAGAATAGGCGGTCTAGCACTGGGGGAGGCTCGTGGCCTAGATTACGGACTAGCCCAGTTGAACCGAAAGGGGAGGGGCGTCAGAATAGGTGGTCTAGCACTGGGGGAGTCCCGTGGCCAACGTTGGGGTAGAGGGCTAAATTTGAACTTCACATGCATTTGAAAAACCCCCGATGCGCCTGTCATTGGTCGTGGTTGACCCTTGCTGGGAACGATTTTCTGGCCAGCTCTATTGATTTCTAAAGTGATCTGGATGTATATGAATGGTTTGATATGTATGCTTGAAACATAATACGTTGTTTGAAAAATTTAATGTAAATTTGAGAAATGTATTTATTATACTGATTTTGACACTCCATGTTCACCACGTATTAATTACATGATATCAACCCCCCACTCACTGAGTATTTCCCAATACTCACCCCTCTCTTTAACATCTTTCTGAGGAAGTTTAGGCCTGCAACAGAGATTGGAGCTGGGAAAGGTCTACCAGCTGACTTGTGTAGGTATATATAGTGATGTATAGATATTTTGGTCTGAACTGAAATTCATAGAAAGGAAGACTTGTATAATTCTTTTGGTACGGATTTAATCGATACTCACTTCCTGTATAGGAACAAGTATTGATGAAATCCGTACATGGTTTGTGCTGGAGTTGTTTGAAACTTGTTTATTTCCTTTAATTTCCATTTTTGGTAAAAGCTCATTGTTTGAGTGGGACATTTGGTTTGTAATATTGAGATTTGTATTTTCTTTTGATTTCATGAAATTCTGTACATCTCATATCGTTTGGATCTTACTGACGTTAGCTTGATTGCTTCAGGCAAGTGTTAGTAAAATCCTACGACTATGTTTTGGGACTTCTTGTTTGTTAAGTGCTTTCCATCTACTTGAAACTTTGAAATGGTTAGGATGGTCATATTGTATACTCGCGCATGTACAGGTTCCCTCTCCCCGATTGTATGCTGATGTGTACTCGCGCATGTACAGGTTCCCTCTCCCTGATTGTGTGCTGATGTGTACTCGTGCATGTACAGGTTCCCTCTCCCCGATGTGTGCTCGTGTGTACAGGGCTGGACCGGATGGGTCATTGCGTGTATATTGTTATGTGATATTTTTTGTTTTTGATGATTGGTATAGAAAGAATTGTTGTGTTGTTTTTGTAGCATTGCAGAGTCCCGGTATATGGGGAAGTTCTGCCCATGTATCGAGACAACGCGGCGGCGGCTGTCGCATGGTCGATCCGAGGATCGGGGCATGACACAGACCTTCGGGCACGTGCACGTTACACGCGTTGGGGCTATGACTAGCACAAGGAGTGGGCACGTGACACTCACGTGCAATGAAGCGAGTGAGGGGTTGGGCCAGGGTCTGGACTTTCGACCCTAATTTGTGTCTCGACCTAGGACGTGAGTTGCATGCATGCAGGTATGTGGCTGACACACCGCATGTCTAGTGGGTGTAGCAACACGCTATCGACACATGCAAGCATGTGGCAGTATCGCCATAGCGTGTGGCAGTGAGTAGGACTCTGGGCAGCATGTCAAGATACTTTGGACTTGATTTTCTCATCTTTTTTAGGGTTCCACTTCATTATTTGTGACTTTTGTGGATTTTTTTGTGTACTAAATGTAAGTACAAATATTTAAATGTAATTTCGCATTGTAATGGATGAGTCTGTTGCTCTATTCGTTTACTGTGGGGTTTACATTCGAGTTATTTCATATTTTTTGATTTGAAAGGTGTACAAAATATGTGAATAAGTATCAATAAGTCACTTATGTCTCTCTTTTTCTATGTACCATAGACTATGGCTGCTTCGAAGATTGTTGTTATAGATCTTTATAAGAGGGATAAATTGAATAGTGACAACTATGATATTTGCCATCAGAAGATTCAATTTGTCTTCGAGGAGCAGGATCTTTCTAAGACTCTGAGGCACAAGATGGTGGACCCTAGGGAGGGTACCACACCTCAAGCTACACAGGATCAGGAGACCTATAATGCGTGGAAAAAGGATAGTTGCTAATTAGTAATATGTATGATGATATGATCCCGGTATATGAGCAATATCTTATGGCTATTTTGGTTTGGCTTGCTCTAAAAGTGCATTATGGTGATTTATCAACTCCTAATGTGAGAATGCTGACTTATAAATTTATTAGTTATAAGAAAAGAGTAGATCATATGATAAAGCAACATTTGACGTAATTGTCAAGTATGATTGTCAGGTTAAGAAATGTAGGCAAGCCCATTTCGAATGAGTTTTAGGTATTTGGTGTGATCCAAACTTTACTTGATTTATAGGAGATCATGAAAACCTATCTCATACATGATGAGAGTGTTCATACTTTCACTGATGTGAGCAGACACTGTGAGCTCGCGGAGTGCTTGGAGATGAGTAGGCCACAATCGGGTTATATTTATGTAGTGGAGTCAAGCAAGGGCTCCCATGGCACCGAAAGTAAATGGAAGAAGTTTGAGAAGAAGACCCGAGGTCCAAGCAAGAAGAAGCCATATGAGAAATCTAACAGCAGAGTACAAAAGTGTAAGAAGAAGGAGTTGGATAAGACCAAAATAAAGTGCTACGTATGTGCAAATTTGGTCATTTTGCTTGTGAGTGTGATTAGCGGAAGGTATGTCTTTCTTCTTTACATGGTTTGAGCTATGTCTCCTCTACTATGATGTTTACTAATTACTCTCCTTTGTGGATTGTAGACTTAGAAGCCACCAACCATGTAGCTTGAGATAGGAGAGAGCATTTGTCATCATCGGAGGGATTGACATTTGCAAGCTAGAGCTATGAAGTGGCTAGACTCTATATCTACATGATGTACTTTATACTTCAGATATTCAATGGAATCACATTTCTGTACTTTGTTTAGATCACTTAGAAATATACTTTATCTTTTGAAAACTCTTCAGTTTCTATTTTTCTATAACAGTTCTTTGATATGTTCTAGTTTTGTTTGTAATGGACTATATGCATTGGATGCTATTTCTTAGGTTAGGAGGATTTACGTGGGGAACAGAGCATTTGTCATCATCAGAGGGATTGACACTTGCAAGCTAAAGCTATGAAGTGGCTAGACTCTATATCTACATGATGTACTTTATACTTTAGATATTCAATGGAATCACATTTCTGTACTTTGTTTAGATCACTTAGAAATATACTTTATTTTTGGAAACTCTTCAGTTTCTATTTTCTATAACAGTTCTTTGATATGTTCTAGTTTTGTCTATAATGGACTATATGCATTGGATGCTATTTCTTTTAATGATAATTCCTATCTTTCTTTTATTGTCTTTACATCTGATTGTATTGATGAAGATGTGAAAGTATGGAATAGTAGACTCGGATAGATATGGCAAGAGAGGATGAATCAGCTAGCAACGAGTGATCTGTTGGCCCACTAACCAGGGTCAAGTTGCTACATATGAGTTTTACCGAGCTGACAAAGATATAAGAAAACCATTTGGCAAGTCAATGAGAGCTGAGACTGCATTGTAGTTGATCCATTCTGATATCTGTGGCTTTATGAACGTGAGAGCTTGAAATTGAGCTATGTAATGTTCATAGATGATTATACGCATTTTAGTTATATCTATTTGATCTCGCACAAGTTTGAGGTATTAGAATGATTCAGGAGGTTTATTAGTGAGGTTGTGAATCAGCTATATTTGAGAGTGAAAACTCTAAGAACTGATCGAAGACAAGAGTATTTGTTTGAATAATTTAAAGAGCTCTATTTCAAAAAGGGTATTATGAGATATGTGACTTTTTCTGTAACTCCTCAGTAGAATGGAGTAATATAGAGAAGGAATATAACTTTATTAGAGATAATTAGATCTATGATGGTACATACCAATTTGCCTATCTTCCATTTGGGATATACTTTAACTATAGCCTATTTTCTCAACCATGTACTATCAAAATCCATAATCAGTACCCAATATGAGTTTTGTATAAAGAGGCAGTCTGATCTTAGCCACTTGAAACCATGGGGATGTGCAGCGTATCTTCACAATTCCTTGCATCCACACAGCAAGTTAAGCCTGTGAGAAAAGAAGTGTATCTTTATAAGATACTTAGAACACTCCAAGGAGTACGTGTTCTTAGCTGAGCATATAAACGGCACTATCACTAAGATTGAGTCTCGCAATATCATATTTCTAGAGAATGATTTTCCTAAGAGAGATAAAATCGATCGGTATTTCAGCTCAACTCAGCCTAGCGGTAGGACCCAAGAACCTATTACAAATCTTGGTCCTAGTGGGAGTGATCCATCTAGAAGTGAAGATGTTTCCTCTCTTCATAGGAGCAGTAGATGACACGTACCTAAACGTTATTTTTCGATTGAGGGTGAGACCCTTATTATGACTCCTAAGGATGATGAGGAGCTTAAAACGATCCAGGAGGCTTTTGAGAGCCCTGTAAAGGATCATTGGTTGAAGGCCATGGATGAAGATATGGAGTCAATAAGAATCAATAGGGTCTGGAATCCACTTGATTTGCTTGAGGGTAGAAAGGCCATTGGGAACAAGAAGGTTCTCAAGATCAAGAGAAAGGCTAACGGATTATTGGAGAGTTATAAGGTCTGTCTAGTAATCAAGGGCTATACTCAGACTAAGGACGTAGACTACGAGAAGACTTTTTCCCCGGTAGTCAAATTTATCTCAATCCGTTCATTTTTAGTGATTGTCATGGATATGGATCTGAAATTACACAAGATGGACGTTAAGATAGTCTTCCTGAATGGAATTTTGGATGAGGAGATCTATATAGAGCAGCCATTTGGCTTTGTTCCTGTACGTCAAGAGAATAAGATCTGTCGACTTCGAAAGTCGATATATGACCTTAAGCAATCATCTAGGTAGTGGTATTTGAGGTTTCATGAGGAGATGATATTTTATGGTTTTGTGATGATCGAGGAGGATCATTGCGTGTACCTTATATATGCCACTGACTCCTTTGTGATCATGTTTTTATATGTGGATGACATTCTATTGGATGGAAACAATAGAGAATATCTAGTGACCATTAAAATGTGGTTATCATTGAGTTTTGATATGGAGGACATGGATGATGTTCAGTTCATTCTCAAAATTAGGATCTAGAGGGATTACTCGAGATGGGTGTTGGCTCTTTCAAAAGACTCCTACATTAGGAAGATTTTTAAGCGTGTCGGGATGAGCGATTGCAATCCTATAAATACTCCTATCCCTAAAGGTGAAGGCCTGAATCTTGATATGTGTCCTAAAACTCAGGAAAAAAATAAAGGAGATGAGTAAAATTCCTTATGCCAGTGCAGTAGCCAGTTTGATGTACACAATATTGTGTACATGACTGGATGTTTGTTTTATAGTCAGTCTGGTGAGTAGATATCAATTAACTCTTGGAAGGTGTTATTGGAGAGCAATGAAAAGAATTCTGAGATATCCCAAGAAAACTACAGACCTCTCCTTGTATTAAGTAGGAGGTGATTTGTATATCCTAGGGTATTCAGACGCCGACTGGGATGACAATCTAGGTGGATGAAAATCGACATCAGGTTTTACTATTTTACTAAATAACGACACCTTTTCATGGAGTAGCAGGAAGTGAACCTATGTATTTCTATCTACAATGGAGGCTGAGTTTGTGACATGCTCGGCAGTAGTTCAGGAGAGTGTTTGGCTCTAGAGATTCCTGGATAATTTAGGGATTGTGCAGATAGTGAGAGGCCAGTAACGATTTATTATGATAATTAGCTTGCTATTGCTTACACCCAAGACCCTAAGTATCATTACAAGACCAAACACATTGATACTAGATACCATTTTGTGAGAGACATCATCAAGAAGGATAAAGTGATGATAAAGTATATTTTTCTACACAACATGGTGGCTGATCCCTTTACCAAACCCATTATGAGATATTGCTTTATAGGATGTAGGGAATCATTAGATTTACATGTATTATAACATTTTTAACATATACTACATTGATATTTTGATACTTATTGTTATATATATATGACACACGTGTATTATTCAATTATTTATTTATTACACTTATTTATTATTATATGTTTTGAGATGTGATGTGATAAAAGATATGTCAGGTAGATGAGGTTGACTCTCTCACACAAGTGACCACCTTTAGTTCTGAGTGAGAGGGGATGAGGCGGTTTCTAAGTATAAGAGGCTTTAAGAGTGGTTCTTTTAGAACATAAGTCGCTCTCATATATGTTCAGGATGAAGCTATGTGCGATATGACCGATATGGACACACTCACATCCATGTTACCTATAAGTAGCCAGATTTGAGATTTCAGATATCACCTGCATTTAGTGATATCATCTCTAAAATTCTTTCTCTAAGATTTTTGGGTAAAGTCTTATGTATAGACCGAGTCCTATATCTACACAGTATTAGAGAAATCTAACATATGCTCTTTTGAGAGATAAGGAAATATCATTGTGGCATGTGTTTCATATTGCGTGTGATAAATCGACCATAGGATAGTGGGAGCTATTATTTGAGACAATGATATGATCTTGATCCATGTGCCCATTGTGTGAGATCCGAGATCTATTGGATGTGCCTATTAGTATTTTTATTACTTTCGGCTATTTTTTGAAGTCTTGATTCAGTGTATGTTACTTTAGTTTGCTTACCAATTGTCTGAAAGATAATGAGGTCTATGGGGTAGGTCTAGGAAAGCAATTGATTGAGATGGATATATTTTAGTACGGAAAAGGAAGACCAATCGACATTACATTATTATATTATATTCATCGATCGACCTGTTATATTTATCCTTGTTGGGATTCAAACATAATAGTAAATACATAGTTGAGCAATGTTTAAAAATCACTTTCAATGAGAAAAGTGGCTCATAGATGTAATGCTTTGACTTTGGGGTATAGTGAATTCTTTTTGTACTAATGGTGATTTCTCGATTATTCTAACTGGTGTGTCCAGAATTTTTTGTTTGCAGGTATACTCGTTGATCGCACGGTACCCAACCTTATATGAAAATCCAGTAGGGTGATGTAGAAGATCGCATGAGTTATGATTTTGTGACAAACGTAAAATATCCTCATATGTAAGTATGAAATGTTGGTTAATATGTCCATGTAGGGACATTTTTGGTTATTGGGGAGATAATTCAAATAATTTAAATTTGAATTTAGGATAACAAGATAACTTTCATTATTCCTACAAATCCCCACAACTCCCCATAATAATCTCTCACCTAAGGGATGCTTAAGGAATTGGGGGATTAACCTCTCCAATAAGGGGATTGACCGTAGATCAAGCAAAAAGGGAATTGAGTTTTGCTAAATGAGAGACGGAGAGATTGATGAAAAAAGTAAATATTTTCTAGAGTGAAAAATTGAGGGATCGAAAAAATTTCAATTTTTCCTGTCATTTAAAATCACCGGTTTAGAGTTGTGGTGCTATGAAATTGTGGTGGTGGTTCAATCTTTTGATCACTATCCTAGCTATGCATTTTATTTGAGGGTTCATAGTCTCGACTTTTGATGCTTACACATCGATATGTTTATCTCAAAATTTTCATCTATTTAATTTTGTAATTTTCCATGCTACCGAGCGAATTGAGAATAAATCTAACAAAACATAAATTGAATTGTCTAAAAATTAACATCACGGCTCTAATATCATATTAGGAGAAAAATTGAGTTTTATCTTAAAAAGTAGATACTAAGATGGAATATTTTCATATTTATTTACAATACTCATAATTTTAAGTGAGTTGACATGTAATTTAATATGCCTTCGACAGATGAATAACTCGATAGACATACAAACTTTATTGTATTGTGAATCACAAATGTACAGTGAATATGATATTTGGGTTTTAAGTTGGCTGTGATACGAGGTTAGCTATCGTAACAGAAAGAAAAAAACATAAAAGAGTTTGCATTGTATTGCGAGTTTATGTTTTACACAGTATGACAATTTATACACGAGAGACCTCTACAATCCTACAGCTAAGACATGACTTACAATGGTCAAATGGTGGGGGGGGGGGAATCTCTAAAATTATACTTATTCTAATATTATGCTTGGTGATGCTTAATCATGATGATTTTGAATCACATTAAATGTACACACCTGTATGATTTTAGTAATTTGTCATGCATCATCGACAAAACAAAATATCAAATTTTGTTTTTGTTGTGAGATTCACGTAGTGTCCTCTAAAATATAAGAACATGCTATCATACTATTAAAATATCATATCGTCCCAAGGAGTCAGTTTAGTGATCAATACCCCCCTCCTCGAATCCGTTGA
The DNA here is from genome assembly GCA_037126225.1 of Dillenia turbinata. Taxonomy (NCBI): domain Eukaryota; kingdom Viridiplantae; phylum Streptophyta; class Magnoliopsida; order Dilleniales; family Dilleniaceae; genus Dillenia; species Dillenia turbinata. The sequence goes on along the minus strand of JBAMMX010000022.1, from coordinate 8,030,160 downwards.
TCTCGAATTCAAATCCCATTATAACAAAAAAAAAAAATAATAATAAATTAAAATTTCATACCAGAGTATGCCAAAATATAGGAGATACCCTAATTTTGAAATACAAAAAGGTATTTGAACATAAAAATGACCTATATCATCGCCATGGAATGCCAATTCTGAACAAAACTCTTCTTTTTCTTTCTGTTGTATGAGAATATCACCGAAGGATATTAACAAGACTTATTAGTGAGACTTGTATTCTTTATACTAAATAGAGTCAGGGTCAGGGTCAGGGTCGGGGTGAAAGTCAAACTCTAAACCAGCTAATAAAATTCAAAAGCTAAAAGAAAACCTTATTCAACTCTGTTTCGTTTAGCTAACCGAATAAATTGGGTCATGTTTTGACCAAACTTTTAGTTTTTTTTTTTTTAGTTAATTTTATAAATATCAATAATTTTATTTTGAGTATGTACCAATAAATTTAAATTAATCGATACGTGTAATGACTCTCAAACTATGTTAAATGCGATTCCTATATACGGCATCAAAATCTCTCCAATCCAATTATCAAAATATGAATACTAAATATTATATTAAAAAAGTGTATCTCTTTTGGTTATGTCTAGAATTTAGATGACAAACAAACATAAACCTATTCAAGTTTGATTCATTTGGTGAACCAGCCAAATCACAACTATGTATTAGTAACCGGGCCAATTTCTACAAATGGACTTGGGAGAGTTTAGATTAGACTGAGTTCTGAAAAAGCCCATACATGGTAAGCCCAAATATGTGTGTGCATGTGTGTGTGTATGTTTTTTTTTTTTTTTTTTTTTTTTTTAAAAGAAAAAAACTAAATTTAATTATTATATAAACTCAGTCCATTAACACCAAGCCGTAGATCAAACTTGTGAAAATTTGATACAAATAAATAAAGGTAAGATTAATTGAAGGATTGGAACATTCGCAGATGCTACGATTTAGATTCAAAAAGAAAAAGAAAAATCAAAGATGCTACGATTTGAATAAGAACATTCTTTATTACAAAATTTTCAAATTTTGAGATCACAAGTGTTCTGCAAACACTCCCATTCCTCCATTTAAAATGGAGTTAAAGATCTAAATGATTGTCATGTTATAAAAATATACAGATTTGGAGAAAAAAATATTTACATATAAAAAAAAAAAATCGGCGTTGAAGTACATCAATCTACTACTTCCCACCCACTGCATTTTAAAGATCCCCAAATTTTTCAATATAAAAATTTCCATTTCTGGGTTACTCTCAAATCAATAATGGAAAAATGGTGAGTCTGCTACAAAAGTTTAGGTCATTATAGAAGTTTGTGAAGGGCAAACGTACAATTTTAAGAGCCAAAAGTTTGGGAGCTTATATTCTTCCACTTGCCTTTTCTGCATAACCCTCCCATCCCCAAGTCTTGCCTTTGCTATTAGTTCCATACCATTTTCAACTCCAACCTTGGGGAAAACATGTTAACATACAACAAATATCAAGATGTCATGTCCCGATCCTCCCGTCGAGCACGTAAGAACCACTATGTTATCCCGAGACACGTGTAAACCATACATATATCCCAAGGTACCGCAAGACATTCCGATATTCATATCATTTCATATTTAAATTCCAAACATTTATAGGCCATCCCGGCCTTCCATTCAGCTCTTAAACATTTACACAAATTTGACAAACTCAAAATGTATGCCAAAATTTATAATATAGTCCAAATGTCCCAATGAAAATAAAATTTTATGCAAAAATAATTTCAAACAAAATAAATGAAGTCCCATGTCATAATAGTAAGAATTTTATCAATATTTGCTCAAGGAAAATTGAGCAAATATCAATTAAATCCAAACAAAATGAAACGTCCAAAACTTCCATTCCATGATTCATATAATCCAGATTCCAAAATAATTTCACAACCATTACCTACCAAATTTTAACAAAATAACTCTTCGTTGAGCACTAGACGATGTTTCCAATCTAAACTTCCTCTGAAAAAGTTTAGAAGAGAGGAGTGAGTATTAAAATATTCAGTGAATGAAGTGTAATGACATGATGAATATGAATGAGGAGTAAGGGTGGTGGTACCAAAACATGTATGTCAAACATATATTTCAAGAGGATAAATAAAACCATGAACATAAAAATGGAAATTCAATTCAAATTCACCATGACTCATTTGTTTCAATCAATAAACAATTTAAACTTTAATTTCCATATTTTTGGGGTTTGTCGAAACCTCTTTTCTACCAATGGCCATTGGTAGGATTCGCCAATGAGTTTTTTTTTTTTTTTTTTCATAATTTTCCATAAATCCCCCTGTCTTTGGCGTTAGCCCGGAATTGTTTTCGTGGGGTACCACCACATCATCCGGACGACTTGAATAGCTCTCCATCACTCCTCCGCCAAACCTCTAATTTTAATCAAATCAGCCTTAACCATGCTGCTCCGATGTCCCAGTCCACGACAGGACTTAGACTATAGTCTTTTTCTCAGCACGATGTTATCGAATTCAATTCACCATACCAATCATGTTCATTTACAAGATAGAGCAATATTCATAATTCACAATTAATAATAAATGTTCAAATGTAACATGGTGCAAATAATTCAATGATCAATATTAAAAGTTATGGATTTATTACAATTTCATTTTAGAGCACACCACAATCACAAAATATTATAAATTCATTTTAAATTTTATTTCAAAATTTATTTTGTAAATCATAATTTAAAACAATTTCTCATTCGCATGCAACATAACCATCCACTCACCTCTTGGGAGGGTATTTACTCTCAATTTCAAAATTAATTCCAAAGAAATCCTTCTCAAGTTCCAATTGGCCTTCTTAAACCAGTAATCACAAATTCAATGTCAATTCATGATTTTTTCTAGGGTTTATGAATTTTTTCTAATGTACCACAACCTTAATTTCTCAAATTCATGAATATAGGTTCTATTTCCACCATGTACACTTCATTTGGACCTTTATACAATTTTTCATTCCATTTTTCTCAAATTTTCCTCATTTATGAATCTAGGGTTTTGATTTTCCAACAAATCCTCAAATTGTAGTAATAAAATATCAATCTTGTGATGGGGGAGCTAAATTCAAGATTAAAGAAGAGAAATTACCTTAATTTCAGAGTTGGATGGAGTTTTTGAAAGTTGGACTTCAAAAACCCTAGGTTTTCTCTTCGTGAGACAAACCCTAGCTTCTCCCCAAATTTCTTCTTAATCCTTGAGTTACTTGGAGTAGTTGGAAGTCTGTTGGAGGGATTTAATGAAGATGAAAATGATTGCTAGAGAAAGAAATCAAGAGTGAGGCAAAGAGAGTGAGAACGAAGAGAGGAAGATAGAGTGAGTGTCGAGAGAGAAATGAAAGGAGAAAATTAAATGAATTGGGGTTAGTTCATCTCTATTAATTATAGAGTTAAAATTATTATTTTACCCCTTATGATTTTTAAGTTTTATTTATATTTAGAGAGTATTTTGGTCATTTTATAGTTTCACCGGGTGCACAAGTCGATTTCCCTACTCTACAAATCGATTCATGTGTGTGGGTGTTTAAGAAGTCAAATCGATTTGCAATATATGCATATCAATTCACAAATGCTCAACCGAATCGATTCACCAACTCCCCAATTTGATTTGTCCAGCTCATGCCTCAGAAATGTGCTCTATAACACTAGGTGATCGATTTGTCCAAGAGCACAAATCGACTTGCCTTGCCAACGCCTTAGAAGTCATGCCCACAGTCTCAACAAATCGACTCATCTCACTTTACAAATCGATTTGGCTCAATCCCTTTCTCCTACAAATCAATTTGTCTCTTGTACAAATTAATTTCCTCCCTAATTTTCTTCACACAAATCGATTCATCTCTCTTCAATTTTCTCATGCAAATCGATTCATCCCTTATTTATTTCCCTACCAAATCCATTTGTAATTGATACAAATTGATTTGTGTCACCCCAGCCTCAGAAATTTGGGTTCTGCACAATCCAAATCGACTCATTTCATTTTATGAGTTGATTTGGCCTTCTCAATTTTACACCCAAATCGATTTCTTCCATACCTAAATTGATTTGCCATCTCTTTTTTACTTTCCCCTATAAGTTGATTCACTCCTTCATTTTTCTCATCCAAGTCGATCTCCCTTCTTCCACATCCTCTTACATGAATTCCCTTCTTCCACATCCTCTTACATGAATTGATTCATTTCATTTGTGAATCAATTCACTACTCACATGTTCCATTCAACTTACCATTGCATGAATCGACTTGTGCTTCCTCAAATTGCATTTAATTGGGTTTACTCACACGTTCCATTCAACTTACCATTGCATGAATCGACATGAATCGACTTGTGCTTCCTCAAATTGCATTTAATTGGGTTTATTCACATGTTCCATTCAACTTACCATTGCATGAATCGACTTGTGCTTCCTCAAATTGCATTTAATTGGGTTTGATCCCATGCTCTCCAGTTTCCTCCAAAAAGATATACACCACTAAGCCAATTCATTCTTTATTAATTATATGATCTATAATTTATTTATCCACTTAAAAATTATTTTGGAATTATACTAAAAATCAAAATTTTACAATTTTCCACACTTGGCACTTAAGTGAGATGGAAAAATCAAAACATTAAATTTATCGGTATTATATCCAAACTCTGGATTCAATTACAATCTGATTTTCTCTATATTTAACAATGAATTAAATAAAAATTTTCTAACACCGAATTTTCGATGTTACACAAGATCAACTCCATTGTTTGTTCTTTCAGTTCTACATCCAACGCAATGTCCCAAGTAACATCAATTCTCATAAGATAGCTGCTTAAAAGGTTACATTAATATATAGTGAGAAGCCTGGCAATATTATATTGTCATGTGAGAATCCTAGTCCATGTTGATAAGGATGGGACTATCGGAAGTCTGACCAGATCCAATGCATTGGCTAGCAGCTCGATAGGGAAGTTGTTCATGAGAATTTTGACTTTGAATTTGAGGCCTTCAACACTGTTCTCGATGAGTTCAAAGAAGCATGCATCACCAATTTTCGGATTATTGTCATTGAAAAATGCTTTCCAGTTAGCATCGAATTTTTTGCAGGAACTTTCGCCATGATATGCCATCTTCCACTCTTTATTCTGGCATGCGAGAACTACAGGGACTATAGCATTAGGAAGCAGATTGCTCATTTTGATAGGAAGCACCTCATAACATGGGAAAAGTTGCACGGAATAGACAAAGGTAACAATTAAATACTAAAACTAACAGTCTGTGCCTTTAGCCCCAATACCATAATTTTTACTGGAGTAAAATTATAGCATCAGCCTGGCATGAGATTTTGCGAGAACGAAGTGGAAGACGGTTTATCTCTAAGCACCAAAAACTCATCTCCTGTATCTTCAGCTGTGCTCTCTTTGAACTCCTATTGAGGCTGCTGCTCATTCATTTCACTAGTTGAACCATGTCAACACCTTGTCAAGGGCCTATCTGTGAAAATTAGACAAGGAATTTCTTTCATTATATGTTGCTAAACATTCTTGCCATACACTGAATGCTGAAACGCCTGATTGATGTGGAAAATGGTTTCTAAAATTCTTAATTTCTCTAGTTTCTTAATTTCTCTAGTTTTTAGTTTTCTAATTTTTCTAATTTCTTAATTTTCTAGTAGTTCTTAAATTTCTCTAATTTCCTAATTTTTATAGTTTCCTAATTTTTGGAGTTTGCATTCTCTATAAATACTTGTAGTATTTTTTCATTTTTGTATACTTCAATAAAAATATTTTTTTTGTGAGAAATATTTCTTTTTTGAAAGTTTTAAGGTTTTCTCTTTTACATAGTCTATTGTCTGCCATCTATCTCTTCCGTGTTAGGTGGTATCAGAGTCAAGACTTTCTCTTGTGATGACCAACTAGTACTCTTTCTGACGTGTTTAGAGAGTTTCGAGCCGTGACGACTGCAATTCAAACTTTGTCTATTCAAATGGAATAGAGAGAAAAAGAATCACAGATGTTGCAAACAAATCAATGCAATCTAGGAGGTGAAGGTGGTGTCAGGAGAATCACTCAGGGACCTCACTTCAATCCTATATTTCCACAACAATTTTGTAAGGTTCAAACCTACGAGGATGATTTTTCAGACGAGGAGATTGTTGAGTTTTTAGATCGTAACCTTAACCATAGGGTAACGAATCAATATCGATAAGAAGAGTCTCGGTTGAAGGTGGACATCTCTTCCTCCAATGAAAATTTAAATATCAAAGATTTCCTGAATTGGGTAGTAGAAATTGAGAGATTTTTTGATTTTGCAGAGATTCCAAAGGAAAAACAAGTAAAGTTTGTGGCATATAAATTAAAAGGTGGAGTTTCATCATGGTGGGAACAACTCAGCTCCAGCGAAGGGATTTGGGAAAACAGCCAATAAGGCTTTGGTCAAAGATGAAGAAGATGCTAATGACCAGATTTCTTCCCCCAGATTAAGATCAGTTTTTGTTCTATCAATACCAAACGTTGATATAGCGATAAAAATCTGTGACTGAATATACAGTAGATTTCTTGCAACTATCGACACAGAATAATTTGATGAATACGGAAGGTCAATAGGTAGCGAGATATATTCAAGGATTGAAACCTGCAATCCGTGATAAAATTAGCCGTTAAATCATTCTAACCCTCAGCAAAGCCTAAAATATGATCCAGAGAGCAAAGTCAATGGGGTTTAGGGGATTTTACGGGATTAAATCCTTAGGTGAGGCATCTAAGGCAAACCCAAGAGTTAGTACACGGTCCAGAATAATTTGATGGAGACTGAAGGTCAACAGGTATCGACATATATTCAAGGATTGAAACCTGCAATGTATGATAAAATTAGCTGTCAGATCATTCTAACCCTCAGCAAAGCCCAAAATACGACCCAGAGAGCAAAGTCAATGGGGTTTAGGGGATTTTACGAGAATAAACCCTTAGGCGAGGCATCTAGGACAAACCCAAGAGTTAGTACACGGTCCAGTTCTGAACCTATGAAGAAAGATGTGGTAGAAAAGAAGCTTACGAATAAACTAGCCAACAACAACCCTTACATGAAGCTGACAGGAGATAAATCTTACAGATGCGGACAAGCTGGGCACAAGTCTAACAATTGCCCTCAACGCCGTCAAGTTCATTTAGCCGACTATGATAGGGAGGATGATAAAAGGTTTGATAATGAGGAAAAAGGAATCTGTAAATCAAGTGGAAAAGATGAAGATGTGCAAACTCTGGTGGTTAGAAAGGTGTTGTTGGCCCCTAAGCGAGATGATACACAACAGAATACGCTCTTTCGAACTCAGTGCATAATTTCTAATCATATTTTTGAATTAATCAATGATAGTGGTAGTTGTGAAAATATTATTCCGTGAGACTTGGTGGATGCTTTGAAATTACCTGTTGAAAAATATCCTGAACCATATAATATTGTGTGGATTACAAAGGGAGAGGGATTAGAGTGAAAGAAAGGTGTCGAGTACCCTTAACTATTGGTAAATTTTATCATGATAATGTGTGATATAGTGGATATGGATGCCTACTACTTACTGTTTGGTAGGCCTTGGTAGTTTAATTTGGATACAACTCATAATGGTCGAGAAAATGCTTATCGGTTTGAGAAGGATGGGTGAAAAATTACCTTGTTACCATTAGGTTCTAAGCAAAAATCTAAGTCTCGTAAAGTTTCAAGTTTCTTAACTATTGCTCGATCAGATTTTGATTTCACGACAGAAGTAAAACACACTGGAGAAATTCATGCCATAGTGGTTAAAGTAGTCATTTCGGCAAGAGCCGATGGGCTCGGGATCGAGGTTCCAAGTTTGGTTCGTGATTTGTTGAATGAGTTTCAGGAGCTAATGCCTGATGAACTCCCAGGAGGACTCCCTCCAATGAGAGATATTCAGCATGCTATTGATCTGGTATTTGGGGCTAGTTTGTCAAATTTATCCCATTATTGGATGAATCCCAAAGAGAGCAAGATCTTACAGCAAATGGTGGAGGAGTTACTTGACAAGGGGTTAATTCGGGTCAGCAAGAGTCCGTGTGCCGTACCTGCTTTATTGACCCAAAAAAAGGAAGGGAGTTGGCGAATGTGTGTGGATAGCCGAGCAAACAATAAGATCATAGTGTGGTTTCCAATTCCTTGACTTGAGGATATGCTAATAGGTTGTCTGGTGTGAAAGTTTTCACAAAGATTGATATACGAAGTGGGTATCATCTGATCCGAATTAGACTAGGAGATGAGTGGAAGACAGCTTTCAAGACTAAGGAGGGCCTCTATGAATGGTTTGTTATGCCATTTGGGCTATCTAATGCTCCCAGCACATTTATTCAATTGATAAATGACGTACTGAAACCATTTATTGGTAAATTCATTGTAGTTTATTTTGATGATATTTTGATTTACAGCACTATTGAGGCCAAGCACTTGGAGCATTTGTGACCTGTTTTGGCTGTTTTGTAGGAAAATAGGTTGTATATTAACTTGAAGAAGCGTTGCTTCTTAAATTGAGCCTAATTTTTCTAGGATTCGTAGTCAGTGGTGAAGGGATTCGAGTAGATGAGGAGAAAATGAAGGTAATTTGGGACTGACCAAAACCGAAATCAGTATCTGAAGTTTGAAGTTTTCATGGTCTAGCTACCTTCAATAGGAGGTTCATTCGCAACTTCAGTACTATTGTAGTACCTTTAATAGACTATTTAAAGAATGGTCAATTTACATAGGGAGTTGAGCAGGAAAAAAGTTTTATCAGAAAAGTTGTGTACAACCCCTATGTTAGCACTTCCTAATTTCGACAAATTATTTTTTGTGGAATGTGATGCTTGTGGAATTGGAGTTGGACTAGTTTTTTCTCAAGAGAGATGACCTATTGCTTATTTCAGTGAGAAGTTAAGCAAAGCACGCCAACAATGGTCGACTTACGACTAAGAACTTTATACTGTTGTTCGGGACTTAAGGAATTGGGGGCACTATCTCATCCAAGATCAGTTTGTTTTGTATATTGACTACCAGGCTTTGAAGTATATTAACAGTCAGAAGAATGTTAACAAGATGCATGCCAGGTGGATCGTTTATTTACAGCAATTTCCCTTCACACTGAAGCATAAATTAGGAAGTCAGAATAAGGCCGTTGACGCCTTGAGTAGGTGTGCAACTTTGTTAGTAACTTTGAGTCATGAGGTTATAGGTTTTGAGATCCTTTGTGAACTGTATGCTGATGACGATGATTTTGCAGAGATTTGGGGCAAGGTTTCCTTCAAAGATTTTTATAAGCATGACAGGTATCTCTTTAAGGGAAATCGATTGTGTACACTCCGTGCATCTTTAAGGGAAAAATTAATTCGTGATTTGTATGGATGTGGCTTGAGTGGACATTTGAGACGAGAGAAAACTATATCCAGTTTGGAAGAGCGATGTTATTGGCCTCAATTAAAGCGGGACATGGGCAAGTTTGTGAGTCGTTGCTACATGTGTCAAACAGCTAAAGGTCAGTCACAGAATATTGGGCTTTATATGCCACTACCAGTCCCCAAAGCCATATGGGAAGATCTGTCTATAGATTTTGTTTTGGGACTACCTCACACATAGCATGGTGTCGATTCTGTTTTTGTTGTTGTCGACAGATTTTCGAAAATGGTGCACTTTATTCCATACAAGAAGACTTCAGATACTTCACATATGACACGATTATTCTTTAGGGAGGTGGTACGTTTACATGGTATGCCAAAGTATATTATTTTAGATCGTGACACCAAATTTCTCAACCATTTTTGGATGACCTTGTGGCATATGTTTGATACTTCCCTGAATTTTAGTAGTATGGCTCATCCCTAAATAGATGGCCAGACTGAGGTTGTCAATCGAACTTTGGGTAATCTTGTTCGTTGCATTTGCGGGGATCGCCTAAAACAATGGGATCATACTTTATCTCAGGCAGAGTTTGTATTCAATAGTGTTATTCATAGTTCCACAGGAAGATCACCTTTCTTAGTTGTTTATCAGAAGTCACCCCGACATGCTGTAGCTTTGGTGAAGTTGCTGCAAGTCCCTAGATATAGCTCTGCAGCAACAAATTTAGCTAAGGATGCATGGGCTATTCAGGAAGAGATTCGTCAAAAGTTGCTTAAGACCAATTAGAAGTCTAAGAGTGCTGCAGATAAATACCGTCAAGTTAATTTGTTCACGGTGGGTGATATGGTGATGGTTTTCCTTCGGCGCGAGAGGTTTCCAATTGGCTAATATCATAAGTTGCAACCTAAGAGATATGGTCTTTATAAAATCGTACACAAGATCAATGACAATGCCTACGTGGTAGACTTGCCTGAATCAATGGGTATTTCTTGCACTTTCAATGTAGCTGACTTATCACATTATTATCCCTCCAACACTCCTTTATATCTAGACTACTCGAGGGCAAGTTTTTTTCAAGTAGGGGGGACTGATGTAGAGCATGGTTTCTAATTTTTTTTCTAATTTTTAATTTCTCTAGTTCCTTAATTTCTCTAGCTTTTAGTTCTTTAATTGCTCTAGTTTTTTAATATTTTACTATTTTTTAAATTTCTCTAATTTTTTAGTTTTTATAGTTTTTTAATTTTTGAGATTTGCATTCCCTATAAATGCTTGTAATATTTTACTTCAATAATAATATTTTCTTTGAGAGTAATATTTTTCTTTTGAGAGTTTTAGAGTTTTTTTTTTTTTTTTACAAATACTATTGTCTTCCTATCTCTCCCGTGACTGATAATATGTATAAACATTATTCTCTTTAACATTGATTGATGACCAACTAATAAATAGAATGGAATGGAATAGGAGTACGTGATGTGCATGCATATTAGACTCGTTGAAGGCATCCTTCTTTTCTTGCCTCCATTCTTGTATATGTCAGGATTGTCCGTGGCTGTCCTTATGAAATGGGACAAACATAAAATATGATTTCTCCAGTACTACTGCTCATCTTCTTCCTTCTACCTCATTTTTCGTAACTTATATATACTGCTGTGAATCTCAGGCAAATGATAAGTCAACTTCATTCCTTCGTGAGAGAGAGAGAGAGAGAGAGAGAGAGAGAGAGAGAGAGAGAGAGAGAGAGAGACTTTGATTGAACTCTAGAGCCAAAGTCATGTCCTACTTGCCCACAAATATCAAGCTGGTGCTTTAACTATATCTTTCCCAAATCTTTGATTGCAGCACAGTAGCTACAGAGATATTGTAAGCAAGATCTTACCAGTCCCAACATTCTGTAGAACAAGGCAACCCAGAAGTCTACCATAGAGCTAATTTTATCTGGAAGAAATCAAAAAAAAAATAAAATAAAATAAAAAAAAAATAAAAATGAAAAGAAGAGGCTTGAACACCCTATAGGAGTTGCCAAGCCACAAAATAAATGTAAAAAGTTTCCACCAATGACAGGATAAGCATTCCTACCAAGGATAACAACAAGCCTAATAACTTGTCTCCGAAACATTGATCAGTTTTCACCTCAAGTGGAAATTGAAAAATCATGCTTCCGCCTGGCCTTCTATACCAAATTAGTCCTCTGTATCATTTTGCAAGAAATACTGATATTAGAGAAGTGAAAGAGAACTGTCTAAACTAAGGTTTATCAAAGGGGGCATCTCTGGAGATATAAGCAGTTCCCATCCCAAAATTCTAAAATGAGAAAAGGGGCACCAGCAACTCGTCTAAGTAACTTGAACAAAAGAATTTTATCACAAATAAGGGACAAAATTTCTACTAGATATGGCAGGATAAAATAGCTACAACTCAGAAATAAAGCCAGCACACAATAAATGTGGTCACAGAAGCTGTTGCAAAAGCTGAGACCCTTCGCATATTTAGATCGTTAGGAACAGAATAAATGAATTGATTCAACCAAGAGGGTAGGATTATCTATCAAACACTCCGAATAAATTATCAGAAGAAACTGAATGGCTGGTTAACAAGGGCCTAGTCTATCGGATTATATTTAAGCTACAACTACTGTACCCATTTGGTGAGCCCATCACCCACATCCCTAAATGTATCACTTGACAGGAGTAGCGATTTTTAGATACATTGCTGTTCAATTTTGTATTGATTTATCTTTGCGTCTTAAAATAAAATTTTTCTTTAAATCTTTCTACAACGCTGAATCAAACCCAATAAACTAGTTTCTTTTCGTCTTCCTTTCTTATTTTTCTTTATTTTTTAAAGCTATTCAAAATTCTTCTTTTGCTTTTATAAGTTTCCAAGATTGGAAATTTGGAGCAATTATGGTGTATTTTCTTGTGTTTGCAAGATATATAAGCATATTTCCATGGCTTTTTGTTCATATTTTTATATTTTCATGTGAAAGAAAATCAATCATTTTCCCCTCTATCAATATATGTATTAATTTGTTCTCACTCTTCTGGTTTCTACAGCAAATGGGGAGAGTTTTTTTAGTTAGGAAGATAATCAAGAAAAAATATGACGAGAAAATGAAATATGGAAGGTGATTCCCCCCCCCCCCAGTGATTTGGCCGATATGGTGATGGTGAAACAACATGGTCTTCAATGAAGTAATATGATGCAAGAGGAAGTTTGTGATTTATTAAAAGCTAGATCTTATTTTTTGGTTTAGGGTGAGATTCTCTAGATTTAATCACTCAATGTTTGAATAGTTATAGGAACCAATGATGTATCCAAAAAGAGGAAAGTATAGTAGAGATTTTAGGATCTTTTACTAGGACTACATTTGTACATGTAACCTGGTGCAACCTTAGCACCTTCTTCAATAGGTTATCATCTTTACCCTTGATAAAAAAATAATAAAAAAAAGACTTAATATGGAAAACTGATTTCTTGATAATTGTTTGATTGTATATATTGAAAAAAGAAATTGTTATAAATTTTAGTGCAAATTCAATTATAAAAGAATTTTAAGGTTGCCAATGTTTTGGTCCAAAAAGTTGTATTCTTTCCACATAAAAAGTAGGTACTCTCAAGTAAAGGAAAATTTTGATATGTGTCCCATACTTTTTTGTGCTACATCTTTGTTTCGGGTCAAACCAATGGGGACTTTGTTTATATCACTTGGTGATAGGATTTTGTTTTGGATCAGGTCATGTTATATACTAAATCACTTTACTTTATACAGGCAAAGGAATTATGCAATATTCAAAAAATCAGATGAAGAGAAAAAAAAAAAAAAACGAATTTTTAGAAGTAAATTTGAGAGAAAAATAAAAAAGAGTAGTAGGTTAACCGAGAAATTATCAGCTGTTGATAGCATACTCACATATTTTAATCTCCATCTTTCTCCTTCATTTTATTTTTCATAACAAGTAAAATTTCAATATTTAAATGAATTTTAATTCAAAAAATGTTAAAAGGAGTTGAATCACCCTTTTTGTCAATAGTTGTAGAAGAATAATTGTCTTTGTGCTCTACCCCCTCTTGTTTTGGGACCAGGATTTTGATGCTTTTGCGCCATAAACTTTGGCATTCTTAATTAGGGTAATCAATGAAAATGGTGAGTAACCCTAAAATTTAGTTTCCTAGGGTATTAATCGATTATATAATTGGCATATGACCCCATTTGAATTTCTATCAGACATGCCCATTAATTCCATAGTTAGTAACTCCCTGTTCCCTTTTTTTTTTTTGTACCTAATCATAGATATCTGAAAATTTGATTAATTTGGCTAAAGTGGTTGTGGATCAATTTAGAGAATAACTCTCCCAACATATATTTTTTTATTCTCAAAATTTAAAACCGAAATTTTGATTAAAAAGGTTTAGTGTTCTGCCACTAAATCCAAGTTTTTGATACTATTCTTTCTCAAACTTTTTTTTGGAATTTGAATTTAAAATCTTATATTTCGAGAGTAACCTTCGATACCACCACAAAAACTACTTCACCAAATATTTGTTAACTGCCTACTTGAATGCATTAAAAAGTAGAGAAGTGAAATATTAATTGAATATTTAATGGAGACATTAAGGACAATTATTGATATTCCATTTCATTCAAAGTCTATTAATCAACTAAATTTCGCATAAATGAAATAAATACTATATATATATGTATATATATATTTATATATATATTTATAATTACATGTATAATTCAACTGTTATTATTCTTTTCTTGCGAAGATCCTGTATCTTTTGGCCTATAAAATTATATATATACACACACACACATTTGTGTGAGGACAAACGTCCCTCATTGATATTCTCCTTTGTAAACATGATTTTCTACTCCATACTTTTTGTTGGGAAGTAATTTTACCTCCCACTTAAGATTACTAATTTACAGTTTAAACTTCAAGTCCCGGCTAAATCCTTGCCTCCATTTATTTAAAATTAGACCTTTTTAACGACTCAAGGACTTGTATCACATCCAGACTTATCTGAGTTGAATGACTGAATGGTTATTATAAATATGGTTGCTATATAATGTTTTTATCTAATCTAAATACATAAAATAGAAAGTTTCTTAATGAAAAAAAAAATTGTTAAAATTTTAAGTTGATTAAAAACGTAAATTATAGAAAAATATATTTACTTTTTCAACAAATTATTCTTCTCTTTAAAAGAACACTATTAGATTTTGTGATTGATTGAAATTCACCATGTAGAGGTGTTGTCATACTGATATGATAATAATTGTTGGAAAATGCTTCTCTTTAGGCAACCAGGGCCTTTTTTTTTTTTTTTTTGGCAAAAATTCACCGAGTTAGACTGCTAAAACCAACTAATTCAACCCAGGTCCGAGGTATCCTGAATATTTTGGTTTGTATGCGGTGGATTGGACCATGAAAGAACTACCATATTAAAGTATCAAGCATAATTATGAAATAATCAAAGTCATTTTGATCATTCCATATATTTTTACATTGAAACATTAGCTTAAGTATGTAGATTTCATAAACACACCACTGATTTAGACATAGAAATACTTGCTTGCCTCTGTGTCCCACAGCATATGCATAAGTGACTATTTAGTGTATAATGTTCAGGCAAAAAGCCCTTACAGTTCTTTATTCATGGTAGAGTTTTGCTAAAGTACTAGGATAATGACCAAGAGTTTTGATTTTTGACGGTTTCCCGAATAATTCAAAACCCTTTGTCTATAATCAAAAGTTCTGGGTTGGCAAGCAAAAAATATTTAGAAATACAACTATAGAATAACCAAATTTACTCATTTATAGAATAAGCTTTGGAGGTAGTCAAAGGACGAAATCCATGTTGAAGGCTGGCTTGCCAAACTCTTTCAACATCGAACATGGACTCACCGCACTCGTGCACGTTCCAACCTTCCAAAGCATGCACAATTCCGGCAACTCTCCATGCACTCATCACCCTTCTTGGCAGCCCATTCTGCAAAATTTTATATTTTCAGATTTATTTAGTCAAAACCATAAGAGCTGCGGTGACTCCGAGAGTGCGCTTGAATTACTTCACCATTCTAGGTATATGGCTGGACTTGTTTTTGATAATAAAGAACCTAAGGATGTTAATTGAATTACTAGACTTCGAAAGGAAAATAGAGGTGACGCACTCAATACCCAACCTCGAGACCTGAAGATTGGTTTACTCAACCTCAAAACAATTAAATGAGATTCTAAAATAAAAGGCAAAGTCCATGAAATCGATTGAAAGACTAACCTCACAAGAATCGAGATTCTCAAGAGACATGGGAGTGATCATAGCGGGGGTATAGTGATATGAACAATCCTTTCGCAATTCCTTGGGAGGGAGCTGAGAAAATGGAATGAATGTTGTTCCTCTGGGTGCTTTCAGTTGTTCTTCATCAGAAATTCCATCACCAACTAACCATATCTGAAATACATATGCGACAACCGTATCAATATTTCATGGGCCTTGTTTGAATTTAATATTTCTTTCTTTCCAAGTCTCATTACGACAAAAGAAAAAAAAAATCCTTTCAAACTACAAATTGTTGAAAAATGGATGAATTAATAAGAGTCTAAAAGGTTTTCCTTCTTAATGTGTGTGTGTGTGTGTGTGTGTGTGAGAGAGAGAGAGAGAGAGAGAGAGAGAGAGAGAGAGAGCACCTTATAAGCATAACTTTTTGAAAGAACTATATTATCTCCCATGCCAATCTTAATTTTGAGCTTCTCATGCTCACCTCTATGCAAAGTGACAACCTGAAACAAATGTAGCAGTCCTCAACATTAAGAAATATAATTATGAAAATGTCTTTTTTTTTTTGAGTTTTACAATATTTTCAAGTTGCTTCTAGGGCTTTTTACTCTTTTCTTTAGATAAATTCTCTCTCTCTTTCTCTCTCTCTCTTGATTTTTATGGTCCGTTTACCTGGGTAACCTTTTGGGATAAAGCAAGAGCGATAGCGCAAGCGACCTTTGAGAGATTGCCTCTAATGAGCACTTGAGTGGTTGATTCGGGAATGCTATTGAGAACCACTGCCACTGCTAAGCTACTCCCATCCACCACCTTCACCTTCAGTTGTGGATACTTCTGAATATATACTTCCCCACTTTTGTTAAGTTCGTCCCCCTGAAATCATAGTGTTACATTTCTTTGTGCATCACTCCTAACACAATGTTATATATTCATAGAAATAGTTGTAGGGAATTTTGAAAAGAAACATGAAATCACTTGCCTGGTTCAAAAGACCTAAACTCAACACTTTAGTGCCTTTTCCTTCTGCCTCTAGTATGGCTTCCTCAATTAGTCCATTGATAGCTTCTCTTTGCCATTTGAAGAAGTACTATCATATTCATAAAGACGTTCACTTTACTACCAATTCTATCAGCAACAAATCAACTTCAAGGTATAAAAAATATTCTTCCTTTTCTTAAAACATATAAACAAATAAATTATAATTAACTATTTGATCAACTGGACATTATATTTTCGAGTTAGCCCAACCCAGCCGTCAGATGTAATTTGTCCAATTTGGATTGACAACGTAACAGAAAATGAACCAATTTTGGATTATTTTTGTAACGCCGACTCTACGGTATCGAATTTCTGTACTCCCATTTCTTGAATTTAATAAAACAATCCTCAATTTATATATATATAAAAATATATATATATATAATAATAGTAAAGTATATATATATATAAATATATTATTCTTTTCATTTATTAAATTTTTATATCCTCATTTATTTATTTCCAAATTTACCCATATCAATATATATTAATAATAATAATAATAATAATAATAAATAATAATAATAATAATAGTAATAAAAAAAAAAAAAAAAAAAAGAAGACGGGTTAGGGTTAGAAAACCCTAACCCTTTTCACACACTCTCTCTCTCTCCCTCTCTCTCTCTTTCTCCCCGCCGCCGCGCGCTCTCTCCCTCGCCTCCCTCTCCACTGCCGCGTTCTTCCTGACCGCCACCACCAACCGCCGCAGCCACCACTCACCCTCTCCATCTTCATCTCGCTATCTCTCTCCTTTCCTCTCTCGGCTTCTCTCTCTCTCTCTCACCGCGACACTCTTTCTCGATCTCTCGCACTCTCCGCCTGTCTCCATCGCTTCCCCGCCACTGTACCGCCTTCAACCACCTTCAATCACCACCACCAACCTCTCTCATCTTCTCTCGGTCACTCTCTATATTTCGCTCCCTCTGTTCTCTCACTCTCTTTCCCCGTTTGTCTCTCACAGTCCTTCAATTTCTCTCTCTTTTTCTCTCTCTATCACTCTGTTTCTCCCTCTTCCCGCACGCACGATACAACCCTTCCTCTCTTCCTGCGCGTGCGACTGCAGAACTTTCCCCCTCTCCTTCGCTCGCTCACTGCGCGCGCAGACTTGCTGCAATCTCGGTTGCAGCGTAGAAGCAAACCCACGAAAACCCTAGGCCCAAATCCCACTCCTGCGCAGGTAAGAACCATTCCTTTGAATAGTAGCTCTAGGATTTGAGTTCTTTCAGTAATTTAGACTAACCAATGGAGTTTGCTTCAAACTGGAAGCTTTACAGGTTTTGGACTGAGTTGTAGGCGCACAGACGATAGAGTTGTGGACTGTGGAAACCCTAGGTTGATTTTTGGAGACCCGAGGAGTCGAATTGGTTTGATTTTGGAAATAGGGAGTGACCACCCTCCCTAGAAAGTGAGTGGGACCCTAATCTCTTGCATGAAATGGTGAAAATCCGATTTTACCGTGTTTTAAATCAAAACATGCTTTGATATGCATTGATTCGACGTATGATATTAAATCTCAAAATCTGTTTTGTGACTATTGGAGTGTCGTAATTATGTTTTCTGCGATTATGCATCCATGTTTGAAATGAAATGAAATTGTGCCATGATTTGAGAAATGGAATGCTTTCTATACTACCATTGCATCGGTTGTTGATTTGAAATGACTTTGATGAAATGTATTTGGCACACGTATTTGAAATGTTTTGATGAACTGTGAGGGCACCGGGATGCCCACTTGTGATGAGAAACTATGATGATGGCATTGATGATTCCGTAGCTACGAAGGGACTTTGTAGAGGCACGAGTTGCCCGGATACGCTTCTGCAGGAGGTATCCGCAAATGTCCAGTTTATATAGTCATAGGCACGAACGGTTGAACCCACATCGGGGGAGGACGTGTGTGACGCCACCGTCTAGCACCGGGCGGTGACCTAGTGACCAGCCAGTTTATATAGTCATAGGCACGAACGGTTGAACCCACATCGGGGGAGGACGTGTGTGACGCCACCGTCTAGCACCGGGCGGTGACCTAGTGACCAGCCAGTTTGTATATTTCGTAGGCACGAACGGTTGAACCCACATTTGGGGGAGGACGTGTGTGACGCCACAGTCTAGCACCGGGCGGTGACCTATTGACGAGTCTGGGTAAGCAAGGGCTAATCCCACGGCCAACGTCGGGGTAGAGAGCTATTTTGAATACTTTGCATATTAAAACCCCCGATGCGCCTGTCCTCGGTCATGGTTGACCTTTGCCAGGATCCTTTCGGCCAGCTCTATGATATACTTGATTTTAAATGGATGCATATATGTATGATATCGTGTGATTGGATAAATGAGATCAGTTTATTGAACATATCATGATTTATTCCGAAACTTGAGTTATTGTTTATGAATGATATTATTTGACACTCCAATATTCACCTAAACTATTAGTACTTGAGATTAATCCCCTCACTCACTGAGTATCCTCCCATAGATACTCACCCCTCTCTTCTCCCCCCTCAGACAGGATCATTGCGATAGGGCGACGTATTTTTGCTCGAGGGCTTGATAGATTGCTGGTGGATTTGGTTATTTTGGACGGTGAGGTTTTAAGTTTAAGTTTAAACTTGAATTACGTATTTTATTTCGACCCTGCGAGGTCTTGTTGAGGTCCGTAGTTGGCCGTGTACTTATTCTGGGATGACTGTATAAATTATGTATATTTATTTGTGAAACTCTCGTATTTCATTTGCATTGAGGCGATTGTACGTATTTGAATGTTACTTGGGAAGCTTGTTATACATTTGTATAAATTAGGTCCGCATCAGTGTGGCGGCTGCTCATGCTCTAGTTGAGCATGACAGTAGAGGTCTGTGTTTAGGTCTGCTAGGGATTTTATAGCCTTGCGTTGTTCTGAATGTTGGCTGTGGGAATTGATTGATTTTGGAGAGGCCGGGATGGCCATTTGTTTATTTTACAGCATGATTTGAATTTCACAGGGTTAAACATGTTATTTTGTACATGGGAGACCTCTAATTTATGGGGAGGTTCTGCCCAAATTTTCTGTAAAAATCCAGCCAGCATTCAGGGCAACGGGCGGCTGTTCACGACTCCGGTTCGGGGCGTGACAATTTTCATAGCATGTAGTGAGTTTATAACAATCTAAAACTAAAAATATATGCGGGAACTAACATGTAAAAGTGAAAGTGTAGGGCAGGAGACAAAATTTTAAAAAGGGGTGAGTTTTGAAATTGGTTGTGAAAATATGGCGATCAACATCCCTTAAAACCATGAAAACTCTCTCATTGCTTCTCATTCCTTTGAAAGCTTTCCTTCTCATTGCTTCTCATTCTCTCGAAAGCTCTCATTTTCTCCGATCAAAGGTCTCAAAATCTATTATCTTCTCATTCTCTCAAAACTTTCAAAATCCATCAAAACAGATAACCTTATTTCTCATTTCCCATAATCCATAATGCATAATCAACAAAAACTTTCACTCAACCAAAATATATATTATACTTTCGGTATCCATACCTATCCAAAACTCTTACTCAAGGTCACTGAAACTTTCTTGTAATGTTTAAGCTCATTGTTTCATCACTTTGTTCAGATAAAAATTCAGATAAATCTAAAGAAGTCTAACCATTCGAGATGTTATTAATGTATTTGTATTTATTTTTTTTTTTGTCATTAATATTATTGATATATTGTATTACATTTATCTTTGGTTGTTATTTTGAGTTGTAATATAACATTTTCATCTTTGGTTGTTATCTTGGGTTGTAATGTAACATTTATAAGGGTGGTGAAAGATATATTGATGTTGAACTTGGTATTATAATAAACAAATGACTGTGAATTATATATTTGTGTAACCGACAATAAATGTTATATATTTTCATACATTTTCTTAACAATATTTTCTCACTATATTTTTCTAACACTTGTGATAGTCGATGATACAAGACAAGATAGTAACTTATACTAATATATGTAACCAATGACACAAAACATACAAGATAGATTTGTGGTAACCCACAATATAAGATGGTAACTTTACCTGCTGATCGACAATAAAAGTAATTTTTCTTTAACACTTGTTTAATCGACGATACAAGACAATATTTTCTAACACTCATCTAACTGACAATAAGAGGCACTTCATTTTCTTAACTTTTGTAATAATCGATAATACAAAATAATAACTTATAGTAACATATGTGGTAACTGATGATATAACATAGTAACTTATAGTAATATATATGGTAATCGATGATATAAAAGAATAACTTATAGTAACATATTTGGTAACTGACGATACAAGAAAGTAACTTATAGTAACATATGGTAACCAACGATATAAGACATAACTTATAATAACATATTTGGTAACCAACTATACAAGACAGTAATTTATAGTAACATATGGTAACCGATGATACAAAACAATAACTTATACTAACATATTTGGTAACCGACGATACAAGATAGTAACCTATTGTAACATATGATAATCGACAATACAAAACAATAATTTATAGTAACATATTTGATAACTGACAATACAAAATAGTAAGTTATAATAATATATGGTAATCGACGATACAAGACAATAACTTATAGCAACATATTTTGTAACCGACGATACATGACAGTAATTTATAATAACACATAGCAACCGATGATATAAGACAATAATTTATACTAACATATGTTAATCAACGATATAAAATGTAACATTTCTTAACACTTATGTAACCAACAATAAAAGTCTGTAACTTTTACTAACGGCTTTCTAATTGTCAGTATATATCAAGACATACTCTAACAGTTACCACAACTGTCGGTATAGATTTATCCCGACTGGTGTAAAGCCAACTGAAATCTCATCCGTTGGAGAAGGTTTTTCCAACGGTTTTTTGGACTCTACAGATGGTTTTTTTCGGTTCCTGTATTGATTTAATTTTGTAGTGATTCGAATATCCCAAATTAGTCGCAATATTGATCACGAATAATTGAACCAATACTTTTTCTACAACACGGCGCTCCAAATCCGAGTGATTGATGACCAATCATAACCCAAGCAATTTTAGGGTTTTCACACACTTCTCTATATGTGCTCTATTTGTATGACTGTTCTCTCGCATTAACATAATTTTTCCAACTTGAAAAATTAGGAGGAGAAGAGAGGGGAAACTGTTGACTTCTCTTCACCGTCATCTCTAACCTCTTTATTATTTAAATTTTAAATTCAAATGCCCTTATGGGCATAACTTCCTTCAGCCTATCACCCACACCCCTAAATGTATCACTTGATAGGAGTAGCAATTTTTAGACACAATGCTCCAAGTGCGAGACGATATTAAGAATGGCGCAATAGAAAACATAGAACAATGCTACTCTTAATCTGCTCCATTCCACATAGATTCAATTATTTCAAGACTTTCCAAACTATAGCAGCATTTCTCAGGAGACCACTTAAGAACCTTTCAAGTGATCAAACCCATCAATGGCCGTGAAAATGTTACAATAGACTAGTTACCCGCCGCTCAAAAGATTGTCCGAGTAATGTAGCTAGAAAAGAAGCAGCGCAATCAAAACCCATTAATAAGCAATTTATTTATTAACCTAAATTTCGCAGTAAACTCACCCTTGCCCACCACCTCACAAAAAGAAAAAATAAATGAATAATTTGAAACCAACGAAATCGACAGGTTGATCTGTCAAAGCTTAAAATACAGAACAGTAGATTTCCATTTCACCTGCATTGCAGACCAAAGAGATTGGGCGTTGGCAGTTGTTTTGTAGGCGAAGTCTCCGCTGTTCAGAAAAAAAGGCATGGAGTTCCAAGGTCAAGGTGGGTTCTAATTCTGACTCTCAAAGGCCCAAATTATGTGTCAAATTTCAATGAACTCCCTAAACTTTCATTTGATTTGAAATGCCAAGATGTTTAAACTTTCAAATTCATAAGAATGAAATCCTAAGCCATCAGACCTTAAGTTTTTAAAAATGAAATATTTGAGGTTATGCGACATCGCACGTGATACATCTGTTAGAATTTTGTGACTCAATCACGCAGCGGAAGCAATAATAAATAAATTTCGAAATCATAAAATGGTGAGTTTACGATATATCTCAATTGGTGATACAGAAAATCTTCGGAATCGTAAACTCTGAACACGAACAATTCGTAGTCGGGATGATAGCCACGATAATCGAACTATCAACACGATGTCACAATGTACTAACCCTTAACCCGTTGATTTTCAAATGAAAAACTTTCGCAATTAATTGTTCTTCTCAATAATTAATTCTCTCTCTATAAAATAGTAGTGTTTTTTTACGATGCAATACACAATTATTAATTTATTTCAACTTGTAACTCCCGTGGGAGTCTTGTAGAGACAAAATAGGGGAGAGTGGGGTAATGGGTAACTACCCATTACCCCCTTATTTTGAAATTTAAAATTTTAACTTTGGTAAAACACTACCCCACGTGGGCAATAACCAATATCTCCCACTTGCACACGAGAACATTTTACTTCCGTCATAAGATCACGACTCATGCGATCCACCACATCATCTTACAGGATTTTCATACAGGGTTGAACGTCGTGCGACTAACGAGTACACCTGCAAACAAAGATTTCTCGATCCACCTATTAGGATGATCGAGTAGTCACCATTAGTATCAAAAGAAAGCTCGCTGTACTCCAGATCCAAGACGAATTACATCCATCGAGCTACTTTTCCGAAAGTAATCCCCAGATATCACTCGACTATGTATCCACTATTATGTTCAAATCCCTACATGAATGAATATAAAAAACCGGTCGGTGAATACAAAACAGTGATATAATATCAATTGGTCTTCCTTTTTCCGAGCTCGAATCTATCGGTCTCAACCCAGCTGCTTTCGTAGACTTGTCCCTCAGATCTCAATTTATCTTCCGAACCATTAGTAAACAGACTAAAGTAGCAAACACTAAATTAGAATCTCAAGAAACAGCCAAAAGTAATAAGGATATAGGAGATCTCACCCAATGGATTTTGGGTCTCACACAGTGGGGTTCAGGGATAAATTTCAAGTTATTGTCTCAAATAATATAACTCCCACTATCCCAAGTCGTCTTATCACACGTGATATGAAACACGTGTCACAGTGTTATTCTCCCATCTCTTAAAAGGGCATATGTCAGATTTCTCTAACATTGTACAAGTATAAGGACTCAGTCTACACATAAAACTTTACTCAGAGATCTCAGAGAGAGTATCTCAGAGACAATATCACAAATCGCAGGTAATATCTGAGATCTCAAACCTCGCTACTTACAGACAATATGGATGTGGGTACGTCCATGTCGGTCATGTCGCATATGATCTCATCCTAAACACGTATCAGAGCGACTTATGTTCTAGTAGGGTCACTCTCAAACCCTCTTACAGCTAGAAGCCGTCTCATCCCCGCTCACTCAAAACTGGAGGTGGTCACTCGTGTGAGAGCGTCGACCTCATCTGCCTGACATATCTATTATTACATCACATAATATATATAACAATAAAAGTAAGTGCATTAAATGAAAATATAACACAAAAGTGACTGAATAATACACTATAATCATATATATCGAAAATCAACAAGCGTCAATGTCATCAATAAGTACAAACTGAGAAATGTTAGAAAATACTCAAACTCAATGACTCTCTATGCCCTAAAAAGGAGTCTCTAGTGATGGGTTTGGTGAAGGAGTCAGCCACCATGCTGTGTGTCGAAATGTACTTGACGGTCACTTCACCATTCTCGATGATGTCTCTAACGTAATAGTATCTGGTGTCAATTTGTTTGGTCCTACTATGAAACTTAGAGTCTCGAGTGTAAGCGATAGCTGTCTGATTATCATAATAAATCATTACTGGCCTCCCACTATCCGTTACAATCCCTAAGTCATCAAGTAGTCTTCGGAGCCAAACACCCTCCTGAACTACAACTGAGTATGCCACGAACTCAGCCTCCATCGTAGATAGAGCAACATAGGTTTGCTTCTTACTCCTCCAAGAGATGGCCCCGCCTTTGAGCAAGAAAGCAAAACCTGATATCGATTTGCGCTTATCCAAATCACCTCCCCAGTCGGCGTCCGAATAGCCCACAAGGCGTAAATCGCCTCCTTCGTAACACAAGGAGAAGTTTGTAGTTCCCTTTAGATATCAGAAAATCCTTTTCACTGCTCTCTAGTGACCCCTTCTAGGATTTACCTGATATCTGCTCACCAGACCAACAGCATAACAAATGTCCAGTCTAGTACACAACATTGCGAACTTTAAACTTTTCACTGCACTAGAAGAAGATACTTTACTCATTTCCCTTATTTTTTCCTGAGTTTTCGGATACATTTCTAGACTCAGGCTTTCACCTTTAGCGATCGGAGTGTCTATGGGATTACAGTCACTCATCTCAAAACGCTCGAAAATTTTCCTAATGTAGGTCTGTTGTGAAAGAGCTAACGTTTTTCTCGAACGATCCCTTTGGATCTGAACTCCGAGAATGAACTCAGCTTCACCCATGTCTTTCATGTCGAAATTGGATGACAACCACACTTTGATGATCATTAAATATTGAATGTTGTTTCCAGCCAACATTATGTCATTCAAATACAACGACAGGATCATAAAAGAGTTATTGGACCATATCAGATAGACACAATGATCCTCCTCGACCATCGTAAAACCGTAAGATATCACCTCCTTATGAAATCTTAGGTACCACCGCCTGGATGACTGATTTAGGCCATATATCGACTTCCGAAGTCGACAGACCTTGTCCTCCTGACCTACTAGAATGAATCCAGGGGGCTGTTCCATATAGATCTCCTCATCCAGGCTCCCGTTAAGGAAAGCGGTCTTAACATCCATCTAGTGTAATTGTAGATCCATACTAGCGACAATCGCGAAAAGTAAACGGATCAAAATAAACTTGACTACTGGGGAGAAAGTCTCATTGTAGTCAATGCCTTTAGTCTGTGTGTAACCCTTGGTTACCAGACGGGCCTTGTACCTCTCAATCGATCAATTGACTTTTCTTTTAATTTTGAGAACCCACTTGTTCTCAATGGCCTTTCTATCCTCAGGTAAGTCAACTAACTCCCAGACTTCGTTGACTCTCATTGATTCTATTTTCTCGTGCATGGCCTATAACCATTGGTCCTTTGCTGAACCCTCGAGAGCCTCCTGTTTAGTCCTCAGCTCTTCATCGTTATCTGGAGTTACAATGAGCATCTCATCCTCAATCGGGAAATGGCGACATGGTACTTGTCCCTGACTACTCCTACGAGAAGAGAGAGTCTCCATACTTTCAGATGGACCGCTCCCACTAGGACCAAGATCCATAATTGGCTCTTGAGTCCCGCCACTGGGTTCAGCTGAGCCACTAGACTCATCCATCTTATAGAAAGTGAAGTCTCGATCGATTTCTCATCTCTTAGGGAAATCACTCTCGAGAAAAGTGACATCACGAGACTCTATCTCAGTGACAGTGCCATTCGTATGTTCTCCTAGGAACACATATCTCTTGGAGTGTTCAGAGTATCTAATAAAGATACACTTCTTTCCTCACAGGCCTAACATGCCGTACTAATACGAGGAATCATAAACACACGTAGCGCAACCCCATAGCCTCAAGTGGCTAAGGTCAGGCTGTCTCCCTGTCCAAAGCTCGTATAGGGTGTTGACTACGGATTTTATCGGAACACATTAAGGACGTAGGCTGCAGTTAATAATGCATCCCCCAATGGGAAATAGATAAGTTGGCATGTGCCATCATCAGCCTCACCATCTCCAACAAAGTCCTATTCTTTCTCTCGGTTACTCCGTTCTGCTGAGGTGTAGCAGAAATAGTCAACTGTCTCGTAATACCTCTAGCGGAACAGAGCTCTTTGAATTGCTCAGACAAATACTTGCACCCCCTATCGGTTCTGAGAGTTTTCACCCTCAAGTCTAGCTAAATTTTAACCTCACTGATAAACCTCCTGAAACACTCTAGTGCCTCAGACATGTACGAGATCAGGTAGACGTAACCGAAACGCGTGTAGTCATCTATGAACGTAATAAAATACGTGGCTCCATTTCGGACTCTCACATTCATAGGTCCGCAAATGTCAAAATGGACTAATTGCAATGGAGTCTCAGCTCTCATTGATTTCTCAAATGGTTTTCTAGTGGCTTTGCCCGCAAGACAAAACTCACACATAGGCAATTGGACCTTGGTTAGCGGGCCCAACAAGCCACTCATAGCTAATCGGGCCATCATCTCTTGCCTTATGTGGCCAAGCCTACTATGCCATACATTCACATCATCCACTACACTATCAGATGCAAAAGCAATAGTAGAAGAAGAATAAATCTCATAAAACGAAATCGTATCCAGTACGTAAAGTTCCTCATGGACCAAACCGGAACAAATCAAAGAACTGTCATATGTAATGGAAACTCTAGGTTTTCCAACAACACAGAACATCCTAGCAAATCCAAACATTAGACATATACAAGATTCCGCTTAATCTCAGGAGCATACAAAACGTTATGAAGATGTAAGATTTGGTCACTTCGTAGCAATAGCTTGCAAATGTCAATCCCTTTCACTTCTATAAATGCTCCATTCCCCACGTACAGCCTCCTCGCCTGGGGACTCAAACGGCGGAACTTCATGTATGCGTTCCTGTCCCGAGCTACATGGTCCGTGACTCCTGAGTCCACAATCCACAAAGGAGAAAAGTTAATGAGTATCACACTAGATAACACGTAATTCAAATCATGTAAAGAAGAAGGACATACCTTTCGTTCGCCACATTCGCATGCGAAATGCCCAAACTTGCCAGCACTGGACTTTGCTCTTATCGAGCTCCTTCTTTTTGCGCTTCTGTCCTTTGTCGTCGGTTTTGGCAGGTTGCTTCTTCTTGCCTTGGCCCTTGGCATTCTTCTCATACTTGCGCCACTTGCACTTTACTCCTCAGGAGCCCTTACTCGACTCCGCAATATTAGCATGAGTAGAAGAAGACCTAGCCACCTTCTGACGCTCCTCCTCTAGCTCACAGTGCCTACTCACGTCTATGAAAGTATGAATACTCTCAGTGTACGTGAGATAGGTCTTAACCACATCCCAGGAGTAAGATAAGGACTGGATCACACCCAGTACCTGAAACTCATCAGACATCGGCTCCCCCATATTCTTCAGATAGGCGATCATACTCGACATATGCATTAAATGTTGTTTCATGGTATGATCGTGCCTCTTCTTGTAAGTGATGAATTTATAGGTCAACATTCTCAACTTAGGAACTGACGGGGCACCATAATGCTCTCTCAGAGCATGACAGATCGACTGTGCAGTAGGATATTGCTCGTAAATCGGAATCAACTCATCGCGCATGCTATTAAGAAAGACCACCCTCGCTTGGCCATCATTCTTTTTCCAAGCATGATACACCTCTTGATCCCGTCGTGCTTGTGCCATGGTATCCTCCCCGGGGTTCACCATCTCGTTCTTGAGAACTTCCTCAAGTTCTTGCTCCTCGAAAACAAACTGAACCTTCCGGTGCCAAATATCATAGTTATCACCGTTCAGCTTGTCTCCCTTTACGAGATCTAAAACGATAGTTTTCGTTGCAACTATGTTTCTATCACACAGAAAAAAAGACATTAGTGATAAATTGATGCTTAAATTTACAATTTTATGTACCCTACGAATCACCAAGACCATAATGACTCGAATACAGACCCCAAGACGAGCGTATGAGTAAACGGACACCATACACCACAATCCAGGATTGCATCTCACCATTCGGAATAGGATTTGATACATAAAAACCCACAATCAGTCACTTTTTATCATAAAACCCTCAAAAAATTAGAAAAATCCAATTTTTGGATAGCCTACGTGCCGCCGGGAGGGTTCACGCGCCCCCGGACCACCGGCGGCGCGTCCCATGCGCTCTCACGAGCCGGGAAGGTGCTTGGGCGCATGTAGGATACACAACGCGACAGACACGCGCCTGGACGCGCCCTCTGTGCGTTGGCGCACGCGCCTGACTAGCGGCGTGCGCGGCCAGCGTCCCCGGGTCGGATCTGAACGTGGGCGTGGGTCAGAACCCAGAACCTAGTCTGGATCCCGGGTGCGGGTCGGTTCTGACTCAGTTCAGTCCAGACTAGGTCTGGACCCGGCATCTCACGTGCCTCCACACGCGTGAGAGCCACGTGCCCACTGCTCCTGCACAAACACATCTCTTCGCGCGTGTTGTGCACACGCCACACTGTTTGGGCTTCGTCTTCCCCCGAATCTGTCTGCAACTTGGATTTTTGACCTGTTTCCGGAAACTTCACATTCCGGTATTAACAACGTGCAATATATATATATATATATATATATATATATATATATATCAAAATGTAGATCTAGCAGAGACAAACATGGATCTACCAATTTCATGCACTGATTTTACCTAAAACTCGCCAAATCTGGAGTTGAAGGGTTCGGTCACTATTCAAGGCCGAATGTTTCAACCGGAATTTTCTTGGCCTAAACGTGCTCAAAAAATTACGAAAAAATTATTTTCGTGTTCTTAGTGAGTTGGGTAACACAGTGATATAATTGGATTCACGAAACCCATCCGTGATCCAAACCTCAAATTTTATACCCTATATATTTATACCCAAATTTGATTCCGAAAAATTATTTAAAAATATTTCTAACATGCTCTGATACCAATGTTAGAATTTCGTGACTCAATCATGCAGCGGAAACAATAATAAATAAATTTCGAAATCATAAAAATATAAGTTCATGATATACCTCAATCGGTGATGTAGAAAATTTTCAGAATCGCAAACTCTGAACACGAACAATTCGCAGTCGGGATAATAGTCACGATAATTGAACTATTAACAGGATGTCACAATGTACAAACCCTTAATCCAGTGATTTTCAAACGATCGAAAAACCTTCATAATTAATTATTTTTCTCAATAATTATTTCTCTCTCTATAGAATAGTAGTGTTTTTTTACGATGCAATACACAATTATTAATTTATTTTAATTTATAACTTCCGTGGGAGTCTTGTAGAGACAAAATAAGAAAGACTAAGATAATGGGTAATTACCCATTATTTCCTTATTTTGAAATTTAAAATTTTAACTTTGATAAAATACTCCCCCACGTGAGCATTAACTAATAAGATCATTTTCCTCCCTTCTGGCTTCCACCTTATTTATATCGCATCTCTTCTCCGTAACACTTTTATCACTCTCTGTCTCCCTCTTTTTCAATTGCCACCACCGGCGTCATCTAACCTCCATAAACTATTGTCATACCCAATCAATTGTTTATGGAGATGAGCCTCGTTGGGCTCTATTCTTTGTCTTTTGTTGAAATTTCAATCATTAAAAGTAAATTTTGTTTAAAAATAAAATATTTTAATTTTTATTGAAGATTTTGAAAATAAATCCGTGGCCAAAATACCTAGAGGCGAAAGAGAAAAATCTGACAATTTAATTTTGTTTCAATTCAAGAGAAGAATCAGTAGCATAAAATTTCTCTTTGATCTCCTTTTTCTAATCCTGGACTTGGTATTAAAAACGATGTTTTGAATATTAAGAGCAAATTACGATATTTAACTTTATATTCTTTTTTTACTCACCGTAATAATGGAATCTAAATGATAAAAGTTTAGATTTAAAATTTGAAAATGAAAATGGTTATATTGAGAGTATTGAATCGAATTAGTTAAAATATAATTTTAAATATTGATTGTTTATAAAAAGTAAAAAAAAAGAATTGCTAAACGATGAAGGCGTGGTATAGAAGAAAGGATGGGAGGGAAATGATGTGGCATGTGAAAAGGGCGTCAAATAATGTATCCCATGGGACATTCGATTGCTAAACCCACGATTTTCGTCTAAATACCTAACACTAATCTGCCTAGGGATTTGTTTGTTATAATTCAAAGTCTAGGGACTTAATTGAAGTCTGGCTTATAATTAAAGGACCCGACACATAAGCAGATGTGCACCCTACGCCTAAACCTCGAGCAAGCGCGCGAAAATGGCGACTAAACTGGGACTAAAGGGGGATGGGAGATAGGAGGAGGGGGAGAGAGAGATGGAAGAAGCAGAAGGCAAGAGTTCCAGAGGTGGAGCGGAAGCAGTTCTGAACATGAAACCCAACTCTTCAATGTCAATAGCGTACCACCCTCTGTTCGGTCTTCATGATGACCTAATTCTCCTCGAGCTCGATCCATCTCTCATCCCAGATGTTCTTCACCAAAGGTAACCGAATGCAAACCCCATATTGATTTTAAATTTAATTTGAAAAGGTTTATGGTTTCGTTTCAAATTTCTACAAAAATTAGGGTTCTTTATTTTTCTTGTTTAATTTCTGTTCTTAGAGTGACACTAAGAGGACAACCTGATGAAGACGCTGTTCTATGCACTCAATCGAAAACTTTTGGAGTAAAATTCGTGGGAACCTCCAATTCTGTATTTTTAGTACCTCCATCATCTTCAAATTGTGGTTATGTGGATGAATTTACTAATAGTGCTGAAAATGGTAACAAATTACCGATTGCGTCTGTTCTGAAAGTCTCCCCTGGTACATTGGAGCTTGTGGAAGTAGCTCCACGGCTTGATAAGCTTAAGCTGCTTCTTTCGGAGCGTCCTTATAGATTGGAGGATGCAATGGAAGTTGATGAGATTGATCAGTTGGAAGAGAAGAGAATGGGATTTTTTAGGTGGGATGATCTTGTTCAATGTTTGCAAGCGAGTGATGATGAGTTGCGTGAAGGGTTACAAGCTATTCATGCTGTGGAGATTGATGGGTATTGGAGAATTGTTGATGAGGCTTACATGGGGGATGTGTTAAACATGCTTTTGCATAACTTAGTGTTGAATGATTGGTCCTTTGATGCGCTTGTTGAAGATGAAGTTGTGGGCGTTTTGGTATCAGACGGATTCCCTCTAGTTATTGCACGACACTGTTTGGAGGTCTACGGAAGTAAAGTTGGTGATGGAGTAGGAGGTTGCATGTGGAAGCTGGATGAAAAGAGGGTCTGTGTGCATTTTGCAAGAGTGGTATTAAGGGAAGGGAAGAAGAGGATGGAGAGCTTTATGGAGGAGTGGTTGCGAAAAGTTCCAGATGGAATGAGTGCTAGTTTTGAAACGTTGAAAGGGGAGGTTTTGACAGAGAGGATTGGGGCTGAGATGTGGGTTCATACTTTCAGCGTTTCCTCTTTGCCTCTGAACCCAGCTGATCGTTTCTCAGTTCTGTTTCGGAAGCGACCAAAATGGGAGTGGAAGGATCTAGAGCCCTATCTCAGGTTTATTATTCTGTGAACCTGTTAGCCACATTTTCATTAAATAGTGTTCTGTTTGGGTTATGAGAAGTTTAATGTTTCTGCTGGGACTGACTTTTGTAGGGATTTGAGAGTACCGGGCCTTTCTTCAGAAGGCTTGCTACTGAAGTACACCAGAAAATCACAGCCAACCCAGGATGCTGAGCCTACTTTCAGTGCAAGACAATAAAAACAAGGCCCCTGTATGGTATCTTATTTGTTTGGCAATTTAATCTTTGCAAGTTAGATTGGCACCAAATAAAATTATAAATATACTGTGCACTATTCATGTCTCATTTTCACTATAAATGTCACTTTTGTAATTACTATTCCTTCTTACCAGGTAGGATTAAGGATCTAGCATTGAGTTTCATATGACGTGTATGATCGATTGCGAGCAGTCACATCAGGGTCCTAATTGATATGGTTCTACTGGCAATGATGAATAAAGTGGTTTGGTATCTACATTATATTTTTGGTTGGTTTCTTAATAACCTTGCTTTTGTCGTTGCTTGGGATTGCTCTTATTGGCCTTACAGCTCCAATTATCCCAAAGGACCAATTTCGGTCGTCACAGAATGGATAATTTTGGCTTTATATCATGAATCCTGTTGGTCTCTGAGTGAGAAAACTCTGAAGCACTTGTACCTTTCTTTTTTAATGATGGATAGGACGCATGTGGTGGAATAACCAAAAGCATCACATGCCACTGCAAAGTTCCAGAGTCTAGGAGTATTACTTTCTTGTTCTTGCAGTGCAACATGTAGCATATTTTCCTGAAGAACATGGGTTTACGACTTATAATATTGTATGCTGGTTTCATGTTGTTTATGAGAGAGGAAAATATCAAGTTTTATTGCTCTGAATGCTTTCACCGTGAATATATCAAGCATTCTACCTATATAAATAATGAAAAAAGTGTTCTATTCACCAGTCTTGAATAGAAGTACCAACTCAAAGTATGATATCCTATATGTATAATGCAACTATGGAAGGTGATCTTATTTTGCTGCTCAATATTTATTTTGGTCCATCAGGATGATGCAGCAATTCATGGGATTGGAATAAACAATTACAATAGTTAATCTCCTTTTTTCTCAATCTTTCTGGCTTTTTTATTTTTATTTTTATTTTTTTTTGTTGCTTCAAACTTCGAAGAAAGAGGAATTTTAGGAGCAATAGGAGGTCACTCCTGATCAAGGATTATATTTGGCATCAAGTCCATCAGTTTTTTGGTATCTCTCTTGATCTTATTTAAATAACATGGATCTGGCCAAGTTTTTAATTCTCTTTCTTATTGATACTTGTTAGTTTATATGGGTTGGGGGTTTCTTTCAAACTCAGTTTTCTTAGAGAGAGACAGACGTGGATCTTTACTGTAGTTATTCTGCCATTAATAAGAGGGAATCAATAATGTGGATTTGTTACTTTTATAAGATTACAGTTATTGCAGATTGATCTTGTTTTCACTTACCTTTTAAATCTTGTTGATGTGCTTCACAAAACCAATAACAAATGAAGGGGTTGAGACTTGTAACGAAACCTTGATCGTGGAATCCTAGCAACTTTTCAAGTTACATAAGTATAACATTCCAAGTTGCAATTTGTACCATTTTCTTTTCCTTCTATCACGGACTATGATAGTTTCTAATGCACCTGCATAGCTGCAAAATCTTACAGGGCTAGTAGCTTTAGAATTAACAATTTTAAAGAGTTGAATAAAATTTTTGTGGTTTTAGATCTTTATCAAAATTGACTGAGAAAGTACTTTGTCATCCCTCTGCCTTGCCAGGGAGGAGGGAATTTCAAGTCCGGGTCAATTTAAGATCTTGTAGTTGCAAAAATGTTTCCATTAAAATTGATGTGTGGAAGGGTAACTCTCACTCAAGGTAGGCAGGATCCTGCAATTGAGGTAGTCTGTGTTCTGGTTCAACAATTTTCTGCCAGATTAGGAAATTCTCAACAATTGCAGCTTACAAGGTGGACAAAGGTAGAATGGTAATGGCTTATAAAGATTGAGAGGTTAAAGCAAGAGTTCCTATGATCAGCTTCAGAGAAGAGAAGATAGATATTGGTCATTGGGAAAATGTTGTGTCAAATAAATAATGGAGACTGTTAAACTACATGATTTGGGGATTAAATCTTGGCAACTTAGTCTAAATAATTGCTTTGGTGGCAAATGGTTCTGGCAATTTCCTTAACAATTGAAGGAACTGGCATTGAGGTGTTAAAAACAGGTAAAATAAAGGTATAGGCTCCAGCAGAAACCGTGGAATGCCAAGACAAAGGGGAAATCTTTTTTGTAGAAGCCTGCGGGGGTTCATGTGTCAAACCACACCTGGTCCTTGTTTGGCTAATGAATATGAATTTAGTGTTGATCCTCGAATTCACTTTTGGGAAGATTTTGGGCAAGAATATACGGCTTTGTCCATTAACTGTTGTACTGTAACTCGGGCAACTCATGATAGAAAACGCATAGTCCTAGCATATTTCCACTTTTGCACCTGCTTGACCCTTTTCTGGCGGGAAACTTTTCTCATTACCCCAGAAATAACCTCCTGTTCATTCTAGCTTATCCGTTTCATAGGCTAAACTCATTTGAAGGCTAAAATTTCTACCAAAATTCATGTGCCTAATTATTTCTTTATGCATTTTTTTGACTGCTTGGGCCATTTGGAATAGTTGTTTTGAGGAGTGCTGGATCTCCATAAAAGACTAAAATGGCATGTTTCTGATCAACTCTAGGGATTTGGAACACATAAAGGGCAGAACCTGGACATATATGTCATTGGTTTGGCTATCTGGCTAGAATGCTAGGATACTTGGGGATATTATCTGCACCCACTGCTTTCATGGTTTGACTGAATCAGTTGAGACAAAATGGCCTGCACTTCAAAAGGAGTATCTGAGATTATATTCAGCATGGTTTAAAATCTCCTTTCAAATCTAGTGATTTTGTGTTCTCCCTTTTGTAATCATTCCTTACATATGCCTCCTTTTGAAGCAAAGATCATTCCTTCCATTTTCCAATACAAAGTACTTGCAAATATATTATATCCCAGTGCTGATGTTTCATTCATTTTGATTTTGTGTAAAAAATCAAACGCAAGATTGTTGATGTTAACAAGAGAACAGGGGAGTGAACCCTCTAAAAACTCACGTAGTTTAGGATGGATCAAATGCTTTACCTTTTCCATCACTTGGCCATCTGAAACCACGGCAGTCATGAGTGACAAGGAAAAGGGGATTTCATTCACTATAGATAAATAATCTTTCTTAATTGGGTAGCCTTTATCTCTGTAGGTGAGATGGCCCTCGTTCTTTTAGTTGAGGCCTACATACTAACAAACCATAGTGGCAGGAAAGGCAGTAGAAGTAACTTGGATCTTCTTTCTGTACTCATGCTTCATTGGGTTCAGGGATGCTTTATACAAGCTATAAGTTGAAATAGTTCGGTTTGTGGGGGGTAAAATATGTGCACATACATATTTCTTGTTTACAGGTTTCATTTTCTTATCAAATTTTGGGATTGATCTGATGAGGAAAAATGTCGGCAGAAAAGAATCCTAAATATGATGACTGTAGGAGTACTCCATTATGACATTATTTGTAATGTTTTCAGATAGATAGACTAATTTTCTGTGATGAAAGTTTGCCTCAAATTTTAGATAGCTATGATAAATAAGTTTTCTGCGCGTATGACTATGTACATATTTACAATGAGTGTTGTTTCATCAATAGCCTAATCTATTCATTTCTTTTTAATGCTGAGTCGGATTAGAGTCTGCAGATATGCCAATTAGTATTAAAGCCTAAAGTGGCTTCCCCGCCCCCCCCTTCGTTGTTATAGTAAACCTGAGTAAGAAAATGGATGCATCTGCTGTGTACAAGCATCAATGCTGACCTTAGACTTAATGGTGAATGATCTGCTCTAGCTCTCAGGCTAGGGCAAAATTGGGATGATCAGATGATGCTGGTATTACTTTGTCTCTCAGTCTCTCTCAAGACCCAGAGGTTAATTCTCCATGTGAACAACAAATTCTTGTTTTTTGAACTGCGCGGAGGTGAACATAGTTGTGACCACAGTGTGATAAAAAAGGTGGGGTTGACCCTCATTAATGGCAGAGCTCCGGGGTGGGGGTAGCCATTGCTCTCCCCGGCTAGCTTCAAAAGTTCATCGTTCACTCTCCTTATTACCATTACACATGAAAAGTGAATAATGAGCTTGTTGCTCCCCCACCCCCATCCCCCGATTTTTTGTAGTAATTTTCCTTTTTCTTTCCATTTTTGAAATGCCTTGTTCGCTTTCATATTAGTTAAACGTTAAGGTCTTATTGTGAAACTTCAAATATATATATATATAATTCAAGAGGGAAAAGATATAAAAGATAATATAGAGAATGATTTTCTTTGTTTCTTATGGTATGCTTTATTGGGAGTTTGTACACTTTTGTAGGCTCTCAAAAAAGAATATTTGGAGTATATCATATAAACATGAAAAATAAATTTACATAATGAACCTAAAATAAACTCATATTTTGTTCTTATCTCCTTTGATATACCATTCTTTCAATTATGCTATACAGAGTGTATTATTTCCATATAAAATTGTATAGTTCTCTTTTTCTAATGATAAACCATAAGATCTCGAAAATTTTGAATCATAGATTTTAACCAACAGCACTCTCTATTTATCTCATTTAGGGTTAAATTTTTTGCATGATTAGAAGTGGGTACTAAAGTTTGTTTTATAGAATGTCATGAAATGATTGTTTCGGTACATGTGAATCATAACCTATTTATGAACGATTATTATGCAAATGAAAGAGTTACCTAGCATCTGCTAGCCAATTATGCCTGACTTGGGCACATTCTCATACAAGCTATTTATTTATATGTGGTAATATTACTATTTTTTGATGTTCTACAAAAGAGTCTACATTAGTCACTTCCTCAAATAATGGTGAAATAATAGTAATTCATGAGCGACAATGCGTGTGGTTGAGATCATTGATTTATTATATTTGAAAAATTGGTGATTTATCCTTCAGAAAAGGAGTATCAACCACATTCTATGAAATTAATGTAACTTATGTAGCTCAATTGAAACGAGTATATATCAAATCAAAAGAGATAGAATAAAATACATGACATCAAAATTTTTCTTTTTGAGAAATTGATAAATAAAATTAGAATCGTCATTTTAAAATTTTGAACAAATTACTATAATAGAAGTAAATGTAAAAAGAGTTGACTTTTTTCCTTCGCAAGCTAGTAAGCTTTTAATATGGTTAATCATGGGATACGAGAGACAATGGAAAAACATAGAGAGGTAGTGACAATGGACAAACATAGAGAGGTGGTGGATTAAATTAATAGATGGCCATGATGGATGGAAGAGTCATTTTTCCTATAAATAGAACCCTAGCAATGTGATGAGACACAAATGTAATAAAAAATTCACTATTTTCTTTTTTTAATTCTTTCATTTATTTTTTTAAATTAGTTATTATTATTTTTTATTGTTTTCGAATTCATAACAGAGTTTTTTTTTTTGAAATCAATTGTATTAAAAAAATATTGAAAATGGAAAATTCATGTTCCTAAAAAGAAGTTGGATTTTTTGAGAAGGGAGAAAAAAAAAAAGAGGGGCTTTCTTTCAGATATCAGCTTCAACCAATTAACATATTTCTGTATCAGGAATAAAACGCAACGCAAAACCCTAGCGCGCGCTCGCTCGATCTCTCTCTCTCTCTCTCTGAAGGAAACGGAGATTGACGTATAGTATAGGACCGTGTCGTGTTTTGCAGCGGCCTTCCCTCTCTCGCTCGCTCCCCTCGAAAGCAGTGGCAGAGCAAGCAAATATGGCGGACGTGATGTCAGTGTTTGAAGAAAGGGCGGCGCGACTCGGAATCGATCTCTCTCAAGTCGATTTCGATTCTATTCGTCTCCCTCCTGGTGAGGACTTCGGCATTATCAGGTAATTTTAATTGATTTTATTCCAAAACCCTAACCTTAAAACTTCTCTATCAACTAATGGTTGATTTTTGGAATCAGCGATGATGAGGATCTGAAGGAAGTAGATCAATTGGAGTTCGAACAAGGTTTTGATAACATAATCGTTGTCGATAATTTGCCTGTGGTTCCTAGTGAGAAATTTGACAAGCTTGTGGGTGTGATTCGGAAGATTTATAGTCAGATTGGGACTATCAAGGAGGATGAACTTTGGATGCCTGTTGATGCCTCTGGCAAAACCCTAGGTTACTGCTTCATCGAGTATATAACACCCCTCAGGTCTCTCTCTCTCTCTCTCAATTATGTTCGAATTATGTAGGTAGATAATCTTTGTTAATTATGAAACTCTGAAGAAAAGAATGAGATTTTATTAGAAAAAGGATATAACTTTCTGTTGGCAGGCAGTAGTTGAGGTTGCTTATCATGTTACATGTTTAAGGAGAGTTCCAGTTTTAATATTTGAGATAGATAGAGAACACTTTCGGTATGGCTATTCCTGTGATTAGGACAAAAAGGTTTGCTATGTGATCAATATCTATTTTCACAAACTGTTCAATATAACTAATGTTTTTTAATACCATTTTGTTCTTTGAAGTAGATAAAGAATTTGATATTTAGAGTTCATTCTGTAGGGTTCTTCAGTTTGCATTTTTCCTATTCTTATTCTTTAAGGGGTTTGCTAAATTGAGAAGCATAAACTTAAATGTGCCTAATGATATCTTTGGGCTTAGTGAGTAGGAGCTTAGCCTCTCCCCCCAAGCTTGACATATATAGTTTTACCTATACTCATTTTATGTTTTCCCTTTTCTTTTTTAGATTTTTGGAGTAACGTGGAAAAAATTTCACCTACACACACTTCTAAATTTTTGGACAAGGGGAAGTTTAATTTTGTTTATTTGGTAATAGGAATCATAGAATAACATACGTTTCTGAAATTTAAGAAGGTAACAATTGAAAAATGTTAAGCTTCTGATTTTTAACTCATTAATTGTATAACAATTGCTATCTGGCCTGGTTTAAGTTTGCCACCCTTGTGGATGTGTGAAATGTGTAAGGCATTTGTGTAATCATCTCTGTGCAAGAATTGGTGCATTTGTTAATATATTTTATATCTAATTGAGCTGCAATTGCTTTTTAGGAGGCTGAGCTTGCCAAGGAGAAGACTCATGGGTACAAGCTTGACAGGTCTCATATCTTTGCCGTGAATATGTTTGATGACATTGATAAATTCATGAAAGTTCTAGATGAGTGGGCCCCTCCAGAAACTAAGCCATATATTCCTGGGGTAATTTCTTGAATCTTTCCTTTCCTTTTTACTTTTCTAAGGTCCATTAATTTGCAAGCTTTTTCGTCCATTTAAAACAATGTTTTATTGAATTTGTTATGTTACAAAATATGAAGGACCTGTTGGAAATTTAATAGCGGTCTTTGTATGTAACCTTTTAACTTGTTAATTGCTTTTCTTTCTTAGTTCTTTTGCAAATGATATGTTTAATGCTCTCCTACTATCCGTTTCTAACCATATATGCTTTAAGTTTACAACATTTTTTGAAATGAATGAAGTTACCTGTATTACAAGAATTTAGAAGGGCTAAAACTTCTAGTTCTTATGCACTTTGCTTGCTAAGCTTTGTTAGGGAGATCTTATATATTAAGCAAGTGCCTTTTAGAAGGGCTATCATATGAATACGTTAAATGAAAAGCCATGTGGTTTCTTTCTTGGCATTTTTCCCCAAAGGAAGGAAAAGTTGTATGCAAGTTCTTTTTGCATTATATTCTCTCTTTGTTCTCTGAGATGAATATTTTGTTGCTTTTTAAAGTCTCATATCAGGCAGTAATGCTTCTTGAAAATTTTGTTGATTCGTACGAAGTGAGAAGTATTGTTTTGCCGATGCTAAACCTTTCTTTAGAAATCTGGAGCCCCCAAAAGGAGCCCATGCACACACACTGTTCCCTCTCTCAGTTTGATTTTTTAACATCACCTACTCTTGCTCTTCTTCAGGAAAATCTCCAGCAGTGGTTAACTGATGAAAAAGCTCGTGATCAGTTTGTGATTTGTGCTGGTTCTGATACTGAGGTTCTGTGGAATGATGCAAGACATTTGAAGCCTGAACCTGTTTACAAGCGTTCGGTGAGTGAAGATTGTCACTTGTTCTGGTTGATGTCCCTAGAAGTTGATCAATCCTTTATAGTTTGGTCACGCAAAGATCATCTATTTTCATTAGTGCTATTTTCTCATTTTTCAACTTTGATTTTTATGTACGTTATATTTCTAAAAGACGAACATTTGTTCCTGTTGCAGTTCTGGACCGAGAGTTTTGTGCAATGGTCTCCACTAGGAACTTATTTGGCCACAGTTCACAGACAGGGTGCTGCTGTATGGGGAGGTGCCAGTACTTTCAATAGGCTAATGCGTTTTGCTCACCCTCAGGTTTACTTGGCTCTTTTTTTTTTTTATTTTTTTTTTTTATAAAAAAAGATTGTTCTTGATCTTTTTATGAATAAAATCGCAGGTCAAACATTTTGATTTCTCTCCCGGTGAAAGTTTTTTAGTGACTTACAGCAGCCATGAACCAAGCAATCCTCGTGATACACATGTAAGTTTCTAATTCTATGGTCAGCTTTAGTGAAATTTTGTTAAATGGCCATATCTGATATATTCCCTCTGTGTAGAGGGTTGTCTTAAATATCTTTGATGTAAGAACTGGAAAAGTGATGAGAGACTTCAAGGGAAGTGCGGATGAGTTTTCAGTTGGAGGAGCTGGTGGTGTCACTGGCATGTCATGGCCTGTTTTCAGGTGATTAATTTTCTACTAAATTTACAGGAAAGTGACTATCCAAAAAGTATGTTACATCTCGTGTGTTTGGTTGATGATTGTTTTCCTGTTGTTTTCAGGTGGGGTGGTGGCAAAGATGACAAATATTTTGCCAGGATTGGAAAAAATGTCATTTCAGTTTATGAAACAGAGACATTTACTCTTATTGACAAGAAATCCTTGAAGGTGGAAAACGTTATTGATTTCAGTTGGTCACCAACTGATCCCATCCTTGCACTTTTTGTGCCAGAGCTGGGTGGAGGCAACCAACCTGCTCGAGTAAGTCCTATTGTTTTGATTGGTGCAATCTTTTAAACTGATTGTTTGGATTTCTATTTATGCTCTTTTGTTATATTCATAGGTTAGTCTTGTTCAAATCCCCAGCAAAATGGAGTTGAGGCAGAAGAACCTCTTCAGTGTCAGTGATTGCAAAATGTACTGGCACAGCAATGGGGATTACCTTGCTGTTAAGGTAGATAGGTACACAAAAACGAAGAAAAGTACATACACTGGCTTTGAGCTTTTCCGTATCAAAGAAAGGGACATTCCAATTGAGGTTTTGGAGCTTGAGAACAAGAATGACAAGATAATTGCATTTGCTTGGGAGCTTAGAGGCCATAGATTTGCAATAATCCATGGGGATAGCCCAAGGCCTGATGTTAGTTTCTATACTATGCGAAGTGGGAACAACACAGGCCGAGTTGTAAAACTCACGACCCTTAAAGGGAAGCAGGCAAATGCTCTTTACTGGTCGCCTGCTGAACGCTTCATTATACTTGCTGGTTTGAAGGTATTCAATGGACAGTTGGAATTTTACAATGTTGATGAGCTTGAAACCATGGCAACGGCTGAGCATTTCATGGCAACAGACATTGAATGGGATCCTACAGGAAGGTATGAGTAAGAAATTGCCAAGTAAAAAGGCAAGCTAAAACCATCATTTCATTTTGATACAAAAAGAGTTTCTACATTCATAGATTGCCTATTCATTTGACATTATGCTTTGCATTGCTAGGTATGTGGCAACTTCGGTTACTTCGGTCCATGAGATGGAAAATGGTTTCAACATTTGGTCCTTCAATGGTAAACTACTCTACCGGATACTGAAGGATCATTTCTTCCAGGTAATTATTGAAGAATCTGATTTATGGTCTCTATATATCTCTAATTTTTGTGAGATTACCATGATGAGATATAGCATGTTCAACCAATAACAGCAACAGCAATAATTCTTGTGAAATCTTATTCTTTGGCAATATTTAAATATTTTAATGTCTACTTAAATCTATAATCTGAATGTTTACTGGTTGGTCTCTGTAAATGAGATAGTGGTTGTTTCCTTTTTGTCCCAAATATGCTTTTCCTTGCATTATAGAAATTCTGATTCATTTTTTTTTTTCTTTTGGATTGTTTATTCTTCAGTAGACTTTTGATCCATATTGCCTTTATTTTTCTTGTTAACTGCAGGTTTTGTGGCGCCCAAGACCTCCCTTCTTCTTGAGTCCTGAAAAAGAGGAAGAGATTGCAAAGAATCTGAAGAAGTACAGTAAGAAATACGAGGCAGAAGACCAAGATGTTTCCATGCTGTTGAGTGAGCAGGATCGGGAGGAGAGGAGGATGTTGAAGGATGAATGGGACAGGTGGGTAAATGAGTGGAAGAGGCTGCATGAAGAGGAGAAAATGGAGAGGCAGAAGTTGAGAGATGGGGAAGCAAGTGATGAGGAAGAGGAATACGAGGCTAAAGAAGTTGAGGTGGAGGAGCTGTTGGATGTCACAGAAGAGGTGGTTGCTTTTGAGAACAAGAATAAGTTTGATGATACTAGTTTTAGAGAAACGAACTTGGGATCTTCTGCTGTGACCAATGGGACCATCCTCTATGGAGAATGCCGTCAAATTTTGACATTTAGCAATCCTTTTAAGCTTGTAATGTTGCTTCTTTTTTTTTTTAAATGTTAAATAGGCCCTTAGAGCCCCACATGGTCTTTGAGAGTGTA
Organism: Dillenia turbinata; assembly: GCA_037126225.1. Lineage (NCBI taxonomy): Eukaryota > Viridiplantae > Streptophyta > Magnoliopsida > Dilleniales > Dilleniaceae > Dillenia > Dillenia turbinata. The sequence continues at coordinate 7,987,254 of JBAMMX010000022.1, read as the reverse complement.
AATCTACCAATGAAAATTAGGGCTATCAAAATCATTGTCGAAGCAATGCAATAGGGAACAAGACTGGAGTATGTGATATCTTTTAAAGTTTGATCATTTATTGTGGCTTTTTCTTTAGATCATGTTAAAAGATTTATGTGTTAATGTGCATTGGCGGTGTTCCGCAATCTCTTGTCGACTTCAGTGTACGCTCAAATCTTGGGTGTTTCTTTTCCTGGTTTCCTATCATATCATTCTTCGGCTCTTTTCAAGTTAATTATCTTCCTATTTCACTCTTGACATCTAATACAGTACGGTTTGGTCAGGTGACGATGAGAGCTACACTGTGGTGGCCATTGATATATGGCCTCAAATATCATTTCAATGAAGACTTTATTTTATTTTTTATTTTTTCTTAAATTTTCTTGGTTGAAAACTGTTCCTAGATTATCATGGGATTCAATTCTAAAGGGGACAGGATCAATTCAATGGATTTGACATTCCTAAGAATGCCACGGGCCATCTGGCTATAACTACCTTGTTATCTTTTAGTTTTTGTACTGTTCTCAAAGTGTTCCCCTAAAATAATTTGATATATCCTTCATAGCCTGTGGTTAGAAGCTAGTATTTCTCAGTTCTTTTCTCTCGATAAGCATGTGTAATTGGGATCGGAAGAGGGCCTCAAAATTCCTCCCAATGTATTAAGGCAACTCTATTTACAAGATTAAACTCGGTTAGCACCAAACTCCTTGGTGGATCAGCTTCTTTCATGGTTTTGCACTCATTGATAAGGCTTGAAGTATCTAAACCAGTGTTAATATCTTGCTCCTCTCTCTCTCTCTCTCTCTCTCACCCCAATCTGCCCCATGTTAATGGTTTATGTCTCATTGAAACATAAATAGGTCCAGTTAATAACGGAGCAATTGAAGGAAATCATTAATTCAACTCACCTTATCTTGCTCCCAAATGAAAAACCCAATTAGTTCTTAAGTTTATTATGGACATCTCGTTACTTGAACAAGTTTAGAACAGTCAGAAATAAGCAAGAAAAAGGAAATGAAAATCATACAAACGTTTACGTGGAAAACCCTAAATAGGAGAAAAATCATGGATAGAGAAAAAATATTCACTATATTAGGGTGTTCATCGGTTCGGATTTCGAATTCTTCGATTAATTCGGTTAAATATTTTTTAACCCTAAATCAAAAACCGAACCGAATTCGTTTAAATTTGAAATTCGGTTTTCGATTTGAATTCAAATTGAATTGAATAGACCAAATTAATCGATTTTGATTTTTGAGATCTAAATTTTCATATAAATCCAATTTAATAAAATTCGAATTGATAAAACAATGAATTTTTTAATTACTATTTTATTGCTTGCTTAAAAAAGAAAAATTATCAATCAAAATTTACATAAAAAGAAATGAAAATAAATAATAAATAATCAAAATAAATAAAAAATGAGATAATTAAAAACCCTAATTCGGTTTTCGGTTCGAATTCGTATTAAAAATTTCAATTCTAAATTCGAACAGAAAACCAAATTTGGAATTCGGTTCTAACCGAAAATCGATTTGAATTTAAAAATCGAATTCAAATTTAATTCGATTCGATTGGATATTCGGTTATCACCAAATATTGCACACCCCTGCACTATACGAGAATAATGGAGTAGAAGAATTATCAAATGAATGGTAACTAAATTCCCCACACCCAAACCCTGATTGGCACAAACACACACACACACACACACACGCGCATATGTATGTGTCAAAAATATAACTAACCCAAAAATTTAACAGATGGGCTTATTGGGTTAGATCAAAAAGAATTTGGGTCACAATAATATAACAATCTACATCTTGGCACAATTATTGCAAAATTCCAATTTATACCAACAAAACTCCCCACCTCTCTCACCAAAAAAAAAAAAAAACTCCCCACCTCTTCCATAACGAATCAAACTCGATGACTAACACCAAACAATTCCGAGCAATACTCAAACTTGGCAATAGGAAGTGTCGTGGTCATCATATCATGGGTACCAATATTGCTCACAACAATATCTCAATGAACAATGATATCACACAAAATGATAATGAACACCAATATGTTTGGTCATCTCATGAAACATGTTATCTTTTGTGAGAAAAATGGCATTTTGACTATTATAAAAAATTGCGGTGATCTATTAATCCTTACTGAACTCACCAGATTGGCCCTTCAACCAAATAACTTCTTTACAAGTTTCTATAATAGCCACATACACGGTCTTTCACTACAAAAAAGCACGGTTTTAACGATGAGATTTAACGACGAAAAAAATTCATCACTATTTAACAATAAATTTAATGACAAAAACTGAAGTAGTCGCTAATTAGCGATGAAATTTGCAACGAAAAAATTTTCATGGTAAAATTAGCAATAAATTAGATATTCGTGACTAAATTCGTGACTAATTAGTCACGAATTAATTTTTGTTGCTAAATTCGTGACTAATTAGCCACGAACGAATTTTTGTAACTAAATTCATGGCTAATTAGCGACGAAAGGAAATTTCGTGACTAAATTTTATCACAAATTATATTGTTTGTCACTAAATTTAACGATGAAACTATATTTGTGGTTAAATCCGTCATTAATTAGCCACAAAACAATTTAGTGACTAAAGTCATCGCTAAGTTGTGATGAAAATATATTCGTCGCTAAATTTAGCGATGGACACATATATTCGTGACTAAAATCGTCGCTAATTAGCCACAAAAAAATAATCGTCGCTAATTTTTTTTACTGTACTTAAATATTCGTGGCTAAATTCTTTCTATATTCTATTATGAAACATTTTCAACCGTTTATCTCTTCTTGACCTTTTCTGAGTAAGAAAATCGAGTTGAATACATAGCAAATATTATAATTCTCACTGAATTAATAAATTTTGACAATAAATAATTCAAAAGTACAATAATAGAATTTTCGACAATCAAATACTAATATATACAATAGTAGAATTTTAGTTATAAGCATATATTTTATCTTTATACTAAATACAAGAGTACAGTGGATATCAAACAATTCTTTTAAAAATTAGATAAAGAAAGCTGTATTTATTAAAAATATTATCAGTCATAATCTTAAAAAAATTACAAATTTTGTTATAAATTTCTAAAAACTATTTTTGCATTGTTTATTTTATCGCAAATAACTTATTTATTGTTAAATTAGTTAAAAATGATGAATAAAAAAATTTCATTGCAATTCTTCACTAATTTAGTGACGAAAATACAAATTCGTCACTAATTTAGCGACAAAAATAATTATCCTTCACTAATTTAGCGACGAAATTTGATATCCGTCGCTAAATTTAGCGACGGACTATTATATCCGTCGCTAATTAGTAACGGATTACTTTTTCGTCGCTAAATTTAGCGATGAACTCCCGGATTAGTGGCTAATGTCGTCGCTAAATAGCCAAAAAAATATTCGTCGCTAAATTCGTCGCTAATTTTTTTACTGTATTTAGATATTCCTAACTAATTTCATGACTAAATTCTTTTTACACTCTATTATGAAATATTTTCAACCATGTTTCTCTTTTTGACCTTTTCTGTATAAGAAAATAGAGTTGAATACATAACAAATGTTATAATTCTCATTGAATTGACAAGCTTCAACAATAAATAATTCAGAAGTACAATAATAGAATTTTCGACAATCAAATACTAATATATACAATAATAGAATTTTACTTATATAAACATATATTTTATCTTTGTACTAAATGCAAGAGTACAGTAGATATCGAACAATTCTTTTAAAGATTAGATAAAGAAAGTTGTATTTATTGAAAATATTATCAATTATAATTTTAAAAAAATTACAAATTTTGTTATAAGTTTTCAAAAACTACTTTTGCATTGTTTATTTTATCGCAGATAGCTTATTTATTGTTAAATTCGATGAAAATGGTGAATAAAAAAAATTTTTCGTCGTAAATTTCGTTACAAACTTAACTACGAAAATACAAATTTGTCACTAATTTAGCAACAAAAATTATTATCTGTCGCTAATTTAGAGACGAAATTTGAAATCCATCGCTAAATTTAGCGACAGACTATTATATCCATCGTTAATTAGCAATGGATTACCTTTTCGTTGCTAAATTTAGCGAATGATTACTTTTTCGTAGCTAAATTTAGCGACGGATTTTTTATTCGTCGCTAAATTTGGATTCGTGGCTAATGTCTTCGCTAATTAGCCATAAAAAAATATTCGTCGTTAAATTCGTCGCTAATTAGAGTATTGATTTTTATTAAGTATAATTTTATATTTTTATTAAATATAATTTTACATTTTTATTAAATATAATTTTATAATTTTATTAAATATAATTTTGTGTTTTTATTAAATATAAATTTGTATTTTTATTAAATATAATTTTTGTGTTTTTATTAAATATAATTTTGTATTTTGTATTTTTATTAAATTAGAAAATTATATTTTTAATAGTAAGAATTAGAAAGAGAATAAAGAAGTAAAAAAAAAAGGTACATCAGATAAGTTAATGTGGTATAGTGGTTGAAAGCATTCAAAACATTCTCTTGAATCCAAGTTTGAACCTGGGCAAGGCTATATTTTCTGTAAAAAATAAATCAGCAAGGGGTGTGGGCAAGGGTGGGTTCATGTGTGGGTGGGTGGAGGCACTAGCAAAGGCAGGCAAGCAGCGGGGGCCAGAGTGGTGGTTGCGTGCGCTAGCGGGTAGGGGCATCAATTTGTGGCTAAATTTAGCCACAGATTTCAGAATCCATCGTTAAATTTAGCAACAAAATTATTGTTCATTGCTAATTTTGTGACGAATATTTTTTTTGGTTGCTAAATTTTTGCAACGCGTTATTAGCGATGGAAATTTTTTCGTCGCTAAACAAATTAGCGATAAATTTTTATAAAATTTCCGTCACTAAATCCGGGTTTTTTTTGAAGTGTTTGTAGTAGACCAAGCAACTATGCTCTACAAAATAGTTTTTCCACTAATAGCACAACCTCTAATGGTAAAAGCAATCAAGGTCTCGAGCATAACCAAAATCAACATATCCAATGATTTCATCTCTAGTCCTCCCAAACTACAAACAAATATCACTAGATCCACACAAGTATCTGAAAATTCATTGAACTGCTGTCCAATATTCTTTACTAGGATTTGCCATATATCTACTAACTATACTAATTACAAAAGATAAATCTGATTGAGAACATATCATAGCATACATGACAGATCCAACTGCACTAAAGTATGAAACTCAGGACGTATAATCATGTTCCTCATCTGTTTCTAGAGATAAAGCAGCTAAAAGTCTAAAATTAGCTGCTAACAATGTATTAATGGGTTTGGCATTCTACATATTAAACCTATGAAGAATTATCTTAATACACCCTTTTGACTTAGATATAGTTTGCCTGCTCGCGTATCCCTCAAAATCTCAATCCCAAGAATCTTCCTTGTTGTTCTAAATCTCTCATCTCAAACTCTTTAGTTGGATTTTGACCTTTATTATCTTCTTTTTGTCCTTGAATACTATTAACATATGATCAACATATAAGAGGAGATACACAAATGACCTGTCTTTTTAAATTAGACATAACTGTTATGACTATTTCTTTTGATCTCATGTGTGGTCGTAAAAAGATCAAACCATTGTTTGGGTGACTGCTTGTGGCCATAAAGGGACTTTTTCAACAAACACTCGTAATCCTCCTTCCCTGAAATTAAAAAAATTCTCAGGTTGCTTTGTATAGATGTCTTCCTCCAGTTCTCCATGTAAAAATATTATCTTAATATTTGACTGCCAAAGCTCAAGATTATGCATAACCACAATACCAAGCAAAGCTTGAATAGAATTGTGTTTTACAATGGGAGAAAACATATCTCTAAAGTCTACATGTGGGATTTGACTATACCCCATTGCAGCTAACCTACCCTTATTCCTGGTTTCTTCAAATTCGGGTGTTCTTTATTTTCTTTTAAACACCCATTTACGGTGTAATGCTTTCTTACCCTTAGGTAGTATCACTAAATCCCATATGCCATTCTTATAGAGTGATTTCATCTCCTCCTATATAGTAATCATCCATCAACGAGAATTATTACAATTAACCGCCTCTGGATAACTAGAAGGCCCAAATCAATGTTTTATGCTACATTCAACACATAAACAACCAAATCAACCTCAGCATATCTTTGAGGTGGTCTAATATCTCGTAGACCTATCTTTAGCAATAGAAAACTAAGTTGTCATTGATAGTGGGAAAAAAAAAAACATTTGCATTATGCATTTCTAACCCACACACGAGATGAAGAAAATGGTGTACATGTAGACCCAATCTCAAACTCCATCTACGTGCTTGATTTCTCCTAAATTTTATTGTGTGATTCTCTAGAAGATATCTTATAAAGGATAATATTCCCATTGAAAATAACATCTTTGCTAACTATGTTTTTCTTAACTTCTAGATACCATAACTTATATCTGTTAACACCAACTTAAAACCAAGAAAGATATATTTCATAGATCTAGATTTCAATTTCCCATTATTAACATGAGCATGAGTAGGACAACCAAATAGTTTTGAATCAGAGTAATTGGAAGGTATACCAGACCATACCTCTTTTGAAATCTTTTTGTCAATAACAAATGAGGGAGAACAATTAACAAGGAAACAAGTTGCAGATTTAGTCACAACCCAAAATACTAAGGTAAGTCAGTATAAGGGAGCATACATTGTACCTTCTCTATCAAAGTCTTGTTTATCCACTCTGTCACACCATTTTTTGCGGAGTATGATGAACTATGAAGTACCTTAGGATTCTTTGACTTGCAGAAGGTGTTAAACTAATTAGAACAAAGCTTCAAACAATTATTAGTGCATAAATATTTTATCTATCTTCCTTTTTGCTTCTCGATCATGGTCTTCCAATCTTTAAATATTGCAAATACATCACTCTTTTGTTTCAAAAAGAACACCCAAACTTTTCTGAAATAGTTATCAGTGGTGGTTATTATTGATGGAGGTGGGTTTTCTCCACAGATACCTACCCTCGTCAGGTTGAGTGGGAGTTCCTAAACTTGGGATGACCCGAAGGGCATAACCTGTAAACAGTCATCGGAGGGTGCTCTGGTAGGGAAGACTCTGACAAGTCAGAAAGAGTGGTTTTTGTATATGATAAATAGACAAAGAAAAGTCCTGGTTTCGGGGTAGCAATATGTGTGGTTTCTATGTTGAGTTCCGAAGAACTTACCTGAATGACGGCTGGTGTTTTGTTTATATATCTACTCTCTTATGGATGGTGTCCTAGGGTTTCAGGAGTCTCATAACCCAAGTTTCCTTTTATGGGATTTGAGAGAATCGCTAAAATTATAGGAAGTATTGTTTCAAGTTCCATGGAGATGGGATGCTTTTGGTGTTTACGGAAAGTCCATAATCATGGGGATTTCCCTCTTTCGTCGATATGTTTATTGGGGTAGGTCTTTGCATTTTGGAAATTATTTTGAAAATAGTAAAGATTCTTATCTATATGGGCAAGTTTGAATTTATTTGAAAATTCGTGTCATTTACGGTTTATCTGGGATCGTACTTAACCCTTTAATTGTTTGCTCCATGATGTAAAGATCATTTTACTGAAGAGTAGGGTTACCAAGTAACGGGAGTATCGAGGAGTGAGACACCCGAGGAGCTATAAAGGATCGCTAGTAAATGCCCCTGGTTATGGGGGCCCAAGTGGGTGAAGTTTTGATTTGATGGGTTTTTTGGGCTGATTATTAGGCTTTTGATTAGGTATCATCATTTTCCCCTAATTCCTAATTGGGGTTTCAAAGAAACGACACTTAGGGTGGAATGAGGATCGACGGGGTTTAAAAAATGAAACGTTTTATTCGTTGGGTGGAATGGGTGCGAAGGTGGCACATTTAATGTAGGACATGTCTTTTCAGTATTCCTTGATCTTTTCTTATACGCTTCCTCTTAACCTTTGATTTAGTTACTGACTATTAGTTATGGGAAGAGCGGTTTTTAGGGTTTCTGGTAAGTGGGAATTTTAGGGTTTCTTAATCTCATACTCACTTGATCATGGCTCAAGGTTCAAAGTCATGCAGGCATCTGAGGATGGGGAGGGAGTTGGAGCACATAGAAAAAGGTTTGAATCTAGGGGATAAATTTCAATTAAGGTTGCCTCTGAATTCAGAGAAGGCTAACGAGTTGCCTTTTGGTTGTGATCCCATGTACCTGGAGTATGTTAGGTATGGATTAAGGGTTCCCTACATGGAGCCTCTGTCTATTGTCTTGAGAGAGTGGAGTATATTCCCTACTCTTCTTATCTCTAGCGCTTGGAGGATGGTGCTAGCAGTTGTTACTTTGTTGAATTTTTACCGCTTGAGATTTGATTTTACCGCTTTGTCTTCGATCTGTCATTTGAGGAAATGTGGAGGGGAAGGTCCCATGAATGGATGGTATTGTATACAGACCCACTATCAATCGAAGTGGAAATTTGGTTTGGAGAAGAAAATTTTCTTTATAGAATTTTTGGATAGAGAATCGTTGCCATTCTTGCCGATATCGGATACGAAGACCTTAGTTAGGTTAAGGGCCCCTTCGTCCTCTTGCCATTCAGGCTTCATTAAGTCCATTGTGGTCTTTGTAGCGCATCTAGTAGGGCAGTGTGGGTCGATTCCCGAGTAGAAGACGAGATACTCAAATGGCGGGTCTTCTATTGGATGAGACGATGTAGATTCAAAGGCCCTTTATGCAGGAGAAGAGTTCAAAGGGTTTAGTTGATGTTGTTGATTTTGCCGGGGTGGATGATTTAGATCGAGTAACCACCCTAAAGGCTATGAGGGCACAGATTTAAGGCTGCCCATGCCAGGAAGAACGAAGAAGGGAGCACGTCCGAAGGTGAACTTCCTAGTTCTCTGGCTCCAAAGAGAAGAAAGCTTGTGTTTATGCCGAGCAACGATGAAGAAGAGGGTCTAAGTCATGTTTGGAAGTGATAGTGGCTCTTGATCTCGAGGACCGTGTAGTTATTCTGGATGTGAAGAATTTTGAGGAACAATGTCTTCACAAGAGGACTCGGGAGGAGGAGGAGGAGGACTCTATTAACGAGGGGTTAAGTAATGAGTGTCCAATTGTGGTGCTTATCCCTTCGGTAAAAAGGAGTAGGTTATCAGGGTCTGTAGTGAGTGTTGAGGAGACCTCCATTGCTAGAGGTATTCAAGAAGCGCAAGTCCCTACAGAGGATTTGCAAATCGTCAGTGACGCCAAGGAGGCACACATCGCCGAGAGATCTCTTAAGGAATTCCCTTTGGCTATTGAGGGAGTCACCCAATTGCCCGTTCCTTTGCTATCAGGAAGACCGAGCTCATCTAGCGCTTTGCCTAGATATTTGTATGTCAGAAAAGGTAAAGGAGAAGCTCTGGAGCAGACAGCTCCCTTTCCCCTAATTCTGGTTTTGTCATTTGATCGATCAAAAAAATTGAAAGAAAGGTGTACAACTTTTGGTAAGTTGTGGCGAAAATTATTTTTGTTACGTGGACATCGCGGAGGTGAGGAGGTTTGCAGACCGATTGGATTTTCACCAGGCAGAGTCCGAGTTGAACTATGGAAAGTAATATTTTTATACACTTGAATTATATTTTTTTAGCATTTATTTATGTGTTTTAGGACTGATTTGGATAATATTTTATAATTTTATATTGATTTATTTTCGTGGTCATTGACTTTAGAAAAATGGAGAAAACTTACTATTTTCATACTAGACAAATAGTATTCAGTATTTTGGCATAACTTTTTGTCCTGATATCTGATTGAGGTGATTTTAATAGCATTGGAAAGAAGACTTCAAGCCATACAATTCTTATAAAGACCTTAGAGGCTAATTTAGGTAGACGGTTATCCAAAATCTGAGTCGAAGTTACTATAGTGCTGGAAAACGGAAACTGGGAACGAAAAAAGAAATAAGGTGCAATGAATTCGGAATTGCATTGCCAATGATTTCAAAAATTGTCCAAATTCAAGAGAAAAGAGTTTTCAAGTTTTTGGAAAGCTGAAAATCATCACTATATAGCAAGAGAAAGTTTCCAAATTAAATTCACAACCCAAACTTCCAAAATAGTCCTAATTACTAAATTTTTTCTAAGGTTTCTACTCCTATATATACACCACATTGCAACAGCCAGCCTTATTCTTTTTCTCTATTCTTTCTCCACGTTTTTTCCTCATTCCCTCATCCATTACATACCCTAGCAGCCACAACCTCCATAGTATTCGTCTTCGACTTCTTTCATCATGCGCAAAAGGGTTGTAATATTTTCTATTTTATTTTCATGTTTCTTTTTAATGTCTAGCTAAATTTTTTTGTCCTAGGACTCAATTGATTTTATTTTTTAATTAATACATAGCTTGATTTGAATTTTTCCCCTAAGTTTTATTGATATGGTTGTTATTTGATGAGATTTTATTGTTGTTCTAAATGTTTCAAATGTTTTTTGGCTCGACGTTTTGATGATATAAGATTGAGTGCATGCATGAGTAATATAATTGCATAAGATTAGTTTAAATAATAAAATCCATATAAAATTATGAGCACAACCATTGGATTAATTTCATGTGTGGGGATTTAAAGAAAACCTTAATTTATAGATTTTCATAGAATTTAATGTCGTTTGACTTAATCGAAATTGCATGACCATTGAGTTTCAGTTAGTCGAATTAGATATTCATTGCATGACCATTGGGTGAATATAATTTAGAAAAATCTATCATCATCAATAATAAATCATTAACTAATGAACTTAGGAATTGAAAAGATTCAACCGTGTAAAAGGATAAAATTAAATGAAATCGATGTCCTAGAATTTCAATCGCATTATGGTTTTTTTCAAATTAAGGTTTTCATATTCTGATTTTTGTTTTCTTTATTATCTTCACAATCTTGTTTCGATTAGTCAAATTTAGATTAGGATAATTTATATTTGATAATATAAAATTTCTCGTGGGATCGACACTTGTTTTGCACTATGTACAACATTAGACTAGGATATATTTGTTCGAATTCATGACATACCAAAATCGCGTAACAAGTTTTTAGTACTATTGCCAAGTATGTCTTTGTATATCAACTAGGATAACCTTGTTTGAGATTAAACTTTGTTATTTTTGTTTGTATTAGGGTTTGGATTACATAGTTGAATTTTAGGTTAGATTTTTGGAATTTTAGTGAGAATTTTCGAGGTCTCGGAAAGGAGTTTTGATTTAGAGTTAGGTGATCACTTGTTTCAAAGGATTTTTTCCTTTGAAGCAAAACTCATGGCTTTGCCATGAGCACCATACTATCTCGGCCAAACTCTATCGTTTTTATAGTTTTTTTTTTTATTTGTCTTTAATTTTTTAGTTTTTCGGTTTACTGTTTAGGTATATGCTATACATTTGTTTACTATATTTTTGTGATTTTTATTCATATATAGGTATTCTTGATTTGTTAGAGTAGTTTTTGTAATTTATTTTGGAGGTCTAATTTTGTGTTATTTTTTGTATCCATACCGCTTTTATGTTGAGATTGAAAAGTCTTGACCTAGCCAAGTTCAATCTTGAAATAGAGAAGACTCTTAAAGCTATTCATAGACAAGTTAAGAAAGAGAAGACTCTTAGAGCTATTCATAGACAAGTTAAGAAAGAAAAGGAGATTGAGGTGGCAATGGACTAGGAAAATAGAGCCATGAGGGAGTTTTCTATACTTAGACTTCAAGATATTCAAACTAGTATTGCACATCCTATAGTTGAGGCAAATAATTTTAAACTAAAACCTAGTCTCATTGGTATGGTACAGGCTGATCAATTTGGTGAACAAACCTTTGAAGACCCAAACAGCTACCTGAAGAATTTTCTAAAGATTAACGATACTATCAAACTGAACGGAGTGAGCCTAGACGCCATAAAGTTATGCCTATTTCTTTTCTCTTTTAAGGGAAAGGCAAAAGGTATGTTTTAACTTGTTCCATCCTAATCATTTTATTAATTAGGAAAATCTGTCTCAAGTATTTTTAGTTAAATACTTTCCACCGAGTAAAACTATTAAACTATGAAACGATATCACTAGTTTTAGGGAATTTGTTGGTGAATCTTTATATTGTGCTTGGGAACATTTTAAGAATTTGATTAGGAACTGTCCACATTATGGTATACCTGATCGGTTAGTCTTGCAAACTTTTTATGGTGGTCTATTACATTCTGTTAAGATTACAATTGTTGTAGCGGCTGGGGGTGCATTCATGAACAAATCATATAATGAGGCATGCGCATTATTAGATGATATGACTTCAAATTAGTATGATTGGTCTAGTGAGTATGAGTTGACTAGGCAGAGAGGTGGTATACATGAAGTTAATACTTTAACCATACTTAGCGCAAAAATTGACTCTTTGATTAATTGTATTAAAACGAACCAACTTAATGCAGTGAGTAATCATGGCTTGTATTGTGATTCTTGTGGTGAATCTACTCACATGACTTTTGAGTGTTCGCAGATGCAACAAGAGAACTATATTTTAACTATGGCAGACCTCAAAATAATCTCTACTCAAGCACATACAATCCTGGGTGGAGAAACTATCCTAATTTTTCATAGAGTCAAAGGGCACCACAATGAGCAAATCATTCACAAAGTTTTAGTTCAAAAAGTCAATAGCCAAGAGAAAGTAAGCCATCTTGGGAGGATGTAATTGAATGCTTGGCAGCAGTGACCAATGAAAGATTTAAACGTTTAGCAACAGCGAGTAATGAAATGTTTGAAAATAAAATTGATCAATTAGTCAACATCTTTCATTCTCGTGTGCCAGGTCGACTACCGAGTGATACTGAGAAAAACCCAAGAATGCAGGTAAATACAATCTCTTTAAAAAATGAGATAGAATTACAGCAATTTTCTAATCCATCCCAAGAAAAAGAGGAAAAATAAGAGGTCAAGGAAGAAATCCATTAGCCTACCGATGAGAAGGTTAAGACATCGGACTCTAAAAGGGAAGTACTTTATGTTTGAGTCAATATAAACCCCCATGCCTTTTCTTGAATGTCTTTTACAAGCAAAAGCAGAATTTGAAAAATTTTAAAAATTTTTAAGAAATTGTACGTTAACATTCTTCTTATGGATGTCATTAGACATGTTCCAGGTTATTGGGGGATTTCTTGAGAATGTGATTAAAAAAAAGAGGAGGTTGGATGAAGTTCCGAAAGTCAAGTTGAAGGAGGAATGTTTAATAATCTTGTCAAGAAAGCCACCACCAAAACTTATCCAGGGAGGCTTTCTATTCCTTGCACAATTGGTTCTTCTGCTTTCTTGGATATTTTATGTGACTTGGGTGCTGGTGTTAATACCATTTCATATTCTACATTCTTGAAATTAGGGTTAAAAGATTGTCGATCTACCAATATTTCATTGTAATTGGCTGATAAGAGTATAAAATATCCAAGAGACAATATCGAAGATATTTTGGTTAAAGTCGATAAATTTATTTTTTCTATTGATTTTGTTATTTTGGATATGGATGATGCAAAGAGTACTTTATTGATTTTAGGTTGACCTTTCCTAAACACTACACGTGCTCTAATTGATGTTTCTAATGGAAAGTTGATTCTGAGATTGGATGACAAAAAAATTGAGTTTAATATTTTCCATCGAATGATTTTTTTTTTAAACAAGATTTTTCTAGGAATGATTACACGAAAAAGATTTTTGAACATGAATCAGATAATCTTATTGAAAATTGCATTATTAATTCCTTAGGGAGTAAATCTCAGTGAATTTAAATCAAAAAAGAGGTTGCATGCAGGTACAGGAAGGGAGATGCAACTCATTAAGTTTGTAGAGAAATAATCGACATCTGAGAATACTCGAATTGATGAGGGAAGGAAAAAAGCATGGCAAGATACCACGAGTGGTCACAATGTGAAGATCTATGAGCAGAATTGAAACAAAGAGATGATGTCTGGCCAAAGACAATAAAGAAAGGTACTTATAGGGAGGAAACCTAATATTTTTATGATTTTCTTTAGTATTTGTTTTTGTTGATTTAATTTAGATTTGAGTTTTAATGGCATTTTATAGGTGAAATAAGAAACCATTCGCACAAGAGAAAAGAAATCGTAGAGAAGGCTATATTTCAGGCGAGTTTTCTATTCTCTTTGCTTTTATTTTATTTATTTTTCACATTGAGGATAGTACTTAAGCTAAGTGTGGGGGGAATATGCATATATAACTTGCTGATTTTTTCTTTTATTTTTTTTTTAGGAATTTGAGAGAAATTTGAGTGCTGAATTTTTGTTTCATTCTCAAAAATCTCTTTTGTTGAACTCTTCCATGCCAATGAAAATTTTTCTAGACTTTTTTAGTCCCTGTGTTATTTGTTTTGAATTGGGTTGCTTGAAAGATGATTGGTATTAATAGCTATTTGGTACATGATTAGTTATTCATTTTCTTATGGTTGATTTGCAAGAGAGAGCATACAAAATTTGACGCAAAATTTACCTTAGTTAGGATTTGAGTTTTAAAGAGTAATTTTTTACTCTTATCATTTTTTTTGTTTAGCATATATTATAAATGATTTGGTCATTCTAAACTTGTTTTGTTATATATTTTGAGACCACATTCTTGATTTTCATGCACCAAAATGATTAAGGTACCTAGGTTTACACAATTTTAGCTTTCGAAAAGTACCATCCCTAACATATTACCCCTTAGTTAACCCCTTTGAGCTTAGTCCTTTTTTTTCATGAATCACCCACATAATTTACCCTATGACCTTCATTTTTTCTAATCCTAAATTTTGAACCCCAATTCACTATTGTACTTATAGTTGATAGCATGACATTCTATTTTTAGGCGTATCTTCTTTTTATATAGTTGAGCTTTATATATATATTTTTTCGGTATTATCAAATCGATGTATTTTTTTTTTTAAAAACCAGTTGAAAAAAAAGAAAAAAAAATTGCTAGTTGAAAAAAAAAAGAAAAAAAGAAAAAAAGAAAGAAAGCAAAAAAAAAAAAAAAGGAAAGAAAAATAGAAAAGGCATTCCTCATTCTTGATTTTGTTCACTCTTATAGTGAAATCTCATTGCATTGTTTTTTTGCTTTGAATAAGTGATATATCACATTACACATTTGTAATTAGAGTTAGTATTTTCTTGCCTTGATATAAAGGATGTCATGTCTTGATACTTTAATATTTTTAATGAATCATTTTAACCCATCATTTGATTCATTATTCTACCATTTACCTTAATCTTATTACAACCAAATAAAAGACATTTTGATTCATATATGGATTTCATATATATAAGTAGTGGAGATTTAATATATGAGCAACCTTATAGTAATGTCATCTCATTGTATTGATTGAGTGATACACATACATTTACATCAAATTGAGTACTTTGAATTGTTGAATAGTATCTTCTATCATTCTATTGAGCGAATCAATTGTGAGGGTGTTTGAATTCTGCATTTTTCTTGATTTCAAGGAGACTATAGGAGGTGTAATGGTTTCTCTAGTATTAAATGCTGCGAATTATTGATTGTCTTGATTATAATTTCAGTTTAAGCTTGTTGTACGCATGGTTAGAGACTTGACAAAATTGAATTGGTTTTGGAAGAAATTGTTTTTTGATTGAGGACAAGCAAACATTCAAGTGTGAGGGGATTTGATAACAATATTTTTATATACTTGAATTATATCTTTTTCAGCATTTATTTATGTGTTTTAGGACTAAATTGAACATATTTTATGATTTTATATTGATTTATTTTTGTAGTTATTGACTTAGGAAAAATGGAGCAAACTTACTATTTTCAGATTGGACAAATAGCATTTAGAATTTTGGGCATAACATGTTGGTTCGATATCCGATTGAGGTGATTCTTATGGCGTTGGAAAGAAGACTTCGAGTCCTATAATTCTTGTGAAGACTCAGAGGCTAATTCAGGTAGGAGGTTATCCAAAATCTGAGTTAAAGTTACCATAATGTTGGAAAATAGAAACTAGGAACGAAAAAGGAAGCAAGGTGTTATGAATTCGGAATTGCATTGCCAATGATTTCAGAAATTATCCAAATTTAAGAGAAAAGAGTTTTCAAGTTTTTGGAAAGCTGAAGATCATCACCATGTAGCAAGAGAAAGTTTCCAAATCAAATTCACAACCCAAACTTCCAAAACAATCTTAGTTATTAAATTTTTCCTAGGGTTTCTACTCCTATATATACACCACATTGCAATAGCCGGCCCTATTCCTTTTCTCCATTCTTTCTCCACATTTTTTCCTCATTCCCTCACCCATTACACACCCTAGCAAACACAACCTCCATAGTATTTATCTTCGACTTCCTTGATCATTCGCCAAAGGGTTGTAATGTTTTCTTTTTTTATTTTTATGTTATTTTTTAAGGTCTAGCTAAATTTCTTTATCCTAAGACTCAAAGGATTTTATTTTTTGATTAATATATGACTTGATTTGATTTTTTCTCTTAAGTTTTATTGGCATAGTTATTATTTAATGAGATTTTATTGTTGTTCTTAATGCTTCAAATGCTTTTGGGCCTGACATTTTGATGATTTGAGATTGAGTGCATGCATGACCAATATAATTGCACAAAATTAGTTTGAATAATAAAATCCATATAAAATTATGAGCATGACATTTGAATTAATTTCATGAAAATAAAATTTCATGAAAATTAATCTCTTGAAAATTAATTGATGTATTAATTGAAAAATAAAATTTATCTTGAATTCTCTCCACCACAACTCTTTTGTTTCATTTGGAGTGCTGTTGTAACTCATCAATTCCTTCCCCAATAGTTATTGACTATTTTATTGATTATACACACCACAAATACTAGATTTGAGAATTTAGATATAATCAACTTACAAATGAACAATGGTAAATAAATAAGATAATTAAAAGAACCATAAGTATATAAATAAAAGAATCATATTAAATGAAATTTTAAAATTGAATACTTATGAATCTTCACATGAAGATATGATGTTTCATGTATCTTCTACACCTATGTCCCTCGCAACATTTGATTGTTGCACTGAAAATGCAATCAAAAAAGAGGGAGCTGAAAGAAATTCAGAAAGAGAGGCGGAAGAGGACGACAAAAGGGAAGGGGAAGCACTTGATTTTCCTTGTAAAACTCACGTGTGTCCTCTACATTTATACTAACAAATATAAATGTTAGACAAATGAGGAAAATAATAATTACATGTTTTAAGGATACATAAGAAGTGCATCAAGAAAATTACCATATTTAAACTTTCATAGTAGACAAAATATCACCATCACTCCAACTAACTGACTCGAATGATCTACAAAAAGAAGGCAAAGTATTAGAATATGAAAGCCAACATGATTTAAAGTTTAAAAAATACAAATTTAGTGAATGAAAAAAAAACATATGTATTTGTGTAGATAAATACACAAATGATGTATTATAAAGACAAATATATTATAAGGAAGAAAAATCAAATAACAATAACAACAATCTGAGTTTTAATTCCAAAATTTGAGGTCGGTCATCAGAGACAAATATAAGATGATTAAATATATATTTATATATATATATAATATAATATGAAAAGAGAAAAAAAACACATACTATTCAAATACATTTATAAAACGAAAAGTGATAATTTAATTTGCTCTAATTCTCCTACACCATTCGTTACTGTTCGAAATTATCTCTTCAGTTAACCCTTTAGTTGTCATATATTTGAGAATACATTGTATTTAGATTTTTAATGGTCTACCTCATCGTTTCACTAAATCTCTTATATTTATGCTCTCGATTCTCCTAATTGGTACATCTTTGGGTCTTCATTGCACATACCCAAATCACCTCAAACGATACTATCGCATCTTATCAACAATTGAGTTCACTCCCAATTTAGTGCGTATCTCTTCATTTCTAATCTTATCTTTTATAGTTTTATCACACATCCACTTTAATATTCTCATCTCAACCATAGCTATTTTCTGCTCTTGTTGTTGTTTAATCGCCTAACATTTGGTACCATACAGTAGTGCAGGCTTTACTATCATTCTATAAAACTCTATTTTCAAATGCAGTGGCATCATGCGATCGCAAAGAATTTTAGATGTCATTCTCCATCTCATCCAACCCGCTTGAATCCTATGATTTACATCCCTATCTAAATTGCTGTCATTTTGGATAATGGGTCTGAGATATCTAAAACGTTCACTTTTTGGTATGTCATGTTCTTCTAACCTAATCTTTTATTCATTGTTCTGATACTTATCACTAAACATGTAATTCATATACTCCGTTTTAGATTGGCTCAATTTGAATGCTTTAGGCTCAAGTGTATCCCTCTATAACTCTAATTTAGCACTAATACCCTCTCTAGTTTCATCTTTCAATACTATATCATCTGCAAAGAGCATACACCATGGTATTTCATCTTGGATGCTCTTTGTGACTTCATCTAGTACTATTGCAAATAGGATTTGATTTAAATCCGATCCCTGATAGAGTCCATTGTTTATTGGGAAGCTATCACTTACCCCATATGTTCTTCCATTGGTGACAGTTTTATCGTACATATCTTTGATGAGATTAATATATCTAATGAAAATTCCCTTCTTCATCAACGCCCACCATAATATGTCTCTTGGAACCCTATCATATGCATTTTCTAATTCAATGAATACCATATGGAAGTTTCTCTTCTGTACCCTAAAAGTCTCCATCAAATATCTTAGTAAGTGAATTGTTTCGGTAGTGGATCTTCCTTGCATAAATCCAAACTGATTCTAAGACATGCTTATCTCCAATCTCAATCTATGTTTAATTACTTTTTTCCACAACTTCATTGTATGACTTATAAATTTAATTCTCTTATAATTGGAGCAATCTTATATATCTCATTTATTCTTATATAATGGTATAAGTGTACTCTCTCTCCATGCTTTGGGTATCTTTTTGGTTTGCCAAATTTTGTTAAAAAGATCCATTAACATGGCTATTCTGACCCCCCAAACATTTCCACACCTCAGTAGGGATGCCATTGGGTTTTATGGTTTTATTATTCTTCATTTTCTTTAAGGCTTTCTTTACTTCATGAGGACGAATCTTATGTTTGAAGTCCTTATTGATCTCCTCTACAGGTACGTAATATTGTTGATATCTTTTGTACCCTACATGTTGAACAGATTATTAAAATAATCCCTCAAACACTTTCTTATATCCTCATCTCGCACAAGTATACTATGAGTCTCACTCTTGATATACCTAATACTATTTAGATCTTTTCCATTCCTCTCCCTTAACTATGTGATTCTGTAAATCTCTTTATCTCCAACTTTGATTTCTAACTTCTTATATAATTCATTATACACTTTATTTTTTGATTCTTGGATAATTTTTTTTTCACTCTTCTCTTTGCATTTTTGTATATTTCAAATGCATTATTACTTCTCCTATTTTTAAGATTTCTATAACATTCCTGTTTGGTTTGTATAGTAGTTAAGATTTCTTCATTCCACTAGCATGACTTCTTACCAATTGAAGTCTGCCCTTTAGATACGCCAAGAACCTCCCTACCTATATTTTTAATATTATTAGACGTTTTTACCTACATAGTTTTTGAATCATCATTAGTTAACCAAATTGATCCTTGCATTAATTTTTCTCTAAAAATTGTTACTTTTTCTTCTTTCTACTTCTACCACTTAATTTTTGGTTTTACTAATCAGCGATATTCCTTTTGCCTATTAGGGACACACATCTATAATTAAAAACCTATGCTAAGTTGTTACACTCTTCTCTGATATAACCTTGCAATCTTTACAAGTCATTTTGTCGCTCATTCTGGTAAGAAAAAAATCTATTTGGCTAGCATTTAATCAACTTCTATATGTAACTATATGTGATTCTCTTTTCTTTAAAAAAGTGTTTATGGACATTAGATCAAATGCTGTAGCAAATACTAGAATGGTATCTCTCGTCTCATTCCTATTACCAAAGTCAAAGTTTTCATGTACATTTTTAAATTCTTCATTATTCTCCTCTACATATCTATTAAGATCTCCTCCAATAAATAATTTCTCTATACTAGGTATGGTTTGTATAAATTTATCTAAATTTTCTCAAAATCTTTATCTCTACTATATTCTCATGTAAGTCCTTATGGACAATTATTCCTATACTATTTCTAGTTTTATCTCTACCTGTGTACCAAAATTTATGCCCATAAGGCTCTATTAGTTTAGTCTTCCCCCTACCCACTTAGTTTATTGTAGACATATAATATTAATCTTTCTTCTATTCATTACTTCACATATCTCTCCTAATTTGCCAGTTATGGATCTTATATTCCAAGTGTCTAGGTGAATCCTATTTTCATTGTCTCTCATTTTTGTATTTCAACAAGGGATTTTATGTTGGCCATGAAAAAATTCTTTCGACAAAGATATAAAACAATAAAGAAATAAAAGTAACAATAAACTAAATTCCACAAAAAATTTTTAATTAGAAAATAAAAATAATAAAAAAATCAAAAAACAATAATGAATCCATAGTGAAAGTTAATTGCAAAAGTAGAATAATTTTTATTTGTCTCTATTTTAATTCAACAAAAGATTTTATGTTGCCTGTCAGGCTACCACAATCCTACTCCTTTATTCGGACTTGGGACTGGCCGTGGCGGAGTTCTTAAGATAAAAATATATAAAATGAAAAAAAAACCCCATATACTCCAAAATAACTATAATACTAAATTTTTATATTACAATTATAATGCTATGAGTCTGAAAATTTTTAGATTTTAGTAACTTTGAATTCATATTAATATATTTTATACTAATATTAGTAATAATAGTTCTAGTAACAATAATACTTATGATAATACTATTAATAGCAATGAAGCAACTAAGAAAGTTTCCAACAAAATTTCAAACCAAATTTCCCAATAAAAATATCTCAAATCAACAAAAGCTAATAGCTCCTCCAAATTTAATGGAGAAAGATCTCAAGAATAATCAAAAACTTAAACTCAAGAACAATCAAAAGAAGCATATAAAATAAACATACAAAAAGACAGCAATCAAAGATACATTATAAAACCACAACAAGAAAACTTAAATTCAAGAACAAATCAAGTGAAAGATATCAAGAACAGAAGGGAGAGATGATAGATTTGAACAGTCTTGATCCAAGAAAGATATCAAGAACAAACTCAAGAAACAAAGATATCAATAACATTCAAGAAAACTTAAACTCAAGAATAGCAGAGAACAAATATACACAAGAAAACTTAAAATCAAGAATTGACAAAACTTCTTGAACAGATGATAGATTACGAAAGGACCTAATTGAAGTTGTAGATATCAAATTGGATCAAATATTTCATAAAGACGTATGTATTATAATGAGCATATCTATATGTGTAGAATACTAAACTTACCTAGCATTAAAAATCAAAATCTTTATTGTTATCTCTACTGTCATATTCATCTCCATCTCCATCATCAATATCATCCTCAGCCTCATTCTCATTATCTGTCTGAAAATTAGATTTTTCATCATTATCCTCATGAATTTCAATTGGATCCACATCTATCACTGCTTCTCATGAATCTCGTAAAGTTGGAATGTTTTATTCCTTAGTTTGTATCGTGTTAGTAACTTCTTCTTGTTGATATGCTATATTAACCCAATGTTTCTCGATTTTTTTTGTGCTTTCATTTTGCATATAGCCCACCAATTAGTTTTGTCACGTTTCAAACTAGGATATGATACATAATATACTTGAATTATTTATTGTGTCAATAAAAATGGTTCATATTTTTTACCCTTCTTCTTATGATTTATTTCAACCAAATTAAATTTCGAATGCACCTTCATCTCTTTAACAAGGTCAAACCAATTATAATTAAATAATACTACTTGTAATTGTACTCCAGAGTATTCTATCTCTATGATTTCATCTAATAAACTATAAAAATCCTCTTTTGCACTTCCATCATTTGATAACCAAACACACACCCCATTATTCATTGTGAGTTTTCCGATTCCATATTCTTGGGTGTGAAAATTAAATTCATTTATGAAATACTAGCTAAGTTCATACAAATAAATTTTGATCCAATGACAGATGATATAATAATTTTTACTCAACTTGATCATCATTACTATGAACCTAAAGGAAAGTGACCAAACTAGGATATGTTAGTTAACTAATAATTATAAAACAAAATGTGATGGGAACTTGGTAGATAGGTAACTTATATATGTTTTGAATCATGTTGTAAATTCCTCATCGTACATATGGTCAAACTCATTGTCAAGCAATTCAAAGAATGAATTTTGAAAAATCTTATCATCAAATACCATTTATATATTACATATTACATAAACGTTTGAGCAACACAAAATGCATATATTTACAAATATATATTTACTCGAAATATGGTCCCACTTTTGGACAGTTCAATAAAATATATATATGAGTTGCTTGCAATTCTTGATTAATTAAATATCTTCCCTTACATGTTCCACTAGGTAGACCAAGATAGTTGAAAATAGAGAATGGCTTCGAATTGGGATCGATAGGGCTCTCATCATTTCTTCTTGATCTCTGCTTCTTACACTATACGTGAGACTCAAAATAGTATGATGCAAATATTGTCACTTCCTCAACAATATATGTATTAACAATGGAGGTTTCAACCCATGCCTTATTCTTCACTTTTTTCTTCAAATGATATAAAAATCTAATCATAACCAAAAGAAGAAGATTATAAAAGAAAATCTATAAAGAAGTAAACATTTTGAAACAAAGAAGATAAATATTTCACCTCTCCAATGGATACATCCATCAAAATTAGATGGGACTTGTAACTTTGACCTCATAAGGCAAGTGAACTAAGAGATATTCCATGGAATCAAAAAACGATACAAGAAATATCCTTTCTAAGTTGTAATAATGATAGGAATATCTCTATCTAGTTTCTCCATATGTGATACATTCAACACCATTGAGCAAATGTCATGAAAAAATGCTCAACTCTGTAATGGTATCCTATACAAAATTTGATAGAAGTTATTTCAACGTAATTGGAATTAGTTTTTCCATAAATATGTGACAATCATAACTCTTTAAACTTGTCAACTTGCATTCCTTCAAATCGACACATCTTCCAAGGTTTGAAGCATATCTATCAGGAAACTGGACCAATTTTAACCATTCACAAGCAACCCATCTCTGATTCTTGTTCAATGTATAAACTGCCTTTGACTTTGGTCCCTTACTACTTGCATCCACATCTAGTGCAAACCAATTACAAACAAGTCTTATATTTTTTCTTGCACTCAAATTGTCTTTTGTTTTACTATGAACATTCATGACAGTATTTATGACATAATCAAAAACATTCTTTTCAATGTGTTTCACATCAAGATTATGACGAACAAAGTGGGTCTTCTAATATGGTAAATCCCAAAATATGCTCCGTTTAGTCTATTTATATGTACTTCCATATCCAACAGTCGCACCATGAGGGTCTTGAATAGCAAATGAAAAGTTATACACTTGCTCCCAAATTTGATCACTGGTCAATCTCAAGGGTGGAGCTGCTTTTTCTACCCTACTTTTTATGATCTCAACTTTATTCCTTTTGAATGAATGATTTAGTGGCAAAAATTGTCTATGACAATCAAAATAGCTGGTTTTCTTACCATATTTTAATCTGAATGATTTTGATCTCTCATACATATCAGACATCTATGATCCCATCTATACTCCATCTAAAGAAGAGTAGCCTTTATTAGAAAGCTCTCATTAGTGTGGGCATCATACGTAAAAACACATTTATCCTATAATTGTTTTAACTCTACAATTAATGGTTAGATATAAACATCTATTAACTTTGGATTTTACGGACTAGGCACGATCAATATCAGAAACATATAAGGTGTCTTCATATACATATCAAGTGGAAGATTGTATGGAGTTAAGATAATAGGTCAACATGAATAAGTTTTTCCTGATTTGCCAAATGGAGCAAAACCATCAGCACAGAGATCTAATCTAATGTTTTAAAGATCTTTTGCAAAATCAGGATATATTTTATCAAAATATTTTCAGTATTTATATCTGAAAGATAACACATTAGACCCTCTTCTGTTTCATGGTTTGCATGCCAAGTGATGTATTCAGTAGTGGCCTTAGATGCATAAAGTCTTTGCAATCGGGGGTTTAAGAGCAAATAAAACATTTGTCTGTATGGTTCACGCTTGTTGTTACGACCTGTTCTCCTGTTACTCTTGTACCTACATTGGTTACAGAATTTATAAAATTCTACATTTTCATCACCTCTCCAATATAACATATAACTTTGACTATATACAACAATCCTTATCACTGGAAGACTAAGTCTTTCACTAGTTTTTTTATATCGTAGAAATCACTAGGTATGATGTGATCACGAGACAATATTTTTTGAATTACTTGAATAAAATCATTGAAGCAATCCTTAGACACAATATGCTCTGCCTTGACATTTGACAGTCTTGCCATCAATGATAACTTAGTGTGACTATCACAATCTACCTACAAAGATTCATCTGCAGTTTTCAACACTTCCCAAAACTAATCAGACAAAAAAGTCTCATTATTCACATTCTCATCAACACCTGTTACTTCTACCTCCTCCAATGGTGATGTATAACTAGTATACACTTGTTCAAATATTGTAGCAAAACTAGTACTTGCATGGTTCGATTGCAAAACAAAACTCTCACCAGTTGCCTTAATTACCATTCTCTTAAATGGGTTTAATTGGCCGTAATTATATTCTCCTCTAACTGAAAATTGTCAACTTCCTCAATATTCTTCCTCAGATATAAACGGTATATCGTAACAAATCCAATTATAATAATTGGGAATAAAAGCAAATCTATAAAAATGTTCTCTAACTTTATCACACACATGAAACTACTACTATACTTCTTACATGAACACTTTAACTTATTCCCATCCACGAACTCAACTTTACTACTAGTGAAATCTAAAAATTGTTCCAACCCAATACGAAACTCATCGATCAATTCTCGACATTCAGGTAAGTTCTTATTATACATTCAAACTCTATCGCTTTGCATTTTCTCTCTCTACAAATTCAAAAAACAAAAACTTTAACAAGTGGAAAAAGATTTATATGAATTCAAATTCTTTTAAAATTCATAGGAAATGATGATGATGATATGGTTAAATGAACCACAATAATCATATAATCAAGTAAATTAAATTTTGTATTATAATATTACTTGTAGGTCTCCATTTTTATGTCCTTTCCCATTGATGTAGCACATTAAAAATTGATGGCAAGTAACAAATAGTAGTATATGTTCTTTAACAAGTAACAAGTAGTGGATAAGACACTCAATGCAGAGTATTGTTGTTTAAATTAGAAATTATCTATGCAATGGTATTGGTTGTACAATAGAAATTGGTATATGTTCTTTGACAAAATAAGAAATGATGAATAAAACAACAAATGACAAGGTACTAAGAACTTACAACATTTTAACCCGCTTTAATCTTCCAATTTGAGGAGGAATTGGTCTCGGCAACTTCTTGTTATGGAAATCCCTATTATGTGGAATAGTCATTAAGACATGGGAGTTGCATACATAAGATTGGAAAAAAGATCACATAAAAATTAGCAAGGGCTGAATGTAGACCAAAAATACTTGCATTCCCATGACCAAATATAAGAAAATCTTTCCAATATGAAGAATTTTCAAAACAACAAATGTGTAGGAGAAAAACAGATAGAAAACAACAATTGTGTGGATGACAATGTGGGTGTAGAGTCTATTGTCATCGTTATCAAGTATTTACTTTAGCATTTCAAGTTTTAACAATAATCTTTAAGCAAATCAAATACAAATCTCTAGTAATTAGCAGGAATCAAGATAAAAAAAACAAAAAGAACAGATTAATAATCTAGGCCAACAAGAATCCAGCAAGAAATAGCAATAATCCAGCAAGAATTTATCATAAAACTAAATGATATCATGTAACAAAGGAGATCATCTCTAATTTAGCATAAAACATAGGGTAGGATTTAATGGAAGGTGCAGATTTTTCATTTTTAAATAGGATAGGGTGAAAATGGCATTTTCTAGCTAAGTGATCCTCACATTATTTAAGCAGATCAAACACAAATCTCTAGTAATTAGCAAAAACCCAACCAAAAAAAAATGAGAGAATAGATTAATAATCTAAGCTAGAAAGAAGGATTAGTAAGCACTAATATTGCAAATATTATAGGATTAGTGAGCACTAATTAAGACTCTTCTTCAACAATCCTCATGTTTATAAAAGAAAAAGAATGAAATTATATATGTCATAAGTATCCTCTTTAACTAATATATATCCCACTAGAACTATAACAAAAGCATTTTTAATAAAAATAAAAAAAGGAAAAAAATAAAGATTTTGGCAAAGAAGTCAAGTTCACGTTGTCTAATTAAGTACAACAAGTCTAGTAAAGTACAACAAAATTCCAAAGCATCAGCAATGAGAAAGGATAGGTTCTAAGATTTCCTCATTTCAAAATTAAAGCAAACAAAGAAGAGGTAATATCCAATAAAAAAAAAACCAATGGCGACATCAAATTTGAAGCAGGCACCAGCTATAACAAATTGGAACAGTAATGATCACTATAAACTAAACAATTTCAATCACCTTTCTACCCTAAAACAAAGTAAAAGGTTACACCTACACCAATTATCATTTGAAGATATGACATTTTTCCCTATTTGCTTTAGTTATAGTTTTTGAGCCATGGAGAATATGCCACAAAAAGAATGTCAAAGTGACATTTAGGGCTAAAACAAAGAAGATGGGTACTGAGTCCCTTAGAGATGTAGAATTAGGAGTGCGAGTTGTATTCATTCGGTCGGGAGTTATGTCTTGCATTAAGCTTGCATTTTGAGGTGCTGCACCTAGAGAGTTATGATTGTGTTGCGTCTAGAAGACTCATTGGTGTTGTGCTGAACAAGGAGTTGGAGGCATTGCACCTAGAGGAGCTCGTTGGCATTGTGCCAGATGAGAGTTGGAGGCATTGCACCTAGAGATGCTTATTGGCGTTGCACAGACGAGAGTTGGAGGTATTGCACCTAGAGAGCTTGTGGTGTTGCACTAGACGAGAGTTGAAAGTGTTGCATCTAGATGGAATTCAGTGTCTATGCATTGCTTGCAGCTGTTTGTGATTAATCATGGTAAATGCATTACACAAATGTAATAAAGCATGAAAAAAATAAAGATATTATTATTGAAATAAGTAGAGAATGAAAACTTCAAACTAAAGTATCTAGTTAGCACGACAGTGTCGCTAATAAAATAGTAGAAAATGATGAATATGGGGTACTAGACTGGTATAGCCAAAGGGCCTTGGTCATAGTTGAGTGTTTCAATACCAAAAGACGTTCTAAACTTGATTTTCATATGTTTGATATCTAGTAGTGCCTCCAAAGCATTCAGGCTTAGGCACCTCAGGATAACATTATTGAGTGATGAAAACATAACCACATTGAATGTTGCTATGGCAATAGAGTGGTTGGGTAGCATTTTCAGAGTTATTGAAAGGGAGATAGTACCTTCATGGTAGAGCCACTCACTTAACAATCTTTTTATAGATCCAAAATGAGGTCAAATATGTGTGTGATCAAAACCCATTTGTTAGAAGGCATCCCAGTGGAGAAGATCACAATATGCTACCTGATTGACAGATATTCTTATCACATGATATTGGCCGTATGTGATTGTGATAACCAATGGATTATCACGGCTTGAGTCAACCTCAACGAGATTATCGTTCTCAAATTCGATTGTTGGCCTTTTTCGTTTTGCCCCTTTTCGATGGGAGTTGACAAAAATTCCTTAGTGGTAAATACTTCGATCATTTGGAAGATTGGTGTAACAATTTGCTTGATTAGGCATGGATCTGACCGCGTTGGGTTAATTAAGTCCTATGTTGGAGGGGTATTGTTAGAAGCAAGAGGCGTTGACGGTGAATGTCCTCCCTGTATGTGGAGAATTACTCTGTCTACTATGTTTCTAGCAGCTCTTACAGGCTATTGCTTGTTCATTTTTATCTATTTTGCCTGTACTATGTGGTTCTTCGGGGAATCAATCTCCTCAATTAGCATAAACAAACTTCTGGAGCCTGCCATCTTAAATCAATGCCTCCAGTTGGTCCTTCAATTTTCTATAATCATCCATCAAGTGGCCATAGTCTTTATGAAAGTGGTAATACAGGAACTTGTCCTTCTTAGAGACATCTCCTGGAAGGCATGGGGGCCACTAAATGTAAGGTTTGCTCTTGATTTGTAGTAGGATCTGGCTAGGTGCTTCGTTTAGTAGAGTGTAGTGATTAAACTTACGATGGGGATGTTGGCCGACTCCTCTTAGGAGAGGATCGGCAAGCGGAATGACTATACTCATTTCTTCCGGCTTTACTTTGGCGCATATCAAATGCTGCTACTTCTTCTATGGTGAAATACTTCTCGCCTCATGAGTAGAATTCCTGAATGGTAGTTAGGGGGTTCTTTGTGATCAAGTTGTTCATTCCTGAAGGCCACAATCCCATAAGTAATGTTGCTAGAGCGATAGAGTAGTCAAGACCTGAGACTTTTAACATCTCTATCATAAACTTTTTGAGAAAATCTTTTAAGGGCTCGTTATCCCTCTGTCATAGTGATAGGAGAGAAGTAGATTTCTTTTTGGCTCCTCAACTGATCATGAAGTAGGCCTAGAACAATTGCCTCAATTGCAAATACTTCTGACACTGAATGTGGGAAGAGAGTCGAACCATGTCAGAGCATTGCCCTTCATAGTCATGGGGAAATGTTTGTATATGATTGTGTCAGACATGTCTCTTAAAATCATCACCATCATGAAGTGGGCAGCATGATTCCAAGGATTGGTGGTGTCATCATATCTCTTGATAGGAGGGAGGAGCACATCTCGTGGCATCGGCTTGGTACAGATTTTGGGATTGAAGAGTGAGAGACTAGTGGCATATTGAGCAACCTCATCTCTTTTTGTGCTAACACCCTTCATTTACATGGCCACGAGGTCTTCAATCTTTTTTTTTTAGATTGTTTAGATCATGTTGGGAGGTGACCAAAGGCTCTCAATGCCTTGGAAGTTGAAGTCACAAATGTGAATGCTTTTACCCCTGGGGGAAGACAAACCTTCTTGTCGGTGGGCATGGTTGAGCTCTTTCAATTGTTTGTTCATCCCTTGTATCTTTGATTTGAGTCTCTTCATTTCAGAGCCATGGACTCAGTCAGGAGAGATGGGAGCAGGGGATGATGTCAGTCGGTTCTAAGGTTGAGTGATGTGCCATTAGGGTTCTCTCTAAGGAGATGTCCCCATTGGATGCTACGAGTGAATGATAGAAGTGTTCACTTGATTGACTGAGACCGCTAGTTGAAAAGGTCCATGGGGTTAGGTATTTGTCCTTCTGTCTTGGACACAACCTTTGAGGTGTTTCCCTTTCTTCATTTTAGGGCCATGAATGCTGAGAAGACAGTAAGATAGGGTGTGAAATGTGTTTTGCCAGTGAATCAGTCTGTTCCCACGGATTGCACCAATTTGTTGGAGCCAAATTTGACTCCATAGTAGATCGACCTGACTCGAATGAGAATCAGTGACGTCACACTTGTGTAGCAGCCTTCAGAGAATAGACCTGCAAAAACCCGCCGAAGATAGTTCCCGCGAAAGAAGTTCCGATACTCAAGTCAGAAAAAAATAGTTTAGAGAAAGAGAAACAAATTGAAGAGAGCTATAGAATAGCTCTATGTAGCCCTTGTGTATCTTGTGTAAAGAGATTGAACATACTTGGATAATCATCTCTGTTTAGTATATATATAGTATGTACCTACATGACAAGTCTTGTTATAGGGTGTAGAAACCCTAGCTTCCTTGTGGAGGTCCTCGAGATTAGCAGTGGCCTAGTTAAAGATTTTTTTAAGAGATTTAGAATCCTTGCAATTAAGGAAAGTCTAAGTTATTACGAAGATTTCATTTTTAATCGAAAGTGATTATCAAGATTTCCGTTCTTATCTGGAAAAATTACTTTCGGGATTGGGGGAGATTCAAATTTTGGATGATTATTATCTTGATCCTGGAGCATTATTAGCCAAGGGATTAGCAATAACTGAGAGGGCGTTTGGTCAAAAGGTAAGCAAGTGACTTAGCCAAGAGAGTTCCACTGAAAGGGCTTGGCAAGGATGTAGAGCGATCGAGGGCCTGCATAATTGAGAGAGTGGTTTCAAGGGGATTTTGAACAAAAGACCCCTTTGACAGTATATAGGCCTTGTGATAATAGGTTTTCTGTCCATGTACCATCAATAATAATTCATAATTTGGCACTAAATTAATGTCTAATCTAATCGTTGTCATGTGCTAAAGCTTTTATAACAAGTTCTTTGTGAAAAAAGAGAGTTGCGAGAGAAAGCAAACCCGAGTTTGGTAAGTATACAAACATTTGTTACCAACCCTTAATTGGTCAAAAGGCAAGCAAGTGACTTAGCCAAGAGAGTTCCACTGAAAGGCCTCGGCAAGGATGTAGAGCGATCGAGGGCCTGCATAATTGAGAGAGTGGTTCCAAGGGGATTTCGAACAAAAGACCCCTTTGACAGTATATAGGCCTGCATAACGAGTTTGGTAAGTATACAAATATTTGTTACCAACCCTTAATTAATTAGTTTAGTTTAGTGGGAAGAAAGTTAGATCTTGATCAAAATTTATGTTCAAATCTTGAAAACGAAAAGAATTATGTTGGAGAGCTCTCTCTAAAAAGAGCTTGACAATAACTAAGACTATATTGGTCGGAATATGATTTCGGATATCGATTAGTCCAATAAAAAAATATACAAATATTTGTTTGTTATATAAATCATAATGGTCTCCACAACTAGCGTGACATGCATTAACTAAGAGAAGCATTTCACGTTTTGGTTTTATTTTCTCTACTATTAGAGAGATGCATCGAAATGTGTGTGTGTGAGAGAGAGAGAGAGAAGATATTTACAATTGTTTTTGTAGACAGGACATGTGGATTGACTCGTAAATTTGATGATCATTTGATTATTTTGATATGCTTTTCATCATTTTATCTCTTGATTGACCTTGGTGGTTTTCTCTTTAGAATGGTCGTCGTTTTCTCACTCGATCTTGATTATTGATCTGGATCTCGAGAGATAGAAAAAGTATATGTGAGAGAGAGAGAGAGACATGTGACGTAATAGAGAAGAGATTAGAGGAAAAGAGAGACATACTTAACTCCATTGAGTTGGGGTATTTCGGGAAGATATCCAATAATCTTGGTATTGGATTGGACTCAACAACTAAGGGTCAGCGGGCTGTCTACTTTGGGATTATTGTATGGTGAATTTAATAGTCCACCATTGATGAGACGCTTGAAGAAGTTCAGTGTTTTGGAGATAGAGGCAGGGGGTTTAATGGGAGATTTTAGCAAATTCTTTATGAGGGAGAAAGTAATCTAACGGTGGACGATATATGGGTACGATGATGGTGGGACTATAAATCATATGGGATGTGTGAGAGAGTTATTTATTTATGTTTTTAATAGGGTTTGGTTGGGATAAAATGATCATATCAAGTCATGGTGGATTGGTCTTGATTTAATTCTAACAAAGTAACATACAAAATAGTATGAACTAAGCGTGATGTTTTGAGTAAATGTATTAAGATTCCGGTCAACGAGTTCTAACTCAACCAATATCATTATTTCTCTTAGAAATCTCGAATTCAAACCTTTTAACATATAATAATAATAATAATAAAAAATATTAAGATTCCAAGGGGATAATTTTGCATCTCCTTAGACATAGCATTGAGCGAACAGAACCATAAACTTGCCTTGTCAAGCCCAGGCAAGGTTGTGGCAGAAAATTCTCAACCACTTTAGGAAAGATTAGGCCCAATTATAATTATGAATTTTAAGGTCGAGATGGGCTTGGGCAAGACTTCAAACGATGTCATGTTATTCTCAAGGAGGAATCTCTCCTACCATTTCCTTTCCTTTGAAGTTTCCACACGAAGCGACTGAGCCTTTCCTTTCACACCCATCTTTGTCTATTCATGTCCCAACAGTAAGAGGGAAAAACCAATTTCTTCTCCACCTGTCCCCCCCAGTAAAAACAAAAAGTGCTTCCACCACCCAAAACAATGAGATTGGCTTGATTAGCTGCGTTTGAGGATAGACATAACCTCAAGCAAAACTCACCAAGCATTCATTTTGGTTGTCCTATGACTTTGTATGTTAACCTTTTTTGGGGATTCACACATTAGGATATCAAGTGAGTTACCTTCATAAGATTGGTGGGAAATATGCTATAACTTGTGGGGTGCGAGATTAATGTAATATCGTGTGTGAAGACGTGTGACTATCTCACATGCCTTCTCCTTTTCTAAATGTTATACTTTCTTGAAAAGCATGAAATGATTGTAGACAGACAGCATACTTTCGTTTGCATTATTTTTTAAGGGACGGCTTCTCACTCTAATCGCTAAAATAGCTTAAAGGGTAATGTTCAAAATCTAAATTTTACAACCAGCGATCTGTAAATTTAGCGGAGTGCTAAAATTTTTTAATTTAAATCCTAAATTCAAATTTTAAGAATAGAAAAATAGGTATTAAAAAAGTCAACCATTTAATTGGATTCCATAATTATTTAAGTTAGACTAATTGAATTTCGAGATACCGATGATAAAGTGTTAAAAAAAAAAAAAAGAAATCTAAAGTCTAGATCTTTGGATTATAGTTTAGTTCAGAGAGTATTTGCAGAACCAAATCATGGAATTCTTTGTTCAACCTAACCCTTGGTAGATTGACTTGGACAAACAGATAGAACTTGGTCAATTCTAAAACACCATACTGGTTCACGTCTTTTGAAGATCATGATCATTTTTTTTTTCTTGCTTCATTGGAGAACGAATTGACAAGCCTCCCTCTTATATTTATATGTGTATGCCATTGGTTATTTTAAAGATTCAAAAGTTTGTCCTTTCCCATTTGTGAAAGAAATTAACAAAAATTAGTTCACATGACATGAAAGTTTGCACCTATCCTTGAACTCCTAAGAGGGCATGACGCCATGAGAAGTGATTTGCATTAATTCGACAAAATTAAGTTTATTTGGACCAGCTTGAAGAAAGAGAGTATTAAGGTAAAAATTATTGACATTATCTTTTTAGATTAACTCTGTTATGGGCAGTTTCAAGACACAGTAAAGAAGGAAGGTTGCATTATGTAGTTAATAAATATAAAATTAAGACAAAATGTTATGTATTGATACTTTACTTTTTTATACTAATGTGACATGTTAAGGTGTTGTGGACATGATTGTTGATACGGATTCATAGCATGACATAGACTTTGGCGTGTTGCGTGAGACTTAAGTGTTTGGTTGGTTGAGTTTTTTTTTAGATTTATAAAATCTCTTTAAAAAATAATTTTTTTATGAAGAAAACTTCAAAAAAAAGACTTTTAAGAAAAAATTTCTGGAAGGAGTTTTTCAAGAGTTTTTGCTTCTCCTCTTTTTTAATGTTCCAACTTTTTTATTTTTTTTATTCCATTTATATTCTCACATAATTATTTTTATTTCACTAATATCCTCACTTAAATAATATAAAATTTTAAATATATTCTTTAGCTTTTAACTTTTAATTTTACTTTAAAACTAAAAGAATAAAAAAAATTATTAAGTTTTAACTCCATTTTGAAAATAAAATACCCAAACAAGTTCTAACTTTTTTTAAGAGCTATTATTTTTTATTTCTTCTTAAAAGGAAAAGATAATGAGAAAATAAACTCTCCCAAACATGCTCTAGGACCTCTTATTAGAAATGGGAAATTTCATGATCGGTTTAAAAGGAAAAAAATTTAGAAAATTATCTTAGGAAGGTTATAGATGGAACCAGTGAGCAATCAAACTCTTGAAGAAATAGAAAGATGTGCCAAAATATTGCCTTCACCCAATTTAAAAATGTAAAAGGATAGCTTGGCTTCCAAGTTGAGAAAATAGAAAATCAGCTGATAAAATCTTTAAAAGAAGCTGCTCATGGAGGGTTTTTGACACACAACACTCCTTACAAAATTCTTTATTTTCTTGTTATTTATTGTTTTCTAGTTCGTAGCGGTATCTTACATTCAACGAAATTTATTTTTTTTTTTTATTTTTTTCAATTTGTAATTGTTAATCTTCCAAAACAATCAAAAGTTGATAGCGGCACTTTCCTTACTCGACCGATACAGAAGAAAAGTATGAGTGTTGCTTAATTTGAATATGATTAACCGGCACAATAGAAACCCTTATGGAAAACATTTCCTTGTCCAAGGAAAAAAAAATATATATTCCCTCTTGTAATAACTTGCTCATCCTTGATTTGGTCTACCTTTTTAGGCATTTCATTTATCATGGGACAAGTCTTTTCTTATGACTTATGTACTCACCACACAGCAGTCCTTTACAATCAATCTTATTAGAAAAATCCACTAAAGTTTGTTGAACTGATCAACCAAGCACCCATTATTAAATGGAAAGTGGAGACAACTATCTTTACCATACCGGCAATATTTCCCATATGGAGGGACGGCGCCACGGACTGTCTCCGGGGACCATGGCCCCCAAGACTTTCGAATTTTTTTTCTTAGTCATAAAATTTTAACTTTTAAGATTTGTGGCCCTCCCAAAGAAAAGTTATGGCCTACCAAGAAAAATTTTCTGGCTTGGCCCCCTGCTCATATGCTAATCTCTCTCTCTCTCTCTGTCTGTCTACCAAAATGACTGAGCAAATAAAGCTGTTCTCTATATTATAAAACACCCTAGCAAACTCATTTTCGCTGAAAAATGAAATTACCATTTTATGTTCTTTCTTCAATTGGGCCACTTCACTTCTAATCGAAAAAAGAAGCTTGTATCTAAGATATCCATGTTGCAATACAATGTGATGGTATCTGGTCAAACAACCAATTACCATAAAATCTCGGAACTACTAAGCCCAATTAGGCCATAGTCATAGAGCCCATGAATAACCGAACGCATTCCCAATCTCTCGGTTGAGTGCTCTCTTGGTTGAATGCTCTCACTTATGTTCTTCGACCCTCTCAGTCTTACCCTCTCGGGGAGCTGCCCATTCACCTCTCAATCTCCCAATCTCTCAATTATTCTAACTCTCGGCCTCCGGATCTCTTGGTTGTCTCCACTCCTTAGTGGATACTCTCCATCAATACAGAAGTAATTCTCATTACGTGATAAGTTCAACATATGATTATCCAATAAGGAACGAAATTTTTAACGAATTTAAACCTTCTTTAATTTGTTACAAACCTCCCCTAGTCTTGGGAAAATCTTTCTCAATAAGGAAGCAAATATTTGTAATCACTTCCGACAAGGTAGAGAATCTCCATGATGACTTGAAGTTCCCTTGATCAGTAGGATTCTATATCCCTAAAAGATCTTTGACTACAGTCCCTGAAATCTTGAAAAATTCTCAGTAATCTCTCTATAAGAAAATTAAGATTTTTATATCCTTAAACACATATGAGATTTGCCATGCATGCATGCTACATATACGAAGTAGAGGCAACCAACCAGTTACATTCAATCACACTACACTTTATCATATAGAGGTAACACAGGGCTACTCTACAGCTCTATTTAGTCTGTTTCTTATTCTTTCATTACCGTTCTTTCTGATTTGATTATCAGAACCTCCCTCACTAGAGTACTTTCTAGGGATATTTATAGGTCTCACTATCTATGAAGGCTTAGAAGCCTCCTTGACACTAGTTTCTCACTCGAATCAATGGAGCAGTTATCCGTAGTGCAAAATCCACCTTTACCAGATTGACGCTATCCATAGAAACAAACTGATTTTTCTGCTAGATATATTTCATGCCCAGTCTTTATCTCTTTTCTATTACTGTGTTGTCAAAAAGAAAGAGATCAATGATCAATTTTGACGATGGCAATTTGATGGGAATCGACCCTAACTGAGCAACCCCCTAGTTATCACTGCTAAAATAGGCCTATATCTCCTGAAGAGAGAGTCTTTGTTGATCAAGGAGTAGGCTGTGACCTTCTATATTGGGATGCCTTCCAAGGGAAGAGCTTCATCCAGTCGCATCTTCAACTCTCCATTGGACCTTTGAAGGGATTTTCCAATGAATGGTTATTCCTTAAAGGTATTATTTCGCTTCCGATAACTTTAGGAATACCTCCTAATCATGCTACTATCACAACCATCTTCAATGTGGTTAAACTTCCATCTCTTTACAATGCTATCATGGACTACCCTAGTTTAGACGGATTAGAAGCCTTGCTAAGCATAAAGTGTATGAATATCAAATTTAGAACACTTCTTGGTATCGTGACTTCCAACTGCAATGCCAACCCTCAAGTCACCTCCATATCAAAAGAGAAAAAGAAGAATCTTTCGATAGAAACCATGAAGTTCAAACATGACATCAAACAGGTTGCTAAACCCAAGCCTGGCAAAGAGATGATCGAGATTCCCATTACAAATGTACCTGGCCATATCATTCAAATTGAAGCTCATCTGCCGACACCCCTCTAAGAAGCCATCATTGATTGTCTACAGTGACATTCTAAAGTCTTGGCATGGTCTCCCGAAGATATGTCAGGGATTCAAAACCATTGGTGATCATCCATAAATTGACGGTGGACCTAAGTCGTAACTCTGTGAAATTGAAGAACAGTGTTTTTGCACTAGAGCTCTAAGGAGTGATACAGGAAAAAGTACAAAAACTGCTAGCACCAAACTTTATTAAAGAAGTGAAATAACCTGAATGACTAGCAAATATAATCATAGTGTAAAAAGCAAGCAGCAAGTGGAGAATGTGTGTTGATTTTACTGATCTCAACAAGATATGCCCGAAAGACATCTATATGCTCTTCAACATCGATAAACTGGCACTACTAGAAAATGAACTTTCACCGACGGATATATCCGTCGTTGAAACAAAAAAATCCATCACTGTTCACTATCAGTGACGGATACGATCCGTCGGTAAGTTTCACGTTGAAAATTACATCGCTGATTTTCAGCGACGAATCAAATCCGTCGCTAATTTTTCCGACGGAATAGAAACGGATAATGCCATTGCAAAATGAAACCGACGCTAATCCGTCACTGATATTGGATGTAACACCGACACTACGGTGTTATTTCCGTTTTTGAATTTAATAAAAATGATCCTCAATTTATATATATATATATATATATATATATAGGAAATATTTAATTTTATTGATTTTCGATTTTGGGGTTTTTAAATTTAATTTTTGGTATATTTTAAATACCGTTTCTAGGATTTGTAAAATAAATTTAGTATAAAAAAATATATATATGTAAATAATTATTTATTTTTTTATTTATTTATTTACTCAATTAGCTATTTATAAAATCTATTTATATAAAAAAGATATATATTTAAATAATTATTTATTTATTAGTTAATTTATTTATTTATTTACTCAATTAGTTATTTATAAAAACTCTCTTTATATAAAAATATATATAAATAATAATAATAATTAAAAAAAAGGGGGAAAGGAATTAGGGTTGAAACCCTAATTCCCAATTCTCTTTCCCCTCTCCTCTCTCTCCCGCGACCTTTCCTCTTCCCCCACTCGCGCCATCGCCGCCGCCGCCGCACCGCTGCGACTGTCCACCGCCACCGCCACTGCCACTTCCCTATCCTCTCTCTTTCCCTTCGATTCTCTCTCTACATCTCCCAATCGCTCTCTCTCTTTGTCTCTCACTCCCTCGCGAATCTCTTCGCGTTCCCTCCCGCGGTTCTCCACCTTCCTCCGTCGCGATAAGCTGCACCACCACCACCACTGTCGCCGCTACTCCCTTTCTCTCTCTGTTTTCTCTTCGCCGCCCCAATTTCCCTCTCTGTCTCTCTGTTTTTTTTTCCTCTCTCTCTATTTCACGCGATCTCTCTCTCGGTCGCGCTATCTCTCTCTCCCTCCCGTGATTTTTCGCTCTCTTTCTCAGTCTCCCTCGGTCTCTCCCGCTCTGCTCCTCCCTCTCCTGCGCGCGCGTGACTGCGTGCAATAACGCGCGACAGCCTTGCTCCCGGCGCGCGCAAGACTGCCTCTGCGCGCGACAGCTCTGCTCCACTACAGCGCGCGACTAACCCCTACACGCGCATGACTGCAGCACTCACATATCCTTCCCGCGCTCGACAGCCCTCTCTCCTCATCCTGTTCGCTCGACCATGAGCTGCTCACTGTGGTGAGCCTTCTGCGATCATCGCAGAGCTCTAAGTCGCCTTCAGACTTCCTTTTCTACGTTGGGTAAGATGAGTTAAATTTAGGGTTTCGATTTCATTGGTAATTTAGTATAATTGTTGAACCATGCTTCGATTTGGACGTATTTCAGGATTTCAGACTGAATCGAATGTCGCACGGACGTTAGGGTTTTGGCAGTGAACCCTAGGTGAGGGATTTCTAACTCATTCAATTTATTTGAATGCATTTAAGGTGAAATTAGCATAAGGAAGTGTTGTATAGGTTTAGGATGTACGTTAGATTCGATTAGAATACATTGTTTGATATTATATGTTATTATTTAGGTTAAGTATAGAATTTTATACGAAATTGAGCTGTTTTGGAAGATAGAATTGAGTTAAATTGATTTAAATGATTTCACTTAGAGTTTACTTTGACGAATGCATGAAAATAGTCA
Organism: Dillenia turbinata; assembly: GCA_037126225.1. Classification (NCBI taxonomy): domain Eukaryota; kingdom Viridiplantae; phylum Streptophyta; class Magnoliopsida; order Dilleniales; family Dilleniaceae; genus Dillenia; species Dillenia turbinata. The sequence continues at coordinate 7,948,397 of JBAMMX010000022.1, read as the reverse complement.
AAATTTGGGATTTGAGTCTAAGGATTGATGCGTTGTTTTACATTATAGTTGGTGTTGTATATAAGCAATCAAAATACAATCTTTATATTATGAAAATAGGCTTCAACACCTTTAAAATGACATATGGTTTGAAGAAATCGGATGAAAATTGAAAAGTATATGAATTTTCAAAGATTTTTCTAATTTATAGGGAATTTATGTATTTAGACGTGTTTTCGATTTTGAACAATTTTAGGTTTGAATTTAACTTGATTTTGATTTGGTTAATTACTTATAAATGGAATGGAAAATGATGACATTGGAGTTTATTCATAAATTGGAGAATTAAGGTTTGTACAAACTTAGAGAAAATGATAAACCCTAAGAATAATTGGAAATTTGATGATTATTGTGCTAATTTGATTAGGTTGGTCTTGTTGGAGACTCGAGGAGTCAAGTTTGGATTGATTGTGGAAATAGGGAGTGACCACCCTCCCTAGAAAGTGAGTGGAACCCTAATCTATTGCATGAAATGGTGAAAATCTGATTTTACCTTGTTTTTAAACAAAGCATGCTTTTGATATGCATGATCTCGACGTATGAAATTTAAATTTAAATCTGTTTTGTGATTATTGGAGTGTCGTATTTATGTTTTCCACGATTATGCATCCATGTTTGAAATGAAATTGAACCGTGCCATGATTTGAGAACTTGAATGTTTTCTATTCTACCATTGCATCGGTTGTTGATTTGGAATGATTTTGATGAAATTGTATTGGCACACGGATTTAAAATGTTTTGAGATCTGTGAGGGCACTGGGATGCCCACTTGTGATGTGATTCTTATCTGCGGGACGTTGTGCCCTTGTGATACTGTGATGATGACATTGATGATTCCGTAGCTACGAAGAGACTTTGTAGAGGCACGGGTTGCCCTGATACGCTTCTGCAGAAGGTATCCGCAAATGTCCAGTTTATATGGTCATAGGCGCGGCCGGTTGAACCCACATCGGGGGAGGACGTGTGTGACGCCACCGTCTAGCACTGGGCGGGGACCTATTGACGAGCCATGTATATATTTCATAGGCGCGGCCGGTTGAACCCACATCGAGGGAGGACGTGTGTGACGCCACCGTCTAGCACCGGGCGGGGTCCTATTTGACGAGACTGGGTAAGCAAGGAGCTAAGCCCACGGCCAACATCGGGGTAGAGAGCTACTTTTGAAACACTTTGCATAATAACACCACCGATGCGCCTGTTCTTAGTCATGGTAGACCTTTGCCAGGATCCTTTCGGCTAGCTCTATGATCTACTTGATTTTTTTTAAATGAATGCATATATGTATGATATCGTGTGATTAAATAAATGAGTTCATTTTATTGAACATATCATGATTTAATGCGAAACTTGAGTTATTGTTTACGAATGATACTATTTGACACTCCAATATTCACCCACACTATTAGTACTTAAGTTTAATCCCCTCACTCACTGAGTATCCTCCCATAGATACTCACCCCTCTTCTTTCCTCCCCCAGACAGGATTGTTGTGCCGGAGCGATGCATCAGATTTTGGAGATTTTGGTGGATTTGGGTGATTCACGACGGTGAGATAAAAGTTTAATTTAAAAGATGAATTTCATATTTTATTGTCGACCCTGCGTGGTCTTGTTGAGATCCGTAGTTGGCCGTGTACTTATTTTGGGATGACTGTAAAATTTATGTATATTTATTTACGAAACTCTCATATTTCATTTGCATTGAGGCGATTGTACGTATTTGAATGTTACTTGAGAAATTTGTTATACATTTGTATAAATTTAGGTCCGCTCAGTGTAGCGGCTGCTCATACTCTAGTTGGGCATGATAGTAGAGGTCTGTGGTTAGGATTGCTGATAGTTTATTTAGCCTGACGTTGTCCTTGATGTCTGCTGTGGCTAGGGTTGTTGTGAGGCCGGGATGACCATTTTATTTTAATTTCAGGATGATTTTGCATTTTTACAGGTATACAGGTTTATTTGTACATGGGAGACCTCCGATTTATGGGGAGATTCTGTCCGATTTTCTATAGAAATACAGCCGGCATCCAGGGCAACGGGCGGTTGTTCACAATTTCCGGTTCGGGGCATGACATTGGAAATATTAGGGACGGATTTCCGACGAAAAAAAATCCGTCGTAGAGTGCACCTGTCACTAATCCGTCATAAATAGTGACCGGATACACAAGCATCGCTGATCCGTCGGTAATAGTTGTCCAGTTAATTGATATCTACGATGGATTTACGAGGGAATTGTTGGCGTGTGATTTTGAATCGGTCGATGATCAGTCGCTAAATAACGACAGATCAGTGTGGGATCTATTCCGTCAGTTATTCTGTCGGTAATTCCGTCAGTGATAAGTGGGTGGACAACAGAAAAATAGCATGGGATTAATAATGAAATTTGTTACCGACGGACAATATCCCTCAGTAATCCGTCGGTGATGCTGTAACCTGTAATCCGAATTATGTTGTTCCATTCCCAACCCTGTAACCTGTAATCTGAACCTCAACCCTGTTCCATATTCCCATAACTCAAAATAAATCATAAAGACAACACGAACTCGTGTTACACACCTTCAATATATGAATATATAAAAAATCATAGAAGAAATAAAATAGGTGTAAAAAAGTCACAAACTTTAATTCGTAATGTTAGAAAAACCCAACGAGTACATCAGGTATATAAAAATAAAGCAGAATTCGTACTGATCAAATATAAAATCATAAATGAAATAACAACTGTCAAGTTTCAATCGCACAAGGACATGAACATGAAACCGTCAAAGTCATTGAGGGGGGATCAGAATCTGGTGACTGTGTGCTATCAAAGTCAGGTGATATATGCTTGATACCAATTTGAAGTAGGATCTGACAAATTTGTGCCTCTGTTTGTTCTCTGACCTGACTCTGTATTTCTTCCGGTAGTTCACTTCAAATGTTATTTCTCATTTCAGCCATCATTTCATCCACCTCCTCCTTAGTGTACATCTGTGAGGAAGTTATACGTGGATATGAAGTCGCAGCAGAGTAATTATAAGAAGGCGTGCCATCATTTCCTTCTCCAAATCCATAGAGACGTCCCTTCATTCGACCTCCAGTGACCTCACAACATGAACCGGCATCAAAGTCTGGCTGAGAAGTACTATCTAATCCATATTTCTCATCGAGCAATTGTTTGTACTTGCCCTACATGAAACATACATATTTATATTTATTAAATGATTAATAATACACATTTATCTATAATTGAATGATACGAAGAGTGTCTTACACTAACAGCTTTAGACTTCTTGTCAACAAATACCCCTTTCCCTTTGTCACGTGAAAGGTTGAAGATATGAAACAGGTTCTGTACTTTCTTCTTCCTGAAAAGAATTATAAATCATTGGTAATTTTAGGGGTAAAAAAGTTAAAGGAAGAGTTTTGGAAAAAAAAAATTAGGGGTAAATACAAACCATCCTTCACTTGTGTGTAGCAAATGCAATGGAACCAGATGTGTGCTTTGTAATTTCCCCCTCTTTTTCTGTAAACCGGTTTTGTTTGGCTGCGTTTGACTTTTGTGGCCACTGAGGGGTACTCCAATGATTCTCAATTAATTCATCCCAAACTACAGCTGTCATAAATGTCGGGGGATGACCTTTGGTGTTAGATAGATTTGTGATTCCAAGGGCTTGCATTGCTTGCCTTCTTGCGGACGAAAGCATATCAGCATATCTCTGGGTACATGAAGCTTTCCATGCATTATATATTGCAGCCGACTCTTCCTCTCACCACGTGAAAGTTTGCTGCAAATAATTAAGTAGGTCAACAAATAAACAGTGTCAAGAAGTAGGAAATGTAAATGTTTCTTAATGCTATAATTAAGTAGTTATAATGAGAAAACATAAGCAAATAAACATAAGCAAACATATCTTTAATTAAATGATCCGCAATATTCTGGGTTGGAGTCCCACTATAAATGACCCCACAATTTTCACTTTGTTTCTACATCCTTATACAATTCGTTAATACAAAATCACCTACAAAATTTTTACACCTGAATTATGTATCCTTGTTCTCTCACTTTTGCAGATGGAGTTCATCAAACATGAATTTCAAAGTGTTGAAGGTCCTATATTTCTGGTGGGTTCATTTTCTATCCTACCAAAATTTAGAGATGTTAATCTTGTTTTGTATCTTTGATTTGTTTACTCATCTTTAATGTGCATTTTATTGGGATCAAAATGAGTCTAGTATGAAATGTTATTTTCTAAGGATATTATGGACCTTTAATTGAGGCTTATTTGTGTAGCCTCCAAATGCTTAAAGTTAAAGTTGGTTGGACTAATGTAGATATTAAGGACTAATGTAGGCTTATTTGGACTAATTGAGTGTGGAGGAGACCTCGACAACTAAGAGAGGAATAGACAAGAAGGTGACAGTAGCAGCTAATAATGATGTATTGTTAGTTAAAAAATGCCTTCTCCAAATATGGTTTTGTCCTGCTTGCATAATGTACAGAAGCTGACTTAGCAGTATCATAGTGCTCCTGTCCCTCCCCACTGCAGCACCCAACAAAATCAAAATAAAATGCTAAAAATAAGATAATGAATAACAAAATATGTATAATAGAAAAATGCCAAGAAATATGAATTTGTGTTCATGATTGTGTGGCCAATATTTTGGCCGTTAACCCAGTGCATTCCCTTCCTTTTTTCCCGCGTTGGACTAGCCTATGAAATATAAAAGGAGCTAAAAAATATCAAGTTCTAAATATTCTAGCAGGCTTCTTATTTTAATTCATCGTCTAATGGTTTATCAACAGCTGCTTACTTATGTAATAGAAAGATGGAAATCTGCCTTATGATGGGCCCTGTACATGGTGTGACAGTTTAACAAACAGTCTGGTGTCTCTCTTGAGCGCAACAGTGGTATTAGGAAACTGCATATCTGGACTCTTCTTTGTTTCTGCCATTTGAATGTCATATCTTATTTGTTCCCTTATTTGCACAATGATGATGCATTGGTATCCTCCTCTGGCTTTCTATACTTCTGCATATGGGAAATTCTGGTATTGGATTGTTAACATGATTCCCATCCAGCTGAATCAATTGCTTGGGTGGTCCAAGGAGAAGTATGTATATTTTTCTTACACAATGAGTGAGATGCTTCGTGCCTTTAATTTGTGGAAGTTTTTAGGTGCTGTTAAGCTAATTAGAGTCATCCATTTTGTAGTCATGGATTGTCTGGGGAACTCCCACATCAAATAGGCTAGAATCACCATGGTCATTTTTGTATTTGTTGATGATATTTTGTTGTAAAAACTTCAACCCTCTAGGTGAATCATCCAGTGAGATATTTAGTAAAACAGTAACATGCCAGCTGCATTTTTTTTGTCAAATGTCCTTATTAACTGGTTGCTATCCTCTTTTTGAAGGTTGGCCACTCCATTGGTGCATATATAACCATCGAGATGTTTAAAAGATCTCCAGACAAGGTGATGACCAGGTTATGGAGGTCCAGTAGCTTGATGTCCTATTTTGCTTGCTTTTTGCCTATATCAAGTCCAATGAGCTACTTGATAGTTTTTTGTGACTTTACAGGTTATATATTGCATATGCCTCTACCCATTTTTGGCCTTGAATCCCGAATCCCCATGGCAGTCTAAAATCAGGAAGATGGCAGCGTAAAGCTCTTTCCTTTTTCCTAAGTAACATACATTTCCATCTTTACACTTTACCTGCTGTGTTTGTTGTTCTGATGCAATCTTCTCATCCTTACCTATGATGATGGTCTCCCCTAAGCCATTTCCTTCTTGTTAATCTCTCTCTCTCTCCATAAATTCTGTACTTTGAACAATAAATTTTGTATGTCATATATATCAATTTTGTACATCCCCTGAATTTGCGTATTAAAAGTAGAGACTACCTGTTTTTGCATTGTTCAAATGCATGAGAGATGTGGAACCACTTCTTTGCTTTGAGATGTGTTTTTTGTAACTATTTTTTAATGTATTTGGAGTCGAATGTTAGGATTTTTAGAAATCAAAGTATTTGTCTTTCTCTTCTTTGGACAAGATTGTTTTTTATCCTTCTCTAGTTCTTATTTCTGCTCAATGTTTCTCTTGCTTCTGAGGACTTTTTTTCCTTAGAGCCTTATGTATTTTTTATAGCACATCCAATAGAATTCTTCCTTCTCTTAAAAAACATGGATCCACAGTGTTGACACAGTAATGGGAGATGGCAAATTTGTGCACTTTATGAATAGGAGGACCTATTATGAAATGTTTTGACGTAATTTTTATGAAATTTATTTTGTAAAGTTTTTTTTTTTTTTTACTTGGCCAACCACTAATTAATTTATTCGTATCTATTAAGGGGCAAGGGTGAGATTGATAAATTCCATTAATTCTCAATGAACTAGGACGGATTGGCAAGATTCTTTAATGTTCCTAAGTAGACATGTAACATCAAAAATCCGGTGTTAGAAATTTTGTTAAATACCAAGAAAAAAAATTTAAAGAAAAAAAAAATTAATTTTATTGATTTTCGATTTTGGGATATTAAATTTAAATTTTTGGTTTATTTAAAATATCTGTATTTGAAATATTCTATTGTTGGTAAATATAGAATTTTAATATAATGAGAATATATATATATAGATTTAGTTATTTAAAGAATAAATAAAAAAATAAAAAAAAAATAATAAAATAAAATGAATTGTTCGCATTATGTGAAAAAAAAAAAAACAATTGTAAGGGGCGATGGAAAGGGGCAGTGGAACCGCCTAGAGAACAAGTTGTGTGTGTGTGTGTGTGCTAAGCCAATTGGAGTGAGAGAGAGACAAATTGGGTAATTGGTTCATCAGTTACCCAACAAGATCCAAATAATACGAAAGGAAGAACAATTCAACATTGGCTTAAACAAAATCAAAATTTATGTAGTTATATGTTTTAGTAAAAGTCCTTAATTTATACTTACAACCATGTACTGTTGATGAGTGGATGAAAATGTGTTGGGGATTTCAACTATGTAGACAATATACAATGCAATGCGAAGAGAATGTGAGGTGGGGTGTGTGAATGAAACTACCTTTAGACTTTTTTGGAAATAAATACTAATTTGAAACTTTTCCCATAGGCCGCTCTTGGTTTCCTTTGGCACCATGCTCCACATTGGCCACGCACCACTAAGATGTCCCTTAATTGCCTCAATAATAGCACAGACAACTTTAGGATCAAAAAACCTAATTTCCAACAAAATATTGTAATTTTTTACATTAAATTGTCAGAACACAATAAATTTGAATTGAATTAAACTTGAATGACTTACGTATGATTCGTCGGTTCGATATATGTTCTACGATCTAAAGTGATAGGGACATCAGTTCCACGATTAGGGCCTCTAGCGTGAGTGCCAGGGGATCCGACATTAGGCTCCACCTCAAGCATGGGAGCGTCAACTTGAGTAACGGTGTTTGCGGTATCACTAAAATGCATTGACCCTCTACCGCTCTCATTCCCGCTCCTAGAGCTTCCCCTTGACCTCCCTCCTCTGCGTCGAACCATAGCTATTTTACATAACAACATTGAATTGAACAAATTGTATAACAAAACATTTCAATAAATGTCGCATATAAAAAAAAGATGATACAAATAAATAAATACAAACAACGTTACATTATAAATACACCGTATAAGAGTTAAACAATAATTACATTCTAATGTAATTGCTACAAAACCATAGATATCGCAATTTCAAAACATACAAATACATAAGTTAAAGAGTATCTACTTATTCCATGTCATCCTCGCCATCACCGGAACCAAATTCTCCATCTCCCCCTGTTTCTGCGGAATCAAACTCTTCTTCTTCTTCTTCTTCCTCCTCTTCCTATTCTTCTTCATCTTCTTCTTTATCTTCCTCTTCTTCTTCTTCTTCTTCTTCTTCATCATCTTCACCAGCAACCGAATAATCAAAGCGATTTTGTTCAGCTTGTGGTAGTTCACTAAAATTAACCTCTTCCATTGCTCCAACAATCACAAATCTTGAATCATCACGTTCTTCGGTAGGCTCAACAACTATAGGAATTGATGGTTCATCTTCTTGGTAAAAGGTTTCAGCAACAAGTGGAAGTGTTACACCATCATTTGCTGCCCGTTGAGCCTTTGTTTTGCATACAACCCACCAATCACTTCTGTCTTTCTTCTTAGATGGGTATGGTGTGTAGTACACTTGTTGTGCTTGTGAAGCCAACACAAAAGGCTCATCAGAATGTAGTTTTGATTTATGATTTACTTCAACTAGACCGTAACGAGGGTGCACCCTAATTCCCTTTTCAGTATCATACCAAATGCACTTAAATAAAACCAACCTGTTACCAACTCCAAAATACTCTAACTCTATTATATCAATCAACATGCCATGGAAATCACATTCAAAATCATTATAACAACTCCCTTTCACACATACACCGCTATTCATCGTTGATTTATCCTGTCCATACTCGTGTGTATGAAACTTGAAGCCATTAATAAAATATCCGTTATAACATTTCACTGAGCATGAAGGCCCTTGTGCTATATCGGCTATATTTTTAGAGACATAATTTCTATCATCTAATACTTATTAATTAAAGAAAGAACTATCACAGTTTTAGATAAAATGATGATATCCCTCTTATTTGAAATTTGTATAAAGTTGTAAAGATAATGCACAACTTACAAAACGTCTTAACCAACTCGCGAAATCGTTTTCATGTGTTCTTTCAAGTTGATCATCTGTAAGATTTAGATTTGCTTGTCTAACAACATCATAAAAAATCCTATGCAAAATGTTGATGTAACATGTCATTAACTTTTAATATTCAATTCAAGAGAAAATGTAATCGAGTCTGAAGATCCTTACCCTATAAATTCATTGAGTTCAATACAATTCAACAACACATATATGACTGCAGCATTGTACTCAGATTCAGAGAGAAATCTATGATGACATTCCCCAATTGGACGACCAGGTGCAGAAATATTGAGAATCTCCCCATTGGTTGAACAGCTTCCCTATCATTATTTCGAGGAACTCGGTTCAACTTTGTTAGAATATGTGGTCCAAAGTAGAAGGAACAAAAAGTTCAAATCTCCTCAATAATGTAGTCCTCACATATGGAGCCTTCAACGCAGGCTCGATTCTGCACTTTCTTCTTTAAGTGAGACATACACCTACAAAATATTTTACTGTAATTATCAAATTAATTAATAATATTAATAAAGAAATTATGTTCAAACATTGCCTCTCAAATGGATACATCCATTTGTATTGAACAGGTCCACCCACTTTGACTTCATATGCTAAGTGAACCAGCAAATGCTCCATACTATCAAAGAAAGTTGGAGGAAAGATTTTCTCAAGTTTACAAAGTGTCTCGACTATATTTGTCTCTAATATCACCATATGATGTTTACGCAACTCAATCGCACACAAATCTCTGAAGAAATTACTAAGTTCTGTTGTAGCATCCCATACAGCATTTGGCACAACATCATGTAAGGCAACTGGGAGCAATCTTTGCATAAAGATGTGACAGTCATGACTTTTCATCCCATAAAATTTTCCTTCCTCCAAACTCACACACCGAGTTAAGTTTGAAGCATATCCATCGGGAAATTTCAAAATTTTCACCCAACGACATACATCTAATATTTGATCTCTATGTAATGTCTATGATGCTTTAGGCTTCAAAATCCTCTCATTCACTTCGTTCAAGTGTAATTCTGGGCATTTGCTATATAACTCCAAATCGAGTTTCGCCTTAACATTATCCTTGGTTTTTCCTTTAACATCCATAATAGTGATGAAAACATTTTCAAACACGTTTCTCTCAATATGCATCACATCCAAGTTCTGCCAAATAAGAAGTGTTTGCCAATAAGACAACTCTCAAAAAATACTTCTTTTCACTCAGTTATGTTCAACCCCAAAGTCTTGAATAGTCTGTTTGTCATATTTTGTTCCAAAGATAATATCTGGAAGACAAGAAACGCGAGCAAACATTTCTTCACTAGAGAGTCGAGGTGGAGGTGAATCGAACTCAACTTTTCCTTTTCAGAGTTTATCCTTTTTGTAACACCGACATTGCGGTGTCCGTACAAGTATACTGTTCATGAAATTTAATAAAATACTTCTCCGTTTACATATAGAGAGAGAGAGAGAATTTTAAATTATATTGATTTTCGATTTTTAGGTATGTAATTTGAAATTTTTGGGATATTTAAAATATTCGTATTTCCGATTTGTAAAATAAAGTGAGTATAAAAAAAATATATATATATATAGATGATTTTTTTATTTATTCATTTATTTATTTATACATTTACTCACTTAATTATTTATAAATTTAAAAAAAAAATATAATAATAATAATAATAATAATAATAATAATAATAATAATAATAATAATGAAAAAAAAAAAGAAGAAAAGAGTCAAAATTAGGGCAAAACCCTAATTTCCTCTTTTCTCCCTCTCTTCCCCTCTTTCTCTCCCTCGCCGCCTCTCCCTCTCCCGCGGCTGCCTTCCTCCGCCGCCGCCGCCGATCACCGCCGTCTCCCTCTCTATTCCCTTGGTCTCACTCTCTATCTCTTTCCTTCTCTCTCTCCTTCTTTCTCTCTCGGTTTCTCTCTCTCACTGTCTCCCTTTCGCGATTGCCTTCCACCCGCGACACTCTCACTCTCTGCCGCTCCTTCCCCCGCCGTCCGCCGCATCCCACGGCCACCCACAGCCGCCTGTCTCTCTCCCTACTCGCGCGCGCAACAGAGCGCTGCTGCCCGCGCGACTGCGCGCGGCTGCGCGCTGCTCCCAGCGCGACTGCGCGCTGTTCCTTGCGCGACTGCGCCTGCCTCCTGCGCGCGCCAGCACGAGACCGTCCCTTCCTGCGCGCGCCTGCAGCGCGCGACCGCTTCTGCGCGCGCGGCTGCAGCTTCTTCCTTGCTCGCATGCTCGCGTGCCTTCTGCCACTCTTGCAGAGCCCAAAACGGCAGACTTTGAAACCCTAGGCCGGGTCTGCACTCATCTCCTGTGCAGGTAAGGGCTGAGTTTCGATCATAATTATAGGGTTTTGAATTTTCTGAGTAATTAGGGTTAATTACTAACAATTGCTCTGAATTTGAAACCGTTACAGGTTGAGCTTGAAACTAGTGGCGACTAGAAGCTAGGTCTGCAAACCGAGAAACCCTAGGTGAGGAGGTTTCTACTCTATTTGATAAATTGAATGAATCTAGGGTTGAATCTAAAGTGAAAGGTTTTGTATATGTTTAGAATGTAAGTGAAATGCGAATAGGATACAATTTCTGAAATTTTATATGTGATTGTGAAGGTTAAGTATAGAATTTTATACGAAATTGAGCTGTGTCGGATGATAGAATTGAGTTAAATTGATTTAAATGGTTTCACTTAGAGTTTAAATTGATGAATGCATGAAAATATTCAAAATTTGGGATTTGAGTTTAAGAAATTATGCAGTCTTTTCATTATAAGTTGTCCTACATATAGGAAATCAAAATACTATTTCCGTATGATGAAAATAGACTTAAATACCTTGGAAATGACATATGGGTTGAAGAAATCGGATGAGAATCGAAAAGTGTATGATTTTTCAAAGATTTTTCAGTTCGTAGAAAACTTATTTATTTTAAGCGTATTTCCAATTTTGATGGGTTTTAGGTTTGAATCAGACTTGATTTTGATTTGATTAATTGTTTATAAATGGAATGAAAGTGATGAAATGAGAATCTAGAAAGGTGATTGTATAAATGATTGATTTAAGTCTTAAATGAGCAAATATTGAGGAAAAAAACTCTAAGGAAACAAGTACTGAAAGATTTAGAACTTTGAGTATGAAATTTGATGGGTTTTAATGTGATTTTGAGTGAAAATGTGGATTTGATGTACTTGTGTTTTTGGCATTTAAGTGTGGTGTGTTATTGACTATGTACATGTGAAATTGAGGCCAAGAGTGTGAGGATTTATGCATACTGAATTTTGGATAGAGGTTAGTGAGTATGTGGATGTAAAAATGTCTTGATCAAATCCATTGGAGAGATTGGGAATGACTCTAGTAAGCAAGATGGAGTTTTATATGTGTATGTAATAAGGTATAGAAAGTGTATGCATATATATAGTGATATTGGTGTGTTAAAGTAATATAAAAATGTGCAATTGTAAAGAATGAGCAAAAGCATGTGTTTGTATTTATATGATAAATGTATAGAATTGTATTGGTGTATTGAAGAGAAGAAGTTGATAAAGAATTTTAGATAAAAGTGTGTTGGTATATATGCTGACTCTTATGTGCGGTGAGAGATTGGATTGGTGTGAGCTTTGTGTAGGATTGATTGAGTAATATCACTTGAGTCTTGTGGATATGTTGTAAGCATAACTTTCTCTACACAACTCCGAATGACGTGAGGTTGTCTGCCTTAGACACTAGACATCCTTAGCTTTAAAAATGAAATAAGAAACCCCTTGATTTGTAAAGGTGTATCAGAAGTTATAGCCTATTTTCTATAACTGCGCAGGTTTGAAACTTGCTGATTACATACATGCGTAAGTGTTGGATGTCTTGATCGAGGGGAGCACAGTTTCGGCACTTGTTGTGCATTGTAGGGAGTGATTGACCCTCCCGTATACAGTGAGTGGGTTTTATTTCAATGTTTTCGTTTAATATGTAAACTCTGATTTACAACAGTTTGATAAATGAGCATGATTTATCGCGTGCTTGAAATGTTTTGACTGGCTTTGGAAATGATTTTTGTGAACCGATGGAGTGTCCAAAAATGTGGTTGAATTATGAAATATGCATCCATGTGGTTGAAATGTAAAATGTGCCATTTTATGATATATGTTGCATTTGGTTTGTGAACCTGATTTACGGCACATATTTGATATGATATTGATTTTGGCCTTGAGGGCTGTGATATGTATTGTGATATTGATATTGGCCTTGAGGGCTGTGATATGTATTGTTCCGTAGCTACGAAGGACACCGTGAGAGGCGCTTTGGTGGCGTCCGGATATGCCTAGGCCTGGGGTATCCCACGAGTTGTCGAGATGATATTTACGACACGGTACTAGGCAGGTTGAACCCGAAAGGGGGAGGATTTGGACACTCTCCAAGTCTAGCACCTGGACGAGGTCCGTCGCCAATGCCGGGGTAGAGAGCACTTTAAATAAAATCGCATATAACACCCCCGGTGCGCCTGTCATAGGTCGTGGTAGACCTCTGCCGGGAGTTTTTTGACTGGCAGCTCTATGATTTTAATGACAGTATTTTGGATGCATATTTGATTTGCTGATGCGTGCAAATGATATATTGTTGAAATGAAAAGCATGATGATTTGAATATGATTTGTATACTTATGCTTTGACACTCCAGTTTCACATCCCATATTACACGATTACAATGACCCACTTACTCACTGAGTATTCTTCCCTGAGTACTCACCCCTCCTCTTTCCCTCCCCAGACAGGATTATGGTGCTAGGGCGATGTATTTGGCTCGAGGGTTTGATAGCTCGTTAATGGATTGGTGTTTACGACGGTGAGATTAAGTTTTAATTGAAAAGATGAATTTCATATTTTATTGTTGACCCTGCGTGGTCTTGTTGAGGTCCGTAGTTGACCGTGTACATATTTTGGGATAACTGTATAATTTTTGGACTTCTGTTTGCAAAACTCTCATTTCACTTGCATTGAGGCATTTGTAAATGTTTAAAGTGTAAACTTGGGAAATTGTATTATATTTGTATAACTTTAGGCCCGCTCGGTGTAGCGGCTGCTCATGCTCTAGTTGGGCATGACAGTAGAGGTCTGTGGCTAGGACTGTTGGTGTTTTGTTAGCCTTGCGTTGTCTGGATGTCGGTTGTGAGAGTTGGTGGATTGTTTTGAGGCCGGGATGGCCATGTGTTTAAATTTACAAGATGATTTTAAATTTATACAAGTTATTGTACATGGGAGACCTCCGATTTATGGGGAGGTTCTGCCCGATTTTCTGTAAAAATACAGCCGGTATCCAGGTCAACGGGCGGCTGTTCACGATTCCCGGTTCGGGGCGTGACACTTTTGCTTCCGATAAAGATGATTAATAGGAAGAAATTGTCGATGACAATCGAAAAATGACGTTTTGCATCCATTAGCAAGGACAAAACTCTTTGTGTTCTCCATGCAATAAGGGCAGGCTAACTTCCCATGAGTGCTCTAGCCAGACAGCATCGCATAAGCAGGAAAGTCACTTATTGTCCACAGAAGTGCTGCCCGCATTTGAAAGTTTTGTTTTCTTAAAATATCATATGTGTTAACACCTTCTGTCCATATCATTTTCAATTCCTCAATCAAGGGTCTCAAGAAGATATCAATATGCTTTGTTGGATTTCGTGGCCTCGGGATAATCAGACAAAGGTAAATGAATGGCTACTCCATACACATAGAAGGAGGCAAATTGTAGACAGTTATGAATACTGGCCAACAAGAGTAAGGAAGCATTGATTGACCGAATGGGTTAAATCCATCTGTGCATAACCCTAAGCGCACATTTCGAGGTTCATATGCAAAAGAATGATGGCTACAATCAAATTGATCCCACGCCTCACTATGGGCTGGGTGTGAAACAATTCATCGTCACTACATTGATGCCTAGCATGCCATGTCATGTGCTCTGATGTAACTCTTGACATATAAATCCTTTGAAGTCTTGGTTATAGTGGCAAGTAACGTAACACCTTTTTTGGTACTTTTTGCGTTGTCCAATACGTTCATTTCTTATTTTATATCGAGAATGACCACATACTACACATTCCGTCATATCCTGATTTTCTTTATAATATAACATGCAATAATTCTCATAAACATCAATTTTCTCATACCCAAGTCCAAGTTTTTTCAATAGTTTCTTTGCTCCACAGAAATTACTTGTCAACTTAGAATCTTCTGGTAATATTGTTTGGATAATCCCATTCATGCGATCAAAACATGCCTCACTCATGTTGAACTCTGACTTGCAATTCAACAATTGTGACACAGCTGACAATGTTGTTTGCATTTTGCACCCATTTCATAATGGCTTTTCAGCAGATTTCCACAAGTCATAAAACTTTGCCGCATCCGGATTAGGTGGCTCAGTATTGTCAGGATTCATCTCATCATAACTACAATTCCAATAAATTTGAGGCCCTAACACATCCACAACTAAGGAACTATATGGAGCCTCCATATCCTCTCGACATCTGGATGATGGTCCTTCCATTGATTCTTCATTTCTTACTTCTCCGTGACAAACCCACTTGGTGTAAGCATTAATAAAACCTTGTAAAAACAAGTGCACTGCGACATTATCTCCACTTAAAAGTTTATGATTCCAACATATCTTGCAAGGATATCTAATATTGCATCCATTCATGAACTGATGTTGAGAACATGCAAAATTCAAGAGCTCATTAACACCCTCTACGAAATCATCAGTCAAGTACCCATTACTTAAGCAACGATACATCCAACTACGATCACTGGACGACATATCAAAGTAGATACTGTAAAGAAACAAATAATATATTCTCAGATTTCCCATTATACATGAGAGCTTGTCACATACTTAATCATAATCCAAAAGTTGTAGCATGCCTAAATTTTAAAAGGACAAAAATTGAAATATAGAGAAATACAAAATTTCCTCTACAAATGAACATCAAAGACATATTATTACCTCATCATATCAAACGTAGAAAATTTTGACGACGAAGGAAGAAGAGGAAAACAAATGGTATATAAGGAAAGTTAACTCACCGACATGTTATGAAAGAATGCACACTTGAGACGTCGTCTCTTAGGGAAGGGAGCAAAGGCTCGAGGATTTGGTGCTCAAGCTAACGCACCTGCAATAATTCATTATCTAAGTTTGAAAGGCTCAAAATTTGTGAATAATACAGAAAGAATACGAAGCCAAATGTGCACAAAGTACATAATAAAACATTGTACATCTTACAATCAAACAAATGAATTTTAATATTTGATATTTTGAAATCATGTAAATCATAGTCTCTAGATTGCAATGAATTATATGGGTTATAAAAAGGAAGGATGAATGCTAAAAAACGCAAGATAAAAAGGCACCAAATGTGTGTTTCTCTTGCATAAAAGCTTTAAATACTATAGGAAAAATTCCATCTAGCACTTAGCTTAGAGACTCGGTTCGTTCTAGCTTTGTCGGAAACAATCTATGTGGGCCTCCTCTCACAAAAGATTGCAACATTGATGGTATTACAGCACCATCATATGCTGAAAATGCTCTATATAATGAGGACAACAATGGAATGATCTCAATGTGGTTTCATGTGGGTATGGAATTTGGATTTATGGTGGTATTTTGGTGTTTCGTTGGTCTACCAACAAAAATTGTCTCTCTCTTCTCTCTCTCAGTCTCCCTAATTTCCATCACCATAGACTCAACCTCAGTACATTATTCAAACTTAGTATACAAAGGTTGTGCAGACCAAAAGTTCCCAGACCCATACGAGGTTTACACGCAAACCCTCAAAGCCCTATTTGATTGCTTAATTTCCCAGTCCCAAACCCACAATTTCTACAAAACAATATCTGGCTCAGCCCAATCTTCCATCACAGGACTGTTTCAGTGCAGAGAAGATCATGGTACTAAAGATTGCTCAAACTGTGTTGACAAACTTCCAGAAACGTCAAACAAAGTGTGTGGGAAAAAAATTGCTACTAGAGTTCAGCTAAGTGGGTGTTATTTGAGGTATGAAATGGAGGGGTTTAGGACAGTTTCTGGGACTGAGATGTTGTACAAGTTTTATGGGTCTAGACAGGTGAGTGAGAGTGGGTTTGTAGAGAAGAGAGAGATTGCATTTCATCTAGACTAGTTTAAATCTCATTATCATAAAGAACCTTAATGTATTTTATATATATACTCATAATTGTCATTTCATCTAGACTAGTTTAAATCTCATCAACTGTATGCAGTAAGTGAAAATATACCCCAAATAAATAAACTTACAAATTGTTTTCCCGCTTCCAGTTTCACCAACAATTATCAGCATGTCATTATTTTGAGCCTCTACAACAAGCAGCCACTCAACTCTAAAATTAAGCAACAAATTTTAAGTACTACAGTTGTATCCCAAAAAGAAAAAACAAAAAAAAACCTATAACTATTACTGTTATATTTTTGAACAAGTAATCAAATCAAGAACTATGCATAAGCTTTGAGGGAATGAGAGAGAGATTCAAAATTCAAGGTCATAGGCCTCCAACATTTGGTACAAGCACAATCTACAAATGAACATCAGAGAGAGAGTGAGAGCGAGAGAGAGATAGAGAGACAGAGACATTCACCCTAAAGTTGCCGAGATGTTGTCGGAGAGCATAGGGTTCAGTCGAGCATAGCCGATTTGGGAGGGCAAGATCCATGCTGAATTTTTAAACAAATGAATACTCCTCTTCAATCAATTAATATTTATATGTAATTTCAGGGACAAGTATAAGAACACTAAAAAATTGATACTCCATTTGCTATGATTCTTAAGCAAATTTTAGATCTACCAATATAAGAACCCTAAAAAAAATTGAAACCCTAAAAATCGAAGAAACCATACTCCTTGCAAAAACCCTAAAAATTGGTAATCCATTCAAAAACCTTAAAATCTGATTCGATATTTTAATTGTTGACTCCGAGAAAATACGATGGCCACAAAGTGTTGAACATGGAGGCTGAAGTCTCCAGTGAGAGCAGTGAGAGCAAGACGACGTCGAAGATGAAAAGCAGGTTAGACAGTTAGCAATGAACGACGAAATCGAATAAGGCGAGGGTGATTTCCAAGAGACATAGATCGATTAGGGAGTGGCAGTGATAGAGCAGAGAGCAGGAGAGAGGGAGAAGGCGAGTCTGATTTTCTCGATTTTAGAGTGTTACATCAGTGATGGATTATCGACGTTAAAAATTTCTGTCGGTAATATTCGTCGCTAATACCCTCGCTAAACTGTGAGAAAAAATTGTCATCCATTTTCTATTTTTCAGCGTCGATTTTATCGACGGAAACTCCTAACTCAGTAATCAGTCGGTAATTCTGTCACTGATTACTCGGAAGATTATCGCCTACAAGCTTTATGAAATAGGCCTCAAATATAGCGACGGAATCAGCGACGGATTTTTGTCGTCGCAGATTCCGTCGGTATTTCACTCGCTGATGTACATCTAATGTTTCCTTATACGATCCGTCAGAAATGATCCGTAAATCCGTCGCTAATTTCGATGGATTCTCGTCCGTCGGAAATTTCTCTCACTGAAACCTACATTTCTTGTAGTGTGGTTGACAACTCATCAAGCCATCAGCTTTTAAGTTTTATGGATGCTTACTCTGGTTACAATCAAGTGCGCATGGCCCTAAAAGACGAGGAAAAAATAAGTTTCATTATGGAGTTCGGCATTTACTATTACAAGATCATGCTATTTGGTCTGAAGAACGCAGGAACGACCTTCCAATGACTAGTCAACAAAGTATTTAGTGAATAGCTTGGCAGAAACATCAAGACCTATGTAAATGATATGCTCTTTAAGAGTATTAGTTCGTAAGGTCACGTAGTAAATTTTGAAGCAATATTCCAGACATTGGAATGTTACAATATGAAGCTGAACCCGGTCAAGTGTATTTTTGGGATTACATCAGGCAAATTCCTAGGGTTCATGATCAATCATTAAGGATTCGAGGCCAACCAAAAGAAGATTCAAGCAATCCTAGACATGGCACTGCCTAAAACATTGAAAGAGATGCAACGCCTTACGGGATGAATTGCAGTCTTAAGCCGATTTATGTCAAAATAGGGAAAAATACAAACCCTTCATCGACGCCTTAAAAAAGTCTCAAAAATTCACATGGACACTAGAATACAGGCAACCTTTGACTAGTGCAAAGAGTACCTCTCGTCACCCCCGCTACTCTCTCAACTTGTCCCTAGTGAGCAACTCAATCTCTACTTGTCTGTCTCTAACCGAGTCTTTTGTTCTACACTTATTAGACAGGATGCCACCGTACAAAAGCCGGTATATTGGGTGCCTCATGATTCAGAAATTAATTACATACCTATTAAGAAGATGACATTCGCTCTCGTCATCACCACTTGGCACCTTCACCCCTATATTCAGGCACACGTCATCGTCATACTAACCTATAAGCTTCTAAAGTAGATCTTACCAAAAAGAGACACCTTAGGTCAGTTCATCAATTGGAGTATCAAACTTAGCAAATTCAATATTGAATACCAATCGAGACGCACTATCAAGGGTTAATCCCTAACCAACTTCATTCTTAAATAAAAATTAAATTTACCTAGAATGAGTGGGGTCGTCTCCTCAAAAAATGATGGATTCAATTCTTTTAAGGAAATAAAAATATAGGGTTGATAGTTAGCTAAACTAATAATTAAAGGAATTAAATAATTGATTAAAGGAAAATAAATAACTCAAAATTTAAAAGAATAAAATTCAATAGAAAATAAATTTTTAACTAAAGGAATTATATACACCTTGATTTGGGTTGATTGATCATCGATCTATCTAATAAACTCAACAAATCATAAATAAATTATTTATAGTTATTCAATAGCTGCTAAACAACCAATCTCTTATTATTTCATCGATAATTATGAGAAGGTCATTAATTATTTCACTAATCGAAAGACAACCCCAGAGAAGGTCGTAGGATTTAGTGTTTTAACAATATTATGATCCACAAAGTCCCAATTCTAATTAAAAAACACACAAGCAAATTTATTTGACTTAGATTATTTAATTCCAAGACATAGACTAAACTGCTTATGAGGCCAAGAAATTATGTTATGCACTAATATATTAAAACAAACAAATAATTACGGATTTGTCATTTTAATTGGTTATAAATTATTCTAAAATTATCTAACATAGGCCTCCTATTCAATAAACCGTAAATAATCATAAACACTATAACACATGAATTAAATAAATACCTATAAAGTGTTTATGCGATATGCTCAATTAAATCTCATAATCATTAAAAATCAAGATTTCAATAATCTTTTAACTAGAAAAGAAAATTAAAAACAAAACATAAAAGAAGAAAAACTCAAGAAAAATAAATAAATTCTGTAGAGAAAATAATACAAATGTGCCTCCTTTTTTGGAGGAGTTTAATCCCTCTTTTATAGGAGTAAGTCTCTTATTTTTAGAGAAAGTCTGAAAAGAAGAGTCTTACTAGAAGAAAATAAGCTAATTGGTTTGAGGGAAAAAAAAACTTCCTAAAAAATAAAATATTATGAAAGTTAGACTTTCTAAAAGTCTATCCCTAAATATTATGAATAAGTTAATATGGTAGGAATCTTCAATGTTTCCAAAACAGACTCAAATTTCACGCGTGATCACATGCAGAGAAAGGAATTCTGCTAACTTGGCCTCCAGAAAAATCTTTTAGTGAATCTCGAAATCCATATGCCCACACATTAACGTAAAAGTGCTACTATCAACAATTTTCTCCTCCCATACAACAATGCTTTAAATTAACTCTTTTTCTTTACTTTTCTTCATAACTCTTTTCTATCAATTCTAAAATATCAAACACTATAAAACATAACTATTAGTATAATAATTACCCAAAAATAAAGCAAAATTGACTAAAATCATTATAGCAATTTACACGCTTTCAATGCACTTTCCCAAACCTTACTAAACAAGTCACTAACGATAATTCGGAAGGGTGCCCACCACCATTATAGAACTTGCATGTAGATAGGTCCTCTAATGCATCAGGAAAGAGCGCTAGCCATATCCTATTAGGTCCTAATGATTTCAAAGTAAAATACGCACTCCGTTTTGATTTTCAAACTGCCAACAACCAGACAGAATATGAAGTACTCTTAATGGGACTGTAGATCATAATATCACAGGGAGCTAAAGATGTCTGGTTCTTTACTGACAATCAGCTCATGGTCAAGCAAATTGAGGGGACATGGGAAACCAAGGAGCCGATGATGGTGAATCACCTCTTGAAAATCAGCGAAGAAATAGGCAAGTTTGACAAGCTTGACATACAACAAATTCATAGATCTAAGAATATTAAACCTAACACTCTCGTTAAACTTGCTAGCTCTGAGTTGGTTGCCACCAGTTGAACAGTATATGTCGAGAGCCTCCTTTATTCGGTTAATTGCCAGGCGCACCATAGGAGGCAACGAAGGTTAAACGCAAAGTAGTGCATTATGCTATCATCAATCAAGCCCTTTATAAGAAGTCTTTCACTCACCCTTACCTCAAATGCCTAACACTAGATGAGGGAAATTACATCCTTAGGGAAATTCATGAAGAGATCTGCAACAACTATTTAAGCTTTTGAAACTTAGCCAACAAGGCCTTCTGTCAAGGGCTCTTTTAGCCCACTATGAAGGTCGACACAGAAACTTATGTTAAGAAATGTGACAAGTGTCAACACATCTCCTTGGTGCCACATTAAACTTCCTCTAAACTTTGTCTAATCGCAAGCCCATTGCCATTCACACAATGGGGAAAGAACATTTTAGAGTCATTCTCGCAAGCTATTAGACAATAAAAGTTTCTTATCGTGGCCACAGATTACTTCTCTAAGTGGGTAAAAGTTGAGTAGCTAGTCCAAGTCATGACCTACAAGATACAAACTTTCGTGTGGACATCCATCATTACCCAGTTCAGCCTACCCATGTCCTTATCACTGACAATAGTAACCAGTTTGACAACAAGAGCTTATAGAAATTCTGTAACAAACTCAAAATCCAACATCATTTTACCCGAGTCACTTGCCCATAAGCCAATGCTTTTGTTGAGGTGACTAATCAAAAAATCCTGCAAGAGCTCAAACCAACATTAGTAGAAGCAAAGGGCAGGCCTTTAGGTAGATGAACTCTACAAAATTCTCTGAGCCTATCAAACTACACCCCCACAAAGCCATAGGGGAGACACCATTCATCCTTAGTGATGCGAAGTACTTTTTCAATGGAAATCGGAATTCACTCATTGCGTATAGACCAATATCAACCATAGTCGAATGACCATGTACTATGCAAATGATTGGATCTCCTATCAGAATTACGGGACACTACATCTACTCGAATGGCAGCCAATCAACAACAAATGACATAATACTATAACACGAGAATCAAAACTAAAACCTTCGAACCAAGAGACCTAGTTCTCCAAAGAGTGGAAGCTATAGGATAGCCCCAGCCAAGGGTAAACCCGCACCAAATTAAGAAGGCCCCTATCAAGTCCAGTCAATAGTTCACCCAGGGACGTAACATCTCAATCACTTAAATGGTTCTATTGTATCCAGAATATGGAATTTTGAGAACCTACGTATCTACTATCAATAATTTTTATCACTTTCACTAATCCTGATATTTGTCATCTTTTGAATTGTCAAGCAATAACATTATTCCTTTTTGTATATCACCATCTATCTAATGGATTAACAAGTGGCTCAGGCCCTTGGTCACAAGCTCCTAGTCTATCACTCTCTTTTTTGTAGGCTCACTTATCAACTCTACATCTCGAAACACATCGTCAAAACGAGATGTAACTTCTTACCGGATAGATGCGGCTCACACTCACCTCGAAGTACATCATCAATATGGGATGTAACTTCTGACCAGGTAGATGTGGCCCATACTCTAGGCTCTGTGCTTCGAAATGCATTGTCAATATAGAATATAACTCCCAACCGGATAGACGCAATCTACACTTTCAACCTATGCCTCAAAACGTGTCGTCAATATGGGATGTAACTCCCGACCGGGTAGGCGCGACCCACACTCTCGACTCTACACGTTGAACGTTTTGTCAACATGAGATATAACTCCCAACTGGGTAGACACAACTCACAAACTCTTGGTTCTACACCTCAAATGCATTGTCAATATAGGATATAACTATCAACTGGGTAGACACATTCCATACTATCAGCTTTATGCCTCGAACGGGTTGTCAATATGGGATATAACTTCCAAATGGGTAAATACAATCTTTACACTCTCGGCTTTATGCCTCAAACACGTCATCAGAACTAGATGTAACTCCTAACTGTGTAGACACGATCCACACACTCCTTGTAAATAAGGTTCCACACTCTCTCTTTCTTAGCTATACACCCTGAAAGGGATCCACAGCTCACTTGGAGTTCAATGCCTTATATAGGCTATAACAAAGCATCACCATTGCTTTTTGGCACACAGATGCCACCATGTAAATTAAGTTTAACTCCTGCCTACCAGCTTGGATGTCTCAATGAGGTTTTAATATTGTATCTCTTAGAGATAACTCAAAGCTTAAGTCTTTCGGAGACTTCGTCAACATAATTAGTTTTAACATACAACGAAAACACGACTGCAACATAGTTCACATGTAACAAAATCACAGTATTCAATATTTGAACCTTTCTACACAATAAAGTAATAAGAGCATCACATGCAAGAAAACAAGCTCTATATTTATTCATCAACAAATTTACAGAGCAAACTAGAATCTATACAAGCGGGAGCAAAAAGAGTAGGGTATTTAACTTCAACACAACATGATGTTTATATATCAAGAGTAAATAGTTGGGAAGGGATCAATACGAAGGAAATAAAATACGCAAAGTAAAAATTGCAGAGAAAGAGAAAGATAGGCTGCATCAAGGTGCTTTTCTTCTCTTACTTGATTATAAGGGAAGGATAGGATAACCTTGCAACCAACAAACTAGATTCGTTCTCCTAATTCCACCTTTGTATATTTCATCTCCCCACTTCTTCAATCCTCAATTATCAACCACTTGTTGCATCTATTGCCCGATCGTTCCCCTGTGAACTTGCAGAGGAAATGCCTCCACCTTCCAAAAGACTCCAGAAAGGAAGGGGGAATGTCTTCACCAACTACAAGATCCCTTGAAATACCAATGTCGAGCCATCATGACATTGGGTTTCTGAATGTCATGATGGACCCTTGCGTTGGTAATTTCTCTATTGATGGAACTTTGTATCGACAGTTCTACGACTATCTTCTAAAATCATCTCTATTCTTACATTCCCTAGGCATCCTTATTTTTTCACACATTTCATCACTCATGAATCAAAAATTAAGTATAGGGTCTTATCCCATCCAATGAATTGAATAAACTTCACAAAATGCCCATTCTATTTATAACCAAAGGAAACATGTTGAATACACTTCTCAGCAGGCAAAATTGCATGCTTCGTAACTTCTACTATCATATCTTTTTCACTCACCCAAAATTGATTTACTTTCATGCTCATTCCACTTACTTGAAACCGCTCTCTCTACACGTTCTTTCAAACTTCTCAACTTCTAATAGATTAACTCTACTCCTAATACACCTTCTACAAAGCGACATTAGGAGAGAGAGAAAATGATGGTATATGGTCTAACAACCTACTACCACAAAACCTAGGAACTACTAAGTCTATTAGGCCATAGTTATGAGGCCCATGAACAATTGAATGTGCTCTTGGTCTCTCAATTTAGTGCCCTCTCGGTTAAGCACTCTCAGTTATGTCCTTCGACCCTCTCAGTCTTACCTTTTCAGGGATCCACCCATTTAACTCTTAGTTCCCTAACCTCTTGGTCATTTAAGCTCTCGGCCTCTAGACCTCTTGGTTGTCCCCACTCCTTATCAGATACTCTCCATCAATATAGAAGTAATTCCTATTATGTGACAAATTCAACATGTGATCATCCAATAAGGAAAGAAATTTTTAATGATCATCCAATAAGGAAAGAAATTTATAACAAATTGAAACCTTTTTTAATCTAATACGAGCCTCCTCTAGCCTCGGGAAACCTTTCTCAAAAAAAAAAAGAAAATCTCTATAATTACTTCTATAATCACTTCTGATAATGTAAGGAAGTTCCGTGACAACTTAAACTTCCCTTAATTAGTAGGATTCTAAATCCCTAAAAGATCTTTAACTATAGTTTCTGAAATATCGAAATATTCTCATTAATCTCTCTATAAAGAAATCAGGGTTTCTACATCTTTAGACACATATAGAACTTGCCATATATGTATGCTATATATACTCGATACAAACAATCAGTCAGATACATTCAATAACTCTCCACTTATCACATAGAGATAATATAGGATTTCTATAACTCTATTCAGTCTGTTTTTTATTCTTTTATGACAATTCTTTCTGATTTGAGTATAAGAGGCTCCCCTATTAGAGCACCCTCCGACAGTATTATAGGTCTGACCATCTACAAAGGCCTAGAAGACTCCCTGACACTAGTTCCTAACTCGAGTCAACAGAGCAATTATCTGTGGAACAAAAACCACCTCCTTCATAATGCATTATTTTCAACTATTATTGTTGACTGAAATCTAGCGGTATCCAGGGAGGGCAACACATCAGAGGGGATAGACTTCTTTCCACCTTAAATAGCCCTATATACTTTTGAATGCCTTAGGACAGTGATCCTTAGCACCAATCTCAGTCTCAATCTCCCATACACAATTTTCTTGGACTTATCCATGACAAAATGCACTTTCTTTGGAACTTAAGAGCTTCTTTCACACCCTCTCTCTCTCTCTCTCTCTTTCACTTCTTTTTCTCTCTCTTCTTGTTCAAAAATGGGTCTTTCTTCAATTCACATATAACATATAATTTTATAGTGACATTTAAAGATAAAAATCACTTCTTTGGCCAATTGACCCAAGCTAAGGTCCACGATGAGTACTACCATAGTGATGCACAATTTTGTATAATTTTGTTTTCATAATTGCATAAAAGGACTATTTGATGCTAAAGATGGTAAGTGGTTTGGGTTAATGCTAAGTAGATTCTTGGAAAATGTGGAGTCTTCGGAAACTCATAGAGGTGTATATCATGTGTTCAATGATGGTATTTACTTGAAATTTTAGTAGTTCGACTACTAGAAGGTAAATGAGGAATTTTAGAGAAATCAACTATAAGTTCGATTATCTTCTGATTTGTATGAGCTAGTGGATCAATCACTAAGTAGGGACTTTGGTGTGGTAAGGCTCCCTTTTGAAAAACTGAATTGGGTTAGAGGTACTAACAGTATGACTGGCATAACTCTTTGATTTGGGATGACGAGTTGTAAAACATTCCTTTGTGTAATAATGAAGTAATTTGGGCTTTGTGAGAAGACAGAAGAGTAGCATCTTGCACTGATTGTTTTCTTTGCTTTAAACAACTGGAGTTCTAACTCCCTAATTTTAAGTATGACCTTTGTATTTGAAACGCTTCTCATAATTTCCCATCCATTCGAATTCTTATTACATCACTTCAGTCTGAATTACTTTCAAATTCAAGAAACATATGATTATCTCATAAGGAACTTAAAGAATGGTTAGAGTGGTGGAGTAATTTTTGTGATAGATAAAGTTTTGTAATATTCTGATGACAAATGAGGATGGAGAGGATATCCTCAATGTGCTAAATATACCTAAGAGTTATAAGGAATTTTGACCAAGGTGGATAAGATCAGTAGTAGATTAAGTGAATGCAAAGCGAATTCTTATGATGTATCTTTTGTGATTATATAAATCGTAGTTGTAAGATAGCTCATAAGAGCCATTGGTTCTAATAGAGATTTTTGAGTTGTTATAGAATAAACAGAAACTATAATTATAGAATTGATGTGAGAGACTAGGTAGTTTTAAAAATATTTCTTTGAAAAGAAGTAATCTGGTTTCAAAAGCAGGGAAACTTGTATATTTGCTAAGCAGATCAATTCGGGGTTTTAGAGAATATGAAAGTTGTATTGAAAGTACTGTATGTAAATGAGACGATTGTAATGTCTAGAGTGTAATGGTGATAAATATAACAGACACTAGAAGTGGTTATTACTTTGATAATTTGGGGATATTAATGCAGACACCGGGTAATATGCAGATGTATGTACTAGATTTGATTTGGATAGAATATTGGTGATATTGCATGATAAAAAAAAATGATAGAGAATGATCGTGATAGAAATACCTTGATTAAAAAGTTATCTAATTAAGGATTGGAGATTTAAAACTTGGAAACATACAAATATTATCAGTGGATTAAATTTCCTCACTTAGTCTAGCCCATATTGAGGTTGATTTACATTTCGTCATACACAAGCTTGAGGATATAAGGATTTTCTCTATCTTGGGATCTGCAATTGATATGGACATGACATGGTAGTGGACATTTCTTATTTAAGGTCTCTTTTGAACGATAATTTAAGGAATTTTGTGTTGGAGTCTTGATAGTTTGGTTGTTGATTCTGAAGTTAAAATATATCGGTCCCTTCAAAATCCTTGAGAGGATTAGACAAGTGGCATACCGGCTAGAGCCACCGCAGGAGTTGCAGAGGATCCATGACGTTTTCATGTTTCCATGCTGAAAAAAATATTTACCGGATCCTTTACACATATTGGAAGCACCCCCAGTTGATTTGAATGAGAATCTGAGTTTCACGGTACAACCGGTGAAAATCATTGATAGACAACTCAAACAGTTAAGGAGCAAACAGATTCCTATGGTCAAAGTGCTATGGAGAAGCAACCAAGTTGAGGAACAAACTTGGAAGACAGAAAAATTAATGCGAAAGCAACATTCGCAGCTCTTTGATGTATGAATTATATTTTGGAATTTCGAGGACGAAATTTGTTTTTAGGGGGTTAAGAGTTGTAATACCGAAAATTCGGTATTTGAAATGTTCTGTAAAATATCTTAGTAATTATAAAAGAAAATCTTAAAAGTTTTGATTTTCGATTTTGGGATCTTAATTTTAAATTTTTGGTATAATTAAAAATGTTGAATTGCAAATTCGTAGTGCATTCTATTCTTTGTAAATTTAGAACTTCATTATCCTCGCCTCCCTCTATCGGTCGATCGCTCCTCCACCGCGCGCAACCCAACTTTGACCACCGCGAGCCCCTGTTTCACCCTATCTCAGTCTCTCTTCCAGTCCCTCTCTCTCTTCGAACGTATCTCTCTTTCTCAGTTTCTCACCATCTCTCTCTACCACAGCCTCTCTCTCAGTCTCTTTCTATCACAGTCGCTCTCGGTCTCTCTCTCTCTATCACGATCACCATCTCTCGCTCTCTCACACCATCTCTCAGTCGCTCTCTTCCACGCACGAGCGGGCGATTCTTCCTCTCTCCTTCCCGTGCGCGCGACAGTAAGGCTCTTGCTCTCCCTCTCCTTTGCTTGCTCGCACGGTGCATGCTGTGAGCACCTCCTTTGACAACTTGCCCTAGACCAGCAATAAGTGGGACATTCGAGAACCCTAGTTCGACTGCGATTCTTCCTTGCATAGGTAAGAACAACTTCCTGATTTCTGGTTCTAGGGTTTCAATTTTTCTAGGTGATTTGACTAACGTGCTATGTTTGATTTGGTTAGGAGGCAATGCAGATCACCGATAGGACTGAGGAGGCGTTCGATTAAGGCTGCAAATTGTAAAACCCTAGGTATGAGGAATTTCTAAATGCCTTCAATAACTGATTAAGTTTAGGTTGAATGTAGGATGAGAACCTTTATATGTGATTTGAAAATGGGTTGAATACGTGGGAAATGTGTTATTCTTGAAAGTTTGTATGAAATGATTGAAGTTAGGTCTAGAATTTGATGTAAATTGGACTGCGAAGCATGTTAAAATGTCATGGATAGTATGAGAGTTTTATTTGATTGATTTGCGTAGTTTTCCTTGGGATTTGAATTGAAATTGGCGTGAATTAAATTAGGATTATGTAATTCGGGAGAAAATTGATAAAATTGAGGAATATTATAAATTTAAAATCGTTGGTAATTGAAATGATACTAGATTGATGAAACGAAAATTTAGAAATATAATTGTGCAGTTAAGGCTATTGTAAATAAAGGGAAATTTAAAAACCCTTTAATAGAGCTTTAATTGTTGATTAATCATGTTGATTGGTCTAGGTTGACCTTTGGAAACTCGAGGGGAGTCTTTTTGAGTTAATTTCGGAAATAGGGAGTGGATACCCTCCCAAGAGGCGAGTGGACGGATCGTTATGTAATAAATGAGCAAAATGTCTTTAAATTCTTTGATAAATGGTTTTGAATGATTTTCACATGATTTATATGAAATGATTTCTGATTGTGGAATGTCTGAAATGAGAATTTGAATTATGAATGCATCCTATGTGATTTTACATGAATTTGTGCCATTTGTCTTGATTATTTGATTGGTAAATGCTCGTAGTATGATTTTCGGATTGAATTGATAAAATATGACACATTGTTTGAAATGGAATGATTGTGAAATGATGGTGCACAAGAGAAATGGCTATAGTCATTCCTCCCACGGAGCGACCCGACGGGGTGACGTGGATTAGGGTTTATATGCGAGAGAGGTATGTGGTCACTGCTCTGCCACGTCGGACTATCCGGATTGCACCCCGGTGAGATTCGAGCCAACGCCAAGGAAGGGGATAGTTTTGGAAAACTGAAATGGAAAACCCCTTGGCGGGCTTCCGTCTTGGTTTGGCCAAACGCAAGGCGGAAGTGTTTTCGATGGGACCCTTGTGATTTTCTGAGAAAATATTTAATATGGATGCATATTTTGTAAATTGGATATAAAAAATGATATTTGAAGTATGCTTTGGCATTCCCCACTTTCACCCCTTATTTATTACACAATTATGCCATTGTACTCCACTCACTGAGTATTTATAATACTCACCCCCCTCTTTAACATTTTTCAGAGGAAGATTCATCCGCTGACTTGTTAGGTATAAGAGCGATGTAAGGTTATTTTAGTTTGATTTGAAATCCATGGAAGGGAGACTTGTTCATTTTCTTTGAAATTTCATTTTGGTAAAAACTTATTGTATAAATGAGACATTTGGACTTTATTCGATTTTTGAAAGGTCGAGATGGCTGGATGCGTGCATGTGATTTGGGTTGGCCGGATTGGCCTTGTGTGTGTGCTGATTTGAGTTAAATGCACCGGTGCGTTCTTTGATTGTTTTTGTTGAGAATTTTGGGTGGTTAGGATGGCCACATCACATGTGTACAGGTTCCCACTCCCCGTTGTGTGCTGATGTGTACTCGTGCATGTACAGGTTCCCACTCCTTGCATGTGTATTGTTTATATGATTTCGTGTCTTGAAGGGTTTTATATTTTTTTTGATGATTTGTTGTAAATTTGATAGGCTTGTGGAGTCCCAGTATATGGGGAGGTTCTGTCCGTGTACCGATACTACGCAGCGGCTGTCGCGTGGTCGATCCGAGGATTGGGGCGTGACACACACCCTCTCTCTCTCTCTCTCTTTCACTTCTTTTTCTCTCTCTTCTTGTTCAAAAATGGGTCTTTCTTCAATTCACATATAACATATAATTTTATAGTGACATTTAAAGATAGGGT
Organism: Dillenia turbinata; assembly: GCA_037126225.1. Classification (NCBI taxonomy): domain Eukaryota; kingdom Viridiplantae; phylum Streptophyta; class Magnoliopsida; order Dilleniales; family Dilleniaceae; genus Dillenia; species Dillenia turbinata. The sequence goes on along the minus strand of JBAMMX010000022.1, from coordinate 7,917,955 downwards.
TCCCATATTTTTCAAAAGAAATGCCAGTATTTTCTTCTCATGGAAACATTGATGCTGATATTGTGGGAAAAATAATGCATTATTTGTTTGACCATAAAGTAGCTGTCCTTGTAATGTGAATCATAGATATGGTCACAATATCCATTTTTTTTCTTTTGTCTGTGGGACATAGTTGCAGCCGGAAATGATACAAAATTACACAATTATGGAAGGGGAAGTCATGAAGAAGGTGCAGTAAAAAAAAAATTAAGAAGTTTATAACTAAAAGAATTAATAGAGGGCATGAGGGTTGAATATGGTAAGAGAAGAGGTCAAGAGGCGTATCACCTAATCTAAAAAACTATATATTTTGTTGAATATCTATGTCTACCATTGGTTAACCATCTTCTTTTCTAGTATGCATAATAGAAATATTGACACATGTTTCGATTTTTGACGCTATGGCTTATCTCTTTATCATCAACACTAATGCGTTTCGAACTTTTTAGTAACCTAAAGAAATATGTTTTTATTATTCATGTGTAAAGTTGATTGCATCAGTATCGAAGGTCTTAGATTCAATTCTGAAAAGTAGTCTCTTCTTAGTTAAATATATATATATATATATATATTGTAAAGTTTATTTACTTTTCCCTGTTGTCTTACGTATTTATTAAGATATTTTAAATACCACATGAACCTTGCATATGTTAAGTTTAGAAATTGGGTGGAAAAGTATACTATGACTATTACTTTGAAGGCAAAACCGTGACTTGAGATTTTGACGAATTCCACAGTCTAACACCCCTGGTATGAAAAATGAACATGCAAATTTGTTTGGACTCTCTTAACGTCTTTTGGGACACTTGATGCATAACTAGTGATCACTTCATCTAAATTTCAATGTTCAACGCGGCATTTTGAAAACCTTCCTTTTGTCATTATATTTTCTTTCAAACCTACCCTCAATTTTCTTCAATAGTTTAGGTGAAGTGGGGTCCAAACATATTTGGAGACAAAAAAGATATTTAATTTCTACAACAAGATGTATGCAAGACAAATCGAGCACCAATATATTATTGTTATCTGCCAAGGACAGTTTCAGGTCTCCATTCTTATATAGGACATGGTAGCAAGAGGTTTACAAGCAGATCTGTTAGCATTCATAGAAAAATCTGAGAAGATGTTGAGCAATCTGCACCAATATTTACTACAAAAAGCATCCTCCTTTCTCTTGCACTTGCACCCCTTTTCTCTTCTTCTTTGTTTCACCATTATCATCTATTTCAAATGGTCCTCAACTTCTCAAAAGACCACCAAAAACTTACCCCCTTCTCCACCAAAGCTTCCAGTTATCGGGAACTTGCACCAAGTGGGCTTGTATCCTCATCACTCACTTCGTTCCTTAGCCCAACGTTATGGTCCCTTCATGTTACTTCATTTAGGAAAAGCACCGGTTCTCATCGTTTCATCAGCTGCTGCAGCCGAGGAGATCATGAAAACTCATGATCTTGTCTTCTCAAATAGAGCAAACTCGAGAATTGCAAAGAAACTACTCTATGATGCTAAGGATGTGTCACTGGCTCCATACGGTGAGTACTGGAGGCAAATGAGAAGCATATGTGTGGCTCAGCTTCTGAGTAATACCAGAGTTAAGTCTTGTCAAAGTGTAAGAGAAGAAGAAGTTGCCATTATGGCTCAAAATATTCAAAGCCATTCCCTTTCTCCAGTGGATCTGAGTGAGATGTGTGCAACTCTGACAAATGATGTGGTGAGCAGAATTACGTTAGGGAGAAAGTATAGTGCAACAAAATGTGGGAGAAAGTTCAAAGTTATGCTAGGTGAGCTTATGGAATTATTAAGCTCTTTCAATGTAGGGGACTACATTCCTTCGCTCGACTGGGTAAATGATATGAATGGCTTGAACAGAAGAGCAGACAAAGTTGCTAAAGAGTTTGATGCGTTTTTGGAGGACGTGGTTCAGGAGCACATAAATGGTAAAAAAGGAGAGGGCAATGGTGATTTTTCCAAAGAGCAAAGAAGCAACGACTTTGTGGATTTTCTACTGGAGGTTCAGAAGGAAAACTCGACTGTGTTCCCCATTGGAAACATCAACATCAAAGCAGCCATCTTGGTAAATCTCTCTCTCTCTCTCTCTCTCTCTCTCTCTCTCTCTCATTCATACACACACACACACACAGAGACAAAACACGGACACATGTAGGTGCATGCACAAGTTCTTTCCGGTGAATAAGGTCCTCACATGCAAATGCAGGATAAAGAATGATATAGAGACACTCCTAGCGAGACAAAACTATAAAAAATGACGAAGAAAAAAATACTAGAAAAAAGAACGATATAGCGACGCTCTCAGCCAGAATCTTTTTATTTCTAAAAATTAATGAAGCTGAGTACATGAGAGGCCATTTTATCAAGAAGTTAATGAATGTGTAGATAAACTCTTAGCCATTCAGATCACAGCCACTTGAATTTTCAATATATGCCACCCAAATAAATGGCTAGCTAGTAGCTTTTGTTGTTTGATCATATGCATTTCTGTAAGTCAGTACCGTTATTTTTCCTTAAAATGCCCAAAAAAAAAAAATTGTCCAACCTTTGGTAGCAATCTAAGCACGTGAAACCTAAAACAACTTTACCAAAACAACTTTACCAACACTTTGTGAGTCTGGTAGGGACACCGGAAGAGTGGGTTTGTAAATTGGTCCTCACAACTACTTCTAAATACTGATGGTCAAGTAACAATAAAGCTTAAAACATCTTTTCCTATACATAGACCATTCCATGTGCGGGTGTCATGTCGTCAACTAACTTTTGAAGGAGCATCCTTAGCATCCTAATTTTCATTTTCTGTTATTGTCATATGTTTCTTGTAGGATATGTTTTCCGCTGGAACTGATACTACATACACGGTTCTAGAATGGGCAATGACAGAACTCTTAAGACACCAACAAGTTATGAAGAATTTGCAGGATGAAGTTCAAGGAATTGTCCAAGGAAAATGTTACGTATCAGAGGATGACTTAGAAAGAATGAGCTATTTGAAAGCGGTGATCAAAGAGACTCTACGATTATATCCTCCTATCCCGCTATTGGTTCCACGAGTGTCAAGAAAAGATGTCAAAGTCGGTGGCTATGATATTGCTGAAGGAACAATGGTGATAACGAATGCTTGGGTAATTGGAAGAGACCCTGCGACATGGGAACACCCCAATGAGTTTCGACCAGAGAGGTTCCTAAATTCCTCCATAGATTTCAAAGGACAGGATTTCACGTTAATTCCATTTGGAGCTGGAAGGAGGGGTTGTCCTGGAACAGCATTTGCTATGGCCATAAATGAGCTTGCCCTTGCAAATTTGGTGCATAAGTTTGAGTGGACATTGCCTAATGGAACAAGAAGAGAGGATTTGGACATGACTGAATGTACCGGGCTTACCATCCACCGGAAATTTCCTCTTCTAGCCGTTGCAACTCCGCGGTATTGAAAGTGACAGCATGGTTTTTGGGTTCTATCTGCTGAATGTTGATCTCCGTGAAAATCATCATAATTCATGTATTCTTCATGGGTATTATTATTCTTGCTACTTGTCCTATTTGAAACCACTTTGTAAGAAATTTAAAAATTCTACTATAATGCTTTGACAGAAAGGATCACCAAATCTGCAACCATAGTTATCATACCCGAATGGATTCGCCAATCGAACTAAATCAACCGATAATTGGTAAAATAAGGGTTAGATTATGATAAAACTGCAAATAAAATTGGCTTCTAAGAACCCTTGCTTGAACCTCGGTTTTTGGCAATGTTTTTTAAGAGAATTGACAAGTTTTGTATTTTCAATTAAAAAACTAAATTTGAACCTTTATTTTGCAACATAAATTTACTTAAATTCAAAAGTAATAATGAATTTTGTATATAAAAAAAAAGTTTAAAAATTGTTGCAAACTTTTCTTATTTGTTATTTTGACTTTTTGAAATAATAAATGTCACGCCCCGACCCTCGAATAGGTACGCAACAATCACCGCATTATCTCAGCATATGAATAAATCCTACCCACGCACCGGGATAGCGCAAGATATTCAACATGTTACAATGCATCTCCACATCATCAAAAAAGCCATCTCAGCCCATTTCTGTCTCAAAATATGCACTTAATCAATTCGATCATTTAGAATCCCATAAAAGTTCACACAATTCCAAAAGTATGCTCAATGGAGGAAAAATAAAGGTTAAACTACAGTAAAATGTTTGGATATTTCCAATGGGTTAAAAAAAATGAAGTTTTAATTACAATTCAAAAGATTTCATTCCATATGGGTCCAAACTAGACTCCTTAAAATTTTCCACTAAAGAAAACTAATACTATTATGAGGAAACTACACGAAAACTAAAATCTAGTAAGAATCGGCACTAGAGTTAGTTGTGTAATACTGGACACGTTCGGATTTTTGATATCTATATTCTGAGTGGCTTATTTAAATTTTTATATATTTTGTAGAATGGAGGAAAAATAGTTAAATTTAATATAAGTGTAAATTTCTGCTCTTTGAATCGTCTGTTTGATTGATAGCTTTTTTATTTTAAAATTTCTAATCGGTAAGACTATCTGCTAATTGAGTATTAAGTAATCAACATCTAGTGAGATTTGACTTTTGCAAGGAAAGTTACCCGTTCGGTGAGGTGTTAGTTTGTAATGAACCAATTATTCAAATTTTGATATTTCTGATCGATAATCGATAGTGACCAATTCTCAGTGATTTACTATCCCCTCGATATAAAGTGAAGTTACAATTCGTTCAATATTGCAGAGTTGAGTTGACCGGTCATTTTTCATAATTTTTATAATTTTATATATAAATCTATCGGTACATTTAATTTTCCTATACCGTTCGGTATGTTATATTTTACGTACATCTTTGATGGTAAATTTTTGTACCGATCGATGAATGTCAAATTTTAGAAATCTCATCGGTAGTCATTTTTAAGATAGTTGTTCGGTACTGTATTAATTTACCAATAGACATTTAATTATATCTCTCGGTATGACTGTTCACTTATCTCAGACTGTTGGTAATTGTCTATCGATAATTATCTTTCTAAATTTTCTACCGACAAAGGTTCTATTACTGTTGGTCAACACTTTATTGAAATCTATCAGTATCCATATCCAACATTCCTTTCAATGTCCCGTCCGGTCAACTTTCCAAATTTTATGTCCGGCTGAATTTCAATGAGAGAATATTTTACCTTCAATTTATTATTCTATTCTATTTTACTTCATTTTAATTTAATTTAATTTAACTAAATTTTATTTTATTTTATTTTATTTTTTCATATCAGTCTCGGTTAGAAATATCCTTTGGTATTGGCTTTGAAATAATCGATCGATAATAATATTGTGAAACTTTTCCGTTTAAATTTGAATTTTTTTTCATCGGTAGTTTTCATCGATACATTCACAAACTTATTCCGTCAGTTATTTATTCCATCATTATTCCATACGTAAGAGCCATCGATATTTTGGGCTTCCCTTCCAAATTCTTGTCGTTCATGCCTGGGTGTAGGATTGATCTCGAGACCTTGATGGGGTCTAAAAAAATCTTTGCCACTAAGGCATTCAAACACTTCAATTATATTATGTATTATTTATTATTTATATTATATTCCCAAAATTTATACATTAGTATTTCTAAATAAATTGTATTTATATTTTCAATTTTCTCAACCCATCGGTAAGCACATTGTCACCAGCTGGGCCCAACTTCTAGTACTCAATTCATAGTCTTAACACTTCCCAAAACTCCAGGGGGACATAATTGGACAATTATGTAATTTAGGTATAAACAAAGACTATTTAGTAAATGTGAGAAAGTGGGCTAAGAATAAGAAAACAGAAGTGGGGTGAGGTTCCAGAAGGTTCACGGAACCCATTATCACTTTTCTCTCTAAATCATTTTTCTCTTCTCTTCCTAAACTCCATCGATCTACTAATAAACCCAAGATTTAAGGTTCCAAATTTCTCATCTAACCCTTCAAAGTTATATTCTAGTCTTGATTTTGAAAGAAACTAAGTATGTAGAGCTGTCACAAAGAAGAGTCGAATTTCTAGGGCTTGATGTAATCTGAACGGAAGAGGGTTTCTTAGAGATAGAAACTAAGGTATTTTTATTTTCATATCCCCTCTTTTAGTTTATTCATTTAGAAGTTCACTTGGGTTTGGAAAATACTTAGTCACCGATGGTGAGAGGAAAACTGGGGTTGAATGATTGGGGTCTCTGGGTTACACTTGGAAAATAAATATTAATATTTTTATTTCTTGAAAAATGTCTCGTAGGAGCCGAACGAACCGATCATGGCAAGGTTATTGCTATTGAGGAATCTGAGAGTGACTACCCACCCGAACATAGTGAGTAGACGGACTGTTGTGCTTGAATGAGAAAAATGATTTTTATAAATTTTTTTATAAATGATTTCTGAAATTATTTTTTTGTGTTTGTGGGATATCCTAAAAATGTGAGTCTGAATACGCCTGCATCCACTGTATTTGTGATTAAATACGTGCCACTGTTGTTGGAAATTTCATTTATGAATATTGTGTTATGGTTTGGTAACCATCTACTGAATTTGTGGCACACTAGAAATATTTGAATGTTTGTGAAATGGATGAGCTGGTGATGGTAAATGGCTATAGTCATTCCTTCCACGGAGCGACCCGACGGGATGACGTGGTTGAGGGTTTGTTTGGCAAGGGAGATAGACGCGGCCTCCTGTGTCCCCATCGTACTATCCAGATAGCACCCCGGTGAGGTACAAGTCAACACCAAGGAAAGGGGAATTAGTGTTTTGAAAGGAAATGATTGAAAACCTCTTGGCGGACTTATATCCACGTTTGGCCAAACGTTGGGCGGGAGTGTTTTCTTTAGGAAGACTCCATGATTTTGGAAAATATGAAATTGTGGATGCATTTCTTTTATAATGATCTAAATTGTTTGATGCTACCTATGAGTTGATTTGTTAGAAATTGTGACTTTGACATTTCCACACTCACCACTCATTTACTGTCACAACATGCCATTGCACTCCACTCACTGAGTATTTTATACTCACTCCTCTTTTCTTATCTTTTCAGAGGAAGTGTAGATATAGCAGCAGCCCCTTTTGGTTAGATAGATCCAGCAGAGGAAAAACTATCAGGACTTTTTTTGGTATTGACTCTCCCTCGTTGCGAAGCCTTAAGACTTGTAGATGGACCCATCGGAGGGCATGTCTTTTAACAAATGAAAACTTTATTTTTGGAAATGATATTTAAAAACCCAATCGTTGTATATTTTACATATATATATATTTTTTCCTTAAATGGAACTTTTGTTAAATATGTTAATTGTTTGATGTTTTGGTTTCCTTAGATTAAATGAGATTATTTCTTTAGTCTTGCGGGGTCTTGGGGTATATGCTGGTGATTGTATGTATTCCTAGATCATGCGGCGGTTGTCACGTGCTCGGACTGAGGGTCGGGGCATGACAAGTTGAACCTCCCAACACTCAAGTTTCCTCTTATAAAATAATAAAATAGAAAAATATGAAAATACTCAGTGAATAAAATGCAATGACATGGTTATATCAATAAATGAGGAGTGAGTATAGGAATATCAATGCACGCGTTGCAAACAATTCATCAAGTATAAAATAGTTTGAAATAATCATGAATATTGAAAATAAATATATCCACAAGATCCATATTCTTGCTAAAAATCCATGGGAACTCTCTAAGGAAACCACTCCCACCCAGAGTTTGACCGAACTCGGGTAGATACCCGCCAAAGAGTTTTCAATCCATTTGTTTCACAAACAGTACTTCTCCCTTCCTTGACATTAACTCGTATCTTACCAAAATGCAATCAGATATAATACGATGTCTGCAGAGGGGGGCCATGTCTACCTCCCTCTCTCATAAATCTCAACTACGCCACCCCGTAAGATTGTTCCGTGAAGGGAATGACTATACCCATTTACACATAAGTACTATTCTTTCACAAACATTCAAATCCTCATTCACAGTACTATAATACCAACAAATAGATTTTCAAATCATATCATCACATTTATGAACACAATTTCAAATACAATATCGTACAAGTTCATTCACAAATAATTTGGATGCATACATAATTCAATTCTTATTTCGGGACATCCATAATCACAAATTTATACAAAATGATATAAAATCATTCAAAATCATTTATGAAAGAATTCGAAATAATTTTACTCATTTATAACACAATGAACCATTCATTTATATTTTGGAAGGGTAATCACTCTCAATTCATAACCCATTTAACGTCTAATTCTTCTTTAGATTCTAATTATCTTGACCTATAACAATCAATACCAATCCTCTTTAAAATCACTTATAGAGTTATTTTCTCCAAATTCATAAAACCCTTATTTCATAAATCCATCAATAGTAATGTTTAGATTCACCAAATGCATGTCATTTTTATCAATAAATTATCTCTATGTGTATTTCTCCCCATTTCACAATATTTCCAAACCCTAGATTTATTTCTCAAATTTTTTTTCTTTCAAATCTCACCAACAAGATTCAATTTTCTAATGAAAAACTTAAATACAAGTTTAAGGAGGAGAAATTACCTCTATTCCATGTTTGATTTAAGCCTAGAGTGTTGGATTTCAAAAACTCTAATTTTTCTTTCCTTCAAGCAAACCCTAATTGTCATCCTTAAATCTCCCTTCCAAAAGTTTGTTTTAGGATTTGGACAACTAATAGAGTGATTTTAATGGAGGGGTGGTTGATTGCCAAGAAGAAAATCAATAGAGGTGTGGGAGAGAAGAGGATTGAACGCAGAGAGAGAAAAATGTTTATCGGATGAAATGAGTGAGGGATAAATAGAAATTAAGGCTTTAATAAGCCAAATTTTCAATGAATTTATCAATTACCACCTTGCCCTTCATAATTCAAGGGTTTGGGTTTAGTTTGATTGTTATTTTTGGTCATTTTATATTTCAATTAATTAGGGTTTGAATGGACAGAGCAACTCACAAGGAGGCCAGGACGACCCATAGTTCAATTTCTACATGGGCAGGTGGTCCTGCTCATGGGCAAGACGACCTATTCCTTGCTTTATTAGGGCTTCGGGTCATCCCAACATAAGCTAGGGTGACCCAATTTTTATGATTTCTCAATCTTGGATCGACCCAATAATGAGAGCAGGGCGACCCAAAACGACACCATCCTAGATCCATTCCCTGCAGACTCACCAAGACGACCCAAATCCTTGAATGGGTCGACCCAATAATGACAAGCCTCAGAACCCCTTCACTATAGGCTTGCTAGGATGACCCAATCCTATAAGTGGGTCGACCCAACAATGGCAAGATCTTGGGTTGTTCTCCTTGTTGTACAAAGCAACTCAAATCCAATTCCTACACACTCAAGGCGCCTCACCAAACCCATAGGGCGATCCAACTCTTGTACAAGACATCCCATCTCATGTTCCTCACGTCTTAGGTCGACCCAACACCTAGCGCAGGGCGACCCAAGACCACAACCCAAGACCATCAATTTTCAGAACTCATTATCCTACACATCTTTGGGTCATCCTCCCTTCATTTTTCATATCATGGATCAACCCAAATCCAATCACAAGGCGACCCAACATCATAAAATACCACAAAAATCCCTACTCACATGCATCCCATGAGTTTCAAAGCCAAGCATTCCAAATTTCTCGCAAAAAACTAATCACCACCAAAACTATCAAACCACTATAACTTTTGATATTTATATGTGATAATAACAAATTTATAATCTTAACAAAAATCTTTCCATAATTATACAAAAGAATAAAAATTGAAAATTTAAATATCAAATTTTCGGTGTTACAATAAAAAAATATAAACATGTGGAGTTTTATTTTTTTTTTTGCATACTTATATTAACTTTAATTAATATTCAGATTTATGTCTTATTATAAAAAAAATACAATTTTAAAATATTAAATAAAATCAATTGAACCAGTAATCTAAATAGTTAAACCAATTGACGAGTTCATACACTGATAACTATGTTTGCAACTATAATGATATCAAATATATCATACCCGTAACATTTCAATTTTCATAGCCAAGGTACCTTTCTATTTTGATATATTGATATATATATATATGTATGTATGTATGTATGTATGTACAAGAAATCAAGTGTTACTATTTTTGAAAACTTTGGACCTCAGATATTTTTAGTTACATAGTATGTGTCGTCTGTTTTTCCAGGTATTTCAGTCCGTTGAGTTGTGTTCAAAGGGTCAGATTTCCGCTCTGTGTCTTAAATTCGTTTGTGAGTTAAGGTTTCAATTGGTGTTGGGCTTAGGATTCGTAGGGCTCCCTTCCATTTTTAGAACATTGATGTTTGAAGTGTCATGATTGTGGCCAATGGTTTTGTTTAATCTTAGCCATTAGATCTGCTCTAATTTTAACCGTCCATTCTTAATCACTCTGCGGATCTTAAATGTCTATTTAAAAACATTATACAGCTCTTTAGGACCGCTTGATCCAACTGTTCATTTCGAAAGCTAACCAATTTCCACCGTTGAATTACGCTCAATCTCGGACTTTCATTTATATCGACTGATCTGGACCCTTAGATTAGCAATAAAAATATTCTACCCATCTTTTCTCGTCCTCCAACTACTGTTCTCTCGCTCTTAGCCGCTGCCATCGCCAGATTTTGACTTTCCTCGGCAGACGCGGCCACAACTCGACCACCAGTGAGCTTTCTTGCCATCGGCCCGAGTCCCTGTTGCTTGATCTGTAGCCTGTCCGCTGCCCGCAACACGAATTCGTGCTTATGTTGTCCTGCTGGCTTTCTGGCTACTGTTTTTGCAATCCGAAGGTAAATTTCTTTACCTACGTCTTCAGTTCTTTTAGTTCTGTCTTGATTTTTGGCCAGCTAGTATGTGCCAGTTGGCCTCGTTTCTGTACCTACGCGTGCAGGCTTCAGTCAGCGGACTACAGCCATTTGCCTGAGCTATGTTGAGTTGTCGGGTTATCTTGGGCCTTGTTGGGCTTTTGGGTTGCTTGGCCCTGTAAGGCCGTTTTGGGTCAGCTTGAACCACCCTGAGTCGTGTTAGACCAGTTGAGCTTTGTTGGGTTGTTTCGATTTCTTTTGACAGTCCTAGAGATTAGATCCTATTGGGCTTGGCTTATACTCTGTGGAACCGTGGAGCGTATAAATTTGCTTATTACTTTTTTAAGTGAAAAGATGAAAAATAGTACCAGAAAGAAGAAAGACAAGGAGATGCACTTGTCTGGAACTTAGCTATTTATTTTGAAAAAAATGAAACAGACCAGTTTGTGGTGGGTGTGATAGCTAATAGCAACAAAGAAGATTGTAACCGATGGACCTGTTAGCCATGTGCCGGCAACGTCCCTAAAATTAGATGGGCTTTAATTATTATTATTACTTTTTGTGATGCCATGGAACATTTTTTTCATCAACTAGTATTCGAATCTATATTCCAACTAATCCATTCCGACTTATGATCAGGTTTTTTTTTTTTTTAAGAAGCTCTTCTAATGTAATTTTTTCTATTTTCAATATTCAAAATCAAATTTTGATCTAGAAATCCAGCCCTCCTTTCAATAAGCCAACTATCCATTGATTGGGCTTTAATTACGTGCCACATGAATGAATGGTTATAGGTAACAGTCTTAGTGATCGCTATGCATAAGAAAATATAATGAGTTGATAGTGATACGCACATAGGCAAGTATATACCCGACAAGATGTGTAGTAATATTACTAATTTTCTTTAATGGAGTAAATTTAGTTCTAGTAATTTTTATTAAAATAGACTTAAATAAAATTCATTAATTGATCTAATCAACCATTATAATTGATTTAATCAATCATTATGATTAAACAAGTCAATTATCAATCATTCAACCATAATGATTGATTTAATCAATAATTATGATTGATTTAATCATGACGATTGATTTGGTCAATTATATATATTTGACTGAATTAGTCAATTATTAAGATTGATTTAATCAACTATTATATATTTGGTTGATTCAATTAATGATTGATTTATTCAATTATTATATATTTAGAAAATTGATTTTATTCTAATTATTTTCCTTTTCACCAAGTTTATTCAAATTTTCTTTCCCTTTCTCTATTAACTAACTCTTGTATAAATATGACCATTCTCTACACTTTGTAATTAAGCAAGTAGAGACAATCTTCTCTCTTGCAATTAGTTTTCTTTTTTCTCAAGGGATAATCATGTCTCTTGTAATTCTCTTTAACAATCAATACAAAGAAGGTTCTTTACTTCATTCTCTTCTTCTTCTTCTTCTTCTTCGAATTCTTGATGTTACATTCTTAATTTTGGCTTAGTATAATTTTTCTACGTAAAATTGGTTCCAGATTACATGTCCGGAAACACATGAGGAGTCTAATGCTGAGATTAAAATTTTCTAATATGGTATCAGAGCAAATTTCGATTCCTTCCTCTTTGAGCTTATGTGATCTCCTTTCTCAAATCAATTCTTTTCATTCACAACTATTTTCTTCTATGTTTTTTATCTCCTCAAATTATTTTCAATGGACTGCTCATATTAAGAGAACCTTAAACTTAAGAAATCTCTTGGGTCACATTATAAAGGATTCTCTTGATGAGTCGGACCCAACATTCGAAGAACGAAAAATGAGGGATGTTCAAATGTTAATCCTACTCACAAGTTCTATGGATCAAAATCATAAAACTATGGTCACTTACTTTCCAAACTCTGAAACCTGTGGGAACAAATGTATAATCTTTGTGGGCAAGAGTCAAATTTAGGAAGAGTTTTCAAGATAAAGAGACAAATTGCCAATATTAAGAATGATGTGAAGGCTCTCTCTCAACTATTTGGTGAATATGAACACCTTTGGAATGAGCTCAAGACTGAGACTGATTACAAACGATCTCAAAATTTTATAAAAAAGAGAAGATGAAAACAAGTTCTTTCGACTTCTTATCTCTCTTGGAGAGTAATTCACACATGTTCATCAAGAAATTTTTTGAATGAAGGATTTTCCTTCCTGTCAAGAAATAAGATCCATAATTCAATGGGTAGAAGCAAGTATGAAGATAGAGAATGCTTCTTAATCCAAAGTAGAAGGGCACGGTTTCAATTCGACTACAGAAAGGCAAGTGGCCAACAAGGTGTAGCACGTGGCCAAAAAAGTATATGCTAACTGTAAAAAGGCAAATCATTTACAAGAAATATGTTGGTTTCTTCATCCTCACCTAAGACTTGAGCACGGGAAGAGAAATGGCCAAATCTCCTCAAATGTGGCCCAAAATGCAGTACCATTGAAAGCATTGTATCAAAAGTGCTACTCAAGCAAGCAATGACTAATCTAGGTACTTGTTTAAACTCAACTTCAAATTTCCAACATTGGTTAGTAGATTCTGGTTGTAATAATCATATGGTTAGGGACAAAAAGAAATTTAAAAAATTAAAACCTCTCCCAAATCATAAGACAGTCAAGATTGTTAATGGGAATAATTTAAATGTAAGAGAACACGGGAAAGTTAATTTTTTTTTTTTTGGGAACAAACTCTAGTACTTTATATATTCCCAAACTCTCCTCTAATTTTATATCTATTAGCCATATTATTAGAAATCAAACTTGTAAAGTTACATTTAATCCTGACACTGTTGTTTTTTAGGGTCTCAAAACAAACTAAGTGATTGGTAGGGGATTCAGGAGACACAACTTATATTTTTTGAATCAAGATAACCATGCACACATGGCATATCAAGAAGTATGTTATATTTTGTGACATGCTAAGTTAGATTATCCTAGTAAGCAAGTTTTGAAATGCTTATTTCCAACAAAAAATTATGAATATAGATATTATAAAGTTTGTATTTTTGAAAAAGAAAGTCGAATGTATTATCTAATTTCAAAAATAACTTATAAAAATACTTTTAATCTTATATATTCTAACATCTAGACATCACCTATAGTATCTAGATGAGATTTTAAATATTTTATATCCTTTATTGATTACAAAACTAGATACACAGATATTTATGCTCACTTCAAAAGCACAAGCATTCGAACCATTTAAAAGTTTTTACAATTACATCACTAAGCAATACAATGCAAACATAAAAATGCTTAAAACAAACAATATGGGGAATACATGAATCATGTATTCACAAATTTTCTAAAAGAAAAGAGAATAATCCACCAAATTTCATATCCATACACCCCCAACAAAATGGAGTAACTAAAAGAAAAAATCGATATTTACTTGAGATAGCAAGAACAATCATGTTCCATGTTAACACGCCTAAAATATTTTGGAGTGATCCAGTTAGTATTGCTGCTTACCTCATTAACCTCTTACCCACTCTCCCTTGGAAGTTCTCACTAAAATTAAACCAAACATTACTCACTTAAAAGTGTTTGGATGCATATGCTATATATATATATATATATATATATATATATATATATATATATATATATATATATATATATTTATATCAGAACAATTTAAAAATAAATTGGATAGAAAAGGGAGGTGATATGTTTTTATAGGATATGAGTCATTTCAAAAGGGTTATATATACTATGATTTTATGACTAACAAAATATACACATCAAAAGATGTGATATTTATAGAAAATGAGTTCTATTTTACAAATACAAGTAAAGAGAGAACAACAGAAAAGAAAGATTTATAAGTTTTCTTGTTAACTCCAAAAGAAGTTAGCAATCTTTCTCACCAATCAAACGAAGAAGAGAATTTAGAGCATGAGCAAGAAAGAAGATTACCAGAAAATTCTAAACGAAGGGAAGATAGAAACTCTGTAACACTGAAAATCCAATTTTTTAAAATTTTTATTTAATTATTAACTTTCTTTGTAAATTATCGGGAAGAAATCAGACTTTAATCGAATTTGGATTCTTGGAGATAATATCGAAAAATTTAATGTTTTGATTTTTTTATTTCACTCAAATACCAAGTGTTTGAAATTTTCAAATTTTGTTCTTTTTGTACAATTTCAAAATAATTGATAAGAGGGTAAATATATCATAGTTCATATAATTAACAAAGAATAAAATGACTTGGTGGTGCAATATCTTTTTGGAGAATTCATGAGAGACTAGGTTCAAATCCCATTAAATGCAATTTCGTAGGAGCAAGTTGAATTGAGGGAAAGGGCCAAATCAATTCATGCTATTGTGAGGTGAATGGAATTGTGAGTGGTGAATTGATTCACAAATAAGGTGAATCAATTCATGTGAGAGGATGTGGGAGAAGGGAGATCGATTTGGATGGAAAGAAAAGGGAAGAGGAATCGATTCATGTGAGAGAAGAAAAAAAAATGGGGGGGTGAGAAATCGACTCACAAATTGAGTGAGTCAATTTGGATTAGTCTGCAGGCGAGGTTCTAAGGCTTCCTAGTCACAAATCGATTTGTGTAATGTGCAAGTCAATTTGTGTGGAGACAATGAGGAAGTGGAAATCGATTTGTGAACAAGATGAATCAATTTGTGAGGGAAAAAAAAGGAAGGAAATCGATTCGTCAAGGGGATGAATTGATTCGGTCACTCTGTAGAAGTGATCTCTGAGGCTTGGGTTGGGCAAGTTGATTTATACGTGAGGTGAGTCGATTTAGTAGGCAATTGTGAGTCTATTTGTGAATAGTGAAATTTGGGAAAAATGGAATGAAAAATTGTATAAAGGTCCAAATGATGTGCAAATGGTGGAAATAGAGCCTATATTCATAAATTTGAGAAGTTAGGGTTTATACAAAATTAGAGAAAATCTATAAACCCTAAAAATAGTCATGAATTTACATGGAAATTGTGATTATTGTTTAGGAAAGCCAATTGTAATTTGAAAATGGTTGTTTTGGATTAAATTGTGAAATTGGGAGTGAACACCCTCTCAAGAGGTAAGTGGATGGTTATGTTGTATATGAATGAGAAAATTGATTTCAATTGTGATTTATAAATTGAATTTTCTAATGAATTCGAAATGGTTTTATATTATTTTGTGATGTGGTGTGTTCTGAAATGAGATTGTGACAAATCCATAACTCTTGATGTTGATCATTGAGTTATTTGCACTATGTTACATTTGAACACTAATGTGAACTGTGAAAATTTTACTCTACCTTGAAATTGAGTATGAATTGATTGATGAATTGAATTTAGTAATATGGTGCTGGGAAATGACTATAGTCTGAGTGTCACGCCCCAACCCTCGAGTCAAGCACGCGATAACTGCCTCGTTATCTCGGCATACGGGTAGAACCTACTCATATACCAGTATATCGCAAGATGTTTAACATGTTTAACCTGTTTTAAAACAACTCAACACATTTAAAGGACCATTTCAGTCCATTTTATCTCAATAGGCATAAATAAGGCCAACTCGGCCAATCAATGATACATAAACCCATCCTGGCCAATCAAAGAATCCTTAATAAAACTTTAATAAATTCCAATTGTGTCAAAATTCACCATAAAGTTTAAATGTTCCAATAAAACAATAAGTTTTGTAAAGGCAAATTTTTAAACAAAATTAAACAAGTTTTATGATAACCAAGCATGGATTCTATCAATACTTGTCCCAAAACATATGACAAGTATCAATCAAATTCAAACCAAAAGATTAATAGAATTGTTCTCTTCCATAGATTATACTACATCAATCCAAAAATAAAACCTACACCATTAATACCTATATAATTTCAGCACAATGTTATCTTTAACTGACTCCAAATTGACGTCTCCCAACTAGACTTCCTTTGAAAATTATAAAAGAGATGGGTGAGTATGAGAATATTCAGTGAATGTAGTGCAATGACATGATTATGTCCATAAATGAGAAGTGAATGTGGGAAAGTCAAAGCATATTTCATAAAAAACTCTTTGGATATAAAATAGTCTCAATAAATTACAATAATTCAAATAAACATGCATCCACAAATTTCAGATTTTTCAAAAATCATAGGGATCTCCCTAAGAAATTACTCATATCCTAGATTTGGCTGAACCCAGATGAAATCCAGTCATGGGGTTTTCTGTAACACCGAAAATTCGGTGTTAAAAATGTACTGTGAAATATTTTGATGATTATAAAAGGAAAATTTTAATTTTTATTGATTTTTGATTTTGGAGAATTAAATTGGAATTTTTGGTATAATTAAAATGCCCTTGTCGCAAATCCGTAGTGCATTCCATTCTTGGTAAATTTAGAACTTCATTATAGTGAGAGTATAAAAATATATATATATATATATATATATATATTTGTATATACAATTAATTAAAAAAAATACAGAGAGATGTTACGTTTCGGAAAGAAACGCAACACCCCCCTTTTTCCCCTAAATTGATTAGGGCTTTCAGCCCTAATCACTCTCTCTTCCACTCTCCGCTCTCTCTCCCTCCCGCGACTCTCTCTTTCCCTCTTGATCTCACTCCGCCTCTCTCTGTCGCACTCTCTTCCACTCTCCACGTCCGACCACTGTGAGCCACCGTTGATCGTCTCTCTCTCTCTATATCATCATCTCTCAGTCTCTCTCTCTATCGCACCCTGTCCCTCTCTCTCTTTTGCTCTCTGTTTGTCTCTCTCTACCTTACGAATCTCTCTCCCTCTGTTTCACTCTCTGTTTTCCTCTCGCCCGCGCGCAAATGGAACTGCTCTCCCTCTCTCTCGCGCGCGATGGCAGGACTCTTATTTTCCCCCTCCTCTGCTCGCTCGCACAGCGCTCGCTATGAGCACCCCCTTCTACCTATGATCAAACCACCAAATCAGTAGTCACCAACAGGCCTCTAAGAACCCTAGGTCGAGTCTGCGCCCACTTTCCTGCATAGGTAAGGATCGGTCCTAACCATAGCTCTAGGGTTTCGAAATTCCTTAGTAATGAGTTTAGATTACTGAACTTAATTTCGAATTTGGAAGCTTTGCAGGTTTCGGAATGGACTGAGAAGACAGTTGGACGAAGGTTGCGAGCTACGAAACACCCTAGGTAAGGGATTTTCAATCCCTTCAATATTCAAACTATTTTGTTGAATTTAGGTTAAGAATAAGTGTAGATACATTCTGAAAATATGCTAAATCCGTAGGAAATGCTTTATTCATGAGAGTTTGTATGAAATTATTGAGATTAGGTCTAGAACTTGATGTAAATTGCATTGCGAAGCATGATAGAATATCTTAGAGAGTATTAGTGTTTTGTTTGATTGATTTGCGTAGTTTTCCTTGAGATTTGAATTGAAATTGGCATGAATTAAAATAGAATTATGTAAATTTGGTAGAAAATTGGTAAAATTGAGGAATATTGGAAATTTAAAGTCGTTGGTGATGGAAATGATCCCAAATTAATGAAACGAAAGTTTATGAATGTGGTTGTGCAAATTAAGACTATTTTAAATAAAAGGGAAATTTGAAAAACCCTTTAATAGAGCCTTAATTGATGATTATTTGTGTTGATTGGTCTAGATTGACCTTTGGAGACTCAAGAGGAGTCATTTTGAGTTGATTTCGGAAATAGGGAGTGGATACCCTCCCTAGAGGTGAGTGGACGGTCCATTGTGTAATAAATGAGCAAAATAGTTTTAAATTCTTTGATAAATGATTTTGAATGATTTTCACATAATTTATTTGAAATGATTTGTGATTGTAGGATATCTGAAATGAAAATTTGAATTACGAATGCGTCCTATGTGATTATAAATGAATTTGTGTCATTCGCATTTGGATATTGGATTGGTAAATGCTTGTAGCATGATTTTTGGAATATGTTAATCAAATATGGCATATTGTTTGAAATAGAATGATTGTGAAATTATGGTTTACCAGAGAAATGGCTATAGTCATTCCCCCCATGGAGCGAACTGATGGGGTGACGTGGATTGGGGTTTATTTGCGAGAGAGGTATGCGGCCTTTGCTCTGCCATGTCGGACTATTCGGATTACATCCCGGTGAGGTTTGAGCCAACGCCAAGGAAGAGGGTAGTGTTTTGAAAAAAACTGAAATGGAAAACCCCTTGGCGGGCTTCTGTCTTGGTTTGGTCAAACGCAAGGCGGAAGCGTTTTCGATGGGACCCTTATGATTTTCTGAGAAAATATTTATATGGATGCATATTTTGTAAATGATGTTGAATTATTGAAAATGTTTGAATATGGAAATTGCTGTTTGAAATATGTTTTGACATCCCCCACTTTCACCCCTTATTTATTACATAATCATACCATTACACTCCACTCACTGAGTATTTATAATACTCACCCCTCTCTTTAACATTTTTCAGAGGAAGATAGACTTGTGATAGAGATTGGAGCTTGGGAGGGTCTACCAGCTGACTTATGTAGGTATATATAGTGATGTATAGATATTTTGGTCTGAACTAAAATTCATAGAAAGGAAAACTTGTATAATTCTTTTGGTACGGATTTAATCGATATTTGTTTCCTGTATAGGAACAAGTATTGAAGGAATTCGTACATGGTTTGTGCAAGAGTTGTTTGAAACTTGTTTATTTTATTTAATTCCCATTTTTGGTAAAAGCTCATTGTTTGAGTGGGACATTTGGTTTGTAATATTGAGATTTGTTATTTTCTTTCGATTTTTATAAAATTCTGTACATCTCATATCGTTTGGATCTTACTGACGTTAGCTTGATTGCTTCAGGTAAGTGTTAGTAAAATCCTACGACTATGTTTTGGGTCTTCTTGTTTGTTAAGTGTCTTATTCATATGTGAACTTTGAAATGGCTAGGATAGCCATATTGCATGCTTGCATGTACAGGTTCCCTCTCCCTGATTGTGTGCCGATGTGTGCTCATGCATGTACAGGTTCCCTCTCCCCGATTGTGTGCTGATGTGTGATCGTGTATACAGGGATGGACCGAATGGGTCTTTGCATGTGTATTTTTATGTGATTTTTCTTGTTTTTGATGATTTGTGTACTGGGAGCATTGTTATGCTGATGTGTAGCCTTGCGGAGTCCCGATATATGAGGAGATTCTGCCCGTGTATCGAGACTACGCAGCGGCTGTTGCGTGATCGATCCGAGGATCGGGGCGTGACAGCTTTAGTACTATCAGAGTTTAGGCTCACGATTTTAAAAGTTTGATGGTTTTGGATATGATTTCAAATGTTTCTAAATGTTCTGAAAGTTTTCTAAAAACTTTGAAATGTTTGGTTTTTGAAAAAAGGTTTTCGGAGAATGTACAAAATCTTCCATGGATTTCTTAGGAAATTAGAAATATTCTTTTTAGGGGGTTAAGCACTTGAGTTAGATTCTATTTTAAATTGTTAAGCTTAGACCCTATCTGTAGAGCTTTGCTTCTCATACGAAGAGTAAGGAATTCGAATAGGATATTTTCCACTCTATCTTTGCTACCCGAGTGATATATGAATAGTTTTCAATTATGATTGAAAACCTACCTTGGCTTGTTTGGCCAAATGATGAGTACCCTTGTAGAAATTCCTTTGAACTAATATCTTGATGCCTAATTAGGTTGTAATGTAAAAGTCATTTCAATGGGCAATGGTTTATGATTATAATTTGATAGTTGTGATCATGGCTTAAGGAATGTGGATGATATAACTCTGTTTATGGTTTATAATTATAGGTACGATGAAAATTTTTGATGTTGATGCATATGTGCTCATAGATACTGGGTCTAATCATTCCTTTGTGAGTTCGGAGTTTGTCTTGCATTCTGATAAGCTTTTAGTTCCACTTGTTGAAAAATTATTGGTCATTACACCTTTGCGAGAACACTTGATCAGAGATACGATATACAGGTCTTGTGAGGTGAAAATCAGTGAAATAACTCTTGAGGCGGATTTGATTCCGTTGGAAATGAAAGATTTTGACGCTATTCTAGGCATGGATTGGCTATATCTTCACCGAGCTTCCGTGAACTGTTTCACTAAGGAAGTGGAATTCTGAAGGTTAGGACATCCCTTTCTGGTATTCACCGGTGAACGTTGAGCGTTGCCGAGTTGTGTAATTTCGGCTCTTGAAGCACGGAGACTAGTGTATAAGGGATGTGAAACTTATTTGACTCATATTGTTGATACCACGGTGGGAAGTCCTAGTCTGGACGATGTTCCTATGGTGAATGAGTTTTCGGACATCTTTCCAGAAGAATTGTCTGGGTTGCCACCAGTTCGGGAATTTGATTTCACCATAGATTTAATTCCCGGCATGGCACCGATCTCTATTCCTCCCTATCGGATGGCGCCCGCAGAGTTGAAGGAACTAAAGGTTCAGCTCCGAGAGTTGTTGGAGAAAGGGTTAATCCGACCGAGCACTTCACCTTCGGGTGCTCCGGTTCTGTTTGTGAAGAAGAAAGATGGAACCCTCCGGCTATGCATTGATTACCGACAGCTCAACAAGGCAACGATCAAGAATAAGTATCCTCTTCCAAGAATTGATGATTTGTTCGATCAACTCCAAGGTGCAAGTATCTTTTCGAAGATCGACTTGAGGTCTGGTTATCATCAGTTAAAGATAAAGGATGATGATGTTCATAAGACTGCGTTTAGGATGCGGTAAAGATACTATGAATTTCTAGTAATGCCCTTTGGATTGACGAACGCTCCTGCAGCCTTTATGGATCTCATGAATCGTGTGTTTCATCCCTTTCTCAATAAATTTATCATAGTCTTCATCGATGATATCTTGGTATATTCCAAGAGTGATGAAGAGCATTCTGAACATCTCCGAATCATTTTGCAAACTCTTAGGGAGAAGGAGTTGTATGCCAAGTTCTCAAAATGCGAGTTTTGGCTAAGAGAGATTGGATTTTTGGGGCATGTGGTTTCCAAAGATGAAATTTTTGTGGATCCGAAGCAGTTAGAAGCCATTCTGAAGTAGGAGTAGCCTAAAAATGTCACCGAGATTAGAAGCTTCCTCGGATTAGCAGGGTACTATCGGAGATTCATAGAAGGATTCTCGAAGATAGCAGCTCCGATGACAAATTTGACTCGGAAGGGAGTCAAGTTCATATGGGATAAAAATTGTGAGGGTAGTTTTCAAGAGCTTAAGCGAAGGTTGACTTCTGCTCCTATCCTTACTCTCCCTACTAGTGACGGTGGTGATTATGTGGTGTACAGCGATGCTAGCAAGCAAAGATTAGGGTGTGTGCTGATGCAAGGTCATAAGGTAATTGCCTACGCTTCTCGCCAACTAAAGAAACACGAAGTGAACTACCCTACGCATGATTTAGAGCTAGCTGCTATTGTGTTTGCTCTAAAGATTTGGTGGCATTATTTGTATGGGGTTATTTGCAAGATATTTACTGATCACAGGAGTCTCAAATAATTGCTCACTCAGAAGGAGCTCAATTTGAGACAAAGAAGGTGGTTAGAGCTGATCAAGGATTATGACTTGGTGATTGATTTTCACCCTGGGAAGGCAAATGTTGTTCCGATGCTTTAAGCCGTAAATCCTCATCTACAGCATTCCAAGAGAGTTCTTACCTCTCTTGTTTAGTTAGACTCCGAGTACTTGGAGTCGAATTGGCTAAAGATGATCAAGGTGCTTTATTAGCCAAGTTTGTGGTGAGACCCACATTGGTGGACCGTATTCGGGAGTTTCAGGCTACCAATGATAAATTGAAGACTATTGTTGAGAAGATCCAAAAAGGGGAAGGTGGTTAATTCTGGATTCGGGATGATGGAATCATAGTGTATGGAAAAATGACATGTATTCCAAAAAATGAAGATATCCGGAGAGCCATACTTGAAGAAACACATTCCTCGGCATATGCTATGTATCCGGGGAATACCAAAATATACCGAACCATCAAGGAATCATATTGGTGGTCTGGGATGAAGAGAGAGATAGCCGAATTTGTGGCGAAGTGTCTTGTATGCCAACAAATCAAGGCCGAACATCAGAAACCAGCGGGAACACTTCAATCACTACCGATTCCCGAGTGGAAATTGGAACATATCACCATGGATTTCGTCGTGGGTTTGCCACGTACCCTGAGCCAACACGATGCCATTTAGGTGATTGTAGATCGTCTCACCAAGTCGGCTCACTTCTTACAGATTCAGAACGCCTATCCTTTGGAAAGATTGGCCAAGTTATACATTGATGAGATTGTAAGGTTTCACGGAATGTCGGTATCCATTGTATCAGACCGTGATCCTCGGTTCACTTCTAGATTCTGGCTAAAGCTGCAAGAGTCCTTAGGAACTAAGTTAAAATTCAGCACTCCTTTTTATCCTCAAACCGATAGACAATCGGAGCGCACCATTCAAACATTGAAAGACATGCTTAGGGCATGTGTCATGGATTTTCAAGGCAGTTGGGATAGACACCTTCCGTTGGTTGAATTTGCATATAACAATAATTATCAAGCTAGTACAGGGATGCCTCCCTATGAAGCCCTTTACGGAAGGAAGTGTCGTACCCCATTGTGTTGGTATGAGGTTGGAGAGAGAAAGATAGAAAGTGTAGAAATGATTGAAGCCACTAAAGAAAAGGTGAAATTGATTCACGAATGAATGAAAGCAGTTCAAGATTGACAAAAGAGCTATGCCGATAAGAGAAGAAGGCCTTTTGAGTTTGATACAAGAGATATGGTGTTTTTGAATATATCTCCGTGGAAGGGTGTAATTCGATTTCAGAAACGAGGAAAGCTAAATGCTCGTTATATCGGTCCCTACAAAATCCTTGAAAAGATTGGGCAAGTGGCATACTGGCTAGAGTTACCGCCGGAGTTGCAGAGGATCTATGATGTCTTTCACGTTTCCCTACTGAAAAAGTATTTACTGGATCTCTCACACATATTGGAAGCACCCCCAGTTGAATTGAATGAGAATCTGAGTTTTAAGGTACAACCGGTAAAAATCATTGATAAAGAACTCAAATAGTTAAGAAGCAAACAGATTCCTATGGTCAAGGTACTGTAGAGAAGCAATCAAGTTGAGGAACAGACTTTGGAGATCGAAGAATCAATGCGGAAGCAACATTCGCAACTCTTTGATGTATGAATTGTATTTTGAAATTTCGAGAACGAAATTTATTTTTAGGGGGTTAAGTGCTGTAATACCGACAATTCGGTGTTAAAAATGTACTGTGAAATATTTTGATGATTATAAAAGGAAAATTTTAATTTTTATTGATTTTTGATTTTGGGGAATTAAATTGGAATTTTTGGTATAATTAAAACGCTCGTATCGCAAATCCGTAATGCATTCTATTCTTGGTAAATTTAGAATTTTATTATAGTGAGAGTATAAAAATAAATATATATATTTGAATATACAATTAATTAAAAAAAATACAGAGAGATGTTGTGTTTCGGAATGAAACACAGCACCCCCCTTTTTCCCCTAAATTGATTAGGGCTTTCAGCCCTAATCACTCTCTCTTTCACTCTTCGCTCTCTCTCCCTCCCACGACTCTCTCTTTCCCTCTCGATCTCACTCTTCCTCTCTCCGTCGCACTTTCTTCCACTCTCCACCTCCGACCACTGTGAGCCATCGTCGATCGTTTCTCTCTCTCTCTCTATCATCATCTTTCAGCCTCTCTCTCTTTATCGCACCCTGTCTCTCTCTCTTCTGCTCTCTATTTGCCTCTCTCAACCTCGCGAATCTCTCTCCCTCTTTTTCACTCTCCGTTTTCCTCTCTCCTGCGCACGAATGGAACTGCTCTCCCTCTCTCTCGCGTGCGATGGTAGGACTCTTGCTTTCCCCCTCCTCTGCTCGCTCGCACAGCGCTCGCTGTGAGCACACCCTTCTGCCTACGATCAAACCACCAAATCGACAATCACCAATAGGCCTCTGAGAACCCTAGGTCGAGTCTATGCCCACTTTCCTGCATAGGTAAGGATTAGTCGTAACCCTAACCCTAGGGTTTCGAAATTCCTTAGTAATGAATTTAGATTACTGAACTTAATTTCGAATTTGGAAGCTTTGTAGGTTTCGGAATGGACTGAGAAGACAGTTGGATGAAGGTTGCGAACTGCGAAACACCCTAGGTAAGGGATTTTCAATCCCTTCAATATTCAGACTACTTTATTGAATTTAGGTTGAGAATAAGTGTAGATACATTCTGAAAATATGCTAGATCCGTAGGAAATGCTTTATTCTTGAGAGTTTGAATGAAATTATTGAGGTTAGGTCTAGAACTTGATGTAAATTGGACTGCGAAGCATGATAAAATATCTTAGAGAGTATTAGAGTTTTGTTTGATTGATTTGCATAGTTTTCTTTGGGATTTGAATTGAAATTGGCATGAATTAAAATAGGATTATGTAAATTCGGTAGAAAATTGGTAAAATTGATGAATATTGGAAATTTAAAGTCATTGGTGATGAAAATGATCCTAAATTAATGAAACGAAAGTTTAGGAATGTAGTTGTGCAAATTAAGGCTATTTTAAATAAAAAGGAAATTTGAAAAACCCTTTAATAGAGCCTTAATTGATGATTATTTGTGTTGATTGGTCTAGGTTGACCTTTGGAGACTCGAGAGGAGTCATTTTGAGTTGATTTCGGAAATAGGGAGTGGATACCCTCCCTAGAGGTGAGTGGAAGGTCCGTTGTGTAATAAATCAGCAAAATGGTTTTAAATTCTTTGATAAATTATTTTGAATGATTTTCACATGATTTATATGAAATGATTTGTGATTGTGGGATGTCCGAAATGGAAATTTGAATTACGAATGCATCCATTATAAATGAATTTGTGCCATTTGCATTTGGATGCTGGATTGGTAAATGCTTGTAGCATAATTTTCGGAATATGTTGATGAAATATGGCATATTGTTTGAAATGGAATGATTGTGAAATGATGGTGCATGAGAGAAATGACTATAGTCATTCCCCCCCACGGTGCAACCTGACAGGTGACATGGATTGGGGTTTATTTGTGAGAGAGGTATGCGGCCTCTACTCTGCCACGTCGGACTATCCGAATTGCACCCCGGTGAGGTTCGAGCCAATGCCAAGGAAGAGAGTAGTGTTTTGAAAAAAACTGAAATGGAAAACCCCTTAGCGGGTTTCTGTCTTGGTTTGGCCAAACGCAAGGCGGAAGCGTTTTCGATGAGATCCTTGTGATTTTCTGAGAAAATGTTTGATATGGATACATATTTTGTAAATGACGTTGAATTGTTGAAAATGTTTGGATATGGAAAATGTTGTTTGAGATATGCTTTGATATCCCCTACTTTCACCCCTTATTTATTACACAATCATACCATTGCACTCCACTCACTGAGTATTTATAATACTCACCCCTCTCTTTAACATTTTTTAGAGGAAGATTAGACTTGTGACAGAGATTGGAGCTTGGGAGGGTCTACAAGCTGACTTGTGTAGGTATATATAGTGACGTATAGATATTTTGGTCTGAACTGAATTCTATAGAAAGGAAGACTTGTATAATTCTTTTAGTACGGATTTAATCGATACTTGTTTCCTGTATAGGAACAAATATTGATGGAATCTGTACATAGTTTGTGCTGGAGTTGTTTGAAACTTGTTTATTTTCTTTAATTCCCATTTTTTGGTAAAAGCTCATTGCTTGATTGGGACATTTGGTTTGTAATATTGAGATTTGTTATTTTCTTTCAATTTTTACAAAGTTCTATACATCTCATATCATTTGGATCTTACTAATATTAGCTTGATTGTTTCAGGCAAGTGTTAGTAAAATCCTATGACTATGTTTTTGGACTTCTTATTTGTTAAGTGTCTTATTCATACTGTGAACTTTGAAATGGCTAGGATAGCCATATTGCATTCTTGCATGTACAGGTTCCCTCTCCCCGATTGTGTGCCGATATGTGCTCGTGCATGTACAGGTTCCATCTCCCCGATTATGTGCTGATGTGTGATCGTGTGTATAGGGATGGACCGAATGGGTTCTTGCATGTGTATTTTTATGTGATTTTTCTTGTTTTTGATGATTTGTGTATTGGGAGCATTGTTATGCTGATGTGTAGTCTTGCGGAGTCCCGGTATATGGGGAGGTTCTGCCCGTGTATCAAGACTATGCGGCGGCTGTTGCGTGGTCGATCTGAGAATCGGGGCGTGACAACTTTAGTGGTATCAGAATTTAGGCTCACGATTTTAAAAGTTTGATGGTTTTGGATATGATTTCAAATGTTTTGAAATGTCCCGAAAGTTTTCTAAAAACTTTGAAATGTTTAGTTTTTGAAAAAAAGTTTTTGGAAAATGTACAAAGTCTTCCATAGATTTCTTAGGAAATTAGAAATATTTTTTTTAGGGGATTAAGCACTTGAGTTAGATTCTATTTTAAATTGTTAAGCTTAGACCCTATCTGTAGAGTTTTGCTTCCCATACGAAGAGTAAGGAATTCGAATAAGATATTTTCCACTTTACCTTCGCAACTCGAGTGATATATGAATAGTTTTCAATCATGATTGAAAACCTACCTTGGCTTGTTTGGCCAAATGATGAGTACCCTTGTAGAGATTCCTTTGAACTAATATCTTGACGCCTAATTAGGTTGTAGTGTAAAAGTCATTTCAAGGGGCAATGGTTTATGATTATAATTCGAACGACTTAAAGAATACCTAACGCAACCACCACTACTTTCGCGACCCATCCTTGGGGAAGAACTCTACTTATATCTGGCTATCTCTGAACGAGCACTCTGCTCTGTCATGGTAAGACAGAAATCCACCGCCCAGAATCCAGTTTACTACATTAGTAGAATACTGAAAGGGTCCTAAGTTAACTACCGACCGATCAAGAAGATAACCTACGCCTTGGTCATTTCAGCAAGGTGCCTTCGACTGTATTTTTAGGCCCATACTATCATAGTGCTCACCGACCAACCACTGAAGCAAATCCTCCAAAAGAGAAACACTTCCGGTAGACTTATTAAGTGAAGTGTAGAGTTGGGCGAATTCGACATCCAATATCGACCGCACCCCATAATAAAGGGACAAGTATTGGCCGATTTCATTCTCGAATTTACTCTACCTACAGCGCCTGAAGAACCACCTTCCAACCATCCAGAAGAGTGGTCAATCCCAGAATGGACCATCCATGTCAACGGATCATCAAATTCCTAGGAAGTGGCACCAGACTTATACTGGTGGGACCGAATGACTTCAAAGCAGAGTACGCCCTCCGGTTCGATTTCTAAGCTACCAACAACCAAGCAGAGTATGAGACCTTACTAACAAGCCTTCGAATCGCATGTGAGATGGGGGCATGGAACGTGAGGGTATTCACGGACAGCCAACTGGTTGTAAAACAAATCGAAGGGGTTTACGAAACCAAAGACCCAGTCATGGCCAAATACTTAAGCAAGTTGCGCGAAACGATGGGACAATTGGGTAAGGTTGACAACCAGCAAATCTCTCGGTCGAAGAATACACGGGCCGAACTCTATTGAAGTAGGCTAGTTCCGATTCGGTTGCTTTTAGCCGAACGGTATATATTGCGAGCCTGCCGTATCCCAGCATCGATAAACCCAAAGAGGTCCTCTCTGTCGATCGGTCTCCTAGTTAGAATGACCCTGTAGAAGAATACCTAAGGTATGACCGTCTGCCAGAATCCCCGAAGGAAGCGGTAAAACTAAAGCGAAAGGCAGCGCATTATGCCATAATTCATGGGATCCTTTACCGCAAGTCGTTGACTTACCCATACTTACGGTGCTTGACTCCCGAAGAGGGGGATTATATCCTCCGAGAAATCCACGAAAGAATCTATGGTAATCACCTGGGTGCTCGAAATCTAGTCTACAAGGCCCTCCGTCAAGAGTACTACTAGCCAATCATGAAAGTCGATTCCGACAATTACGTCAAACGGTGCGACAAGTGTCAGCATTTTTCCTCAGTGTCTCAGCTACCCTCCATTAAGCTCAATTCTATATTCAGCCCTTGGTCGTTTACTCAATAAGGCATGGATATCCTCAGACCATTCCCCCCAGTCACGGGACAGTGAAAATTCTTGATAGTAGCTATCGACTACTTCACCAAGTGGGTAAAAGCCGAACCTTTAGCTCAAATCACGGCAACCAAAGTCCAGTCCTTCGTATGGACCCATATTATAACCCGGTTCAGTATACCGCACATCTTTATCACGGACATTGGCAAGCAATTCGACAACCAGTGCTTCCGAGAGTTTTGCGAGAAACTCGAGATTCAATATCGATTTTCATTGGTCGCTCACCCACAAACCAATGGACTCGCTGAAATAACCAACCGAACTATCCTACGAGGGCAAAAGACGACACTGAATAACGTGAAGAGACAGTGGACTGAAGAGCTTTACGGTATCCTCTGGTCATATCGCACTACCCCCCGAAGAGCAACGGGAGAAACACCTTTCAGTCTAATTTACGGCAATAAAGCAGTCATACCCGTGGAGATAGGTATTCACTCACTACGAGTGACTCAATACGACGTCGGGCAAAATGAACGCAACCTACAAGATGGGAGAAACACTTTTCAGTCTAACTTATGGAAATGAAGCAGTCATACCCGTGGAGATAGGTATTCACTCACTGCGAGTGACTCCATATGACATCGGGCAAAACGAACGCAACCTATGAGAAAGATTGGACTTGCTCCCAGAATTGCAAGAATCTGCATCAACACAAATGGTGGTCTATCAGCAACAGATGACACGATATCACAATCGCAGGGTCTGAAACCTAACTTTCAGACCCGAAAAATTAGTGCTAAGGAAGATGAAAGTTACCGATCAGCCCCAACTCGGGGGCAAGCTCGCTCCTAATTGGGAAGGCCAGTATTGAGTGCGTTCTGTGGTCCGACTAGGAATTTATCGTTTTGACAATCTAGACGGATCGACAGTACCTAGGACTTGGAATTTGGAAAATCTACGCATATACTACCAATGAGCTTCAGCGCTATAAAACAATCGAAAGATTTAGCCCGAAGAAGAATATGGAGACTTTCTATCGTTTGGAGGGCTTCAGTCGCCCAGCCTTTATCGTTCGTACGCGTCGTCAATAAGGGATGTAACTCCCCGGATGGGTGGATGCTGCCCATTACTTAAAAATTTTGCTATCATTCGGAGGATCTCAGCCGCACAGCCTCTATCGTTCGTACGCGTCGTCAATAGGGGATGTAACTCCCCGAACGGGTGGACGCGACCCACTACTTAAAAACTTTCTATCGTTCGGAGGGTCTCAGCCACCCAACTTCTATCATTCGTACGCGTCGTCAATAGGGGATGTAACTCTCCAGATGGGTGGACGCGGCCCACTATTTAAAAATTTTTCTATCGCTGGGAGGGTCTCAGCTGTCCAGCCTCTATCGTTCGCAGGCGTCGCCAATAGGGGATGTAACTCCCCAGACGAGTGGACACAGCTCACTACTTAAAAATTTTTCTATCGTTCAGAGGGTCTCAGCCACCCAGCCTCTATCGTTCGTACACGTCGTCAATAGGGGATTTAACTCTCCGAACGGGTGGACGCGGCCCACTACTTAAAAATTTTTCTATCGTTCAGAGGGTCTCAGCCACCCAGCCTCTATCGTTCATACGCGTCATCAATAGAGGATATAACCCCCCAAACGGGTGGACGCGGCCCCCTATTTAAAAAGTTTCTAACGTTCGGAGGGCCTAACTGCCCAACCTCTATCGTTCATACGCGTCGTCAATAGGGGATGTAACTCTCCAAATGGGTGGATGCGGCCTACTACATAAAAGACTTCCTATCGTTCGGAGGGCATAAGTTGTCCGGCTCCTATCATCCGTACGACTCACATGGAGGCACCCGAGCGGACGAGCGAGCGTTACCAACAGTTTTTAAAGTATGGTATTAATCAACGCCTCAGTAGGGAGCTTGAAAGTAGGTCCCGCCTAACGGAAGTCAAAAAAGGGGCATGTAACCACACAAGGGACCAAAAAGGAACGAAGACGAAACTCAAGTGGGTAAAGTATAATTTTTCATTTATGTTCATGCAAAGAGTACATTCGATTACATGAGTACATATGCAAGTCCCTGGGTAGGACCGACTACATCTAGAAGTACATAACGGGCTCACCCAAAGGACCAAAAACCATAATCCCTACACTGAAGAGTACAAAAATATAGTACAAGGGACAAGAGAAGGCGAACCCAAGTTTTGCCACTCCCAATGCAACCCAAGCCAGACCTACCCATCCAAAAATGGTTGGGAGATATCCCCACCATAGTTGGACGATGGGGACGGATCCAGATGGATCATCCAAGGCGGTACAAGAACGTACCCCCATTGGCAATGGACGACCTCACGATGCCAACCGAATAGTAGCCAACATAATGAAATCTCATTCTGGTGGTCCCCCTCCCTAATGTGCTCTTATTCCAGTAGAAGTTACCCCAACCATGAACCTTCACATGCCAAGATGTCTCACGAGACAACTCTCAACCAAACTCCAAAAGGGGAAGAAAAGTCTCAACTCTTTACGAAGGAAAATAAATGCCTGTCGTAGCTACTTATAGCGGTGGAAAAGCAAGTCCTAATCAATTCGAGGCAGGTGAAACGAATCAGGAAAGATATTCTGTCATTAATGGGGAAATAAATCGTCTCCGATTCCCCATAAAGAAGTCACTTCCATTGAGACACACTTGTATTCATGGCAAGAAAGTAGGATGGTTTAGGACGAGCTTAGCATCTCCATGCTCCTATAACGTATCAAGAACGTCTTGTAGGTCTTTACTCATGACTTTTCTTTATAAAAAAAGCCATGAGTCGGGGGCAAATGATGGGACATAACTCTAAACTCAATCCAATGAGTCAACTTTGGGAAGGCCCATACGAAAAATCCACAAAGGATCACTACCGGTCGAGGTTCAAATACCATTATCTACCGAAAGGTTTCAGTCGCCCAGGTCTATCGAACGATAGGGTCTCAGTCGCCTCGCTAACCGAACGTAATTTATCAAGTAAAGGTAATCGCCCCGATTGGGCATTCAACGATCGGCCCTCCAAACGATGGAGCCCTAAAGGCCCTTTATCGGTCGAACGACCGATCGACAGCCAAAGATTCTAAAGGAAGGCCAAAGTGCCTTATCAATTCCCACTTCTTACTGAGAACTGTATCTTGAGGATCTTTTACCTAAGGAAATGATCAATCCAAAATACGAAAGTTTCCTAAAAGATGAGGATCATGGTTGATTCGAAATATTGAATCCCCGAGATTTTCAGATCGGCTTGATAAGGATGGTTGGGTTGAAGCACTGCAGCGGCGTACGACTCTTACAGGTATAAAACATTTCAAAACCCTCCAAGACAGGTACGCTCTCTCCGCCTGGGAACTACTCCCTCGAGCTCTAAGTTTGTTTTTCCTTTCATCCGAAAATCGCTCTTTCTGACTTGAGTGTCGGAGTCTCCCCACCGGAACGCTCTCTAGCGATTTTTTGTAGATATTACATCTCTTTGACGGCAACTGCTCGGGTTAACGAAGAGCCGGTATCTGTGAAGCCATAACTCACCTCCAACAGACCTGAATCTAAAATTGGCTGGAAAAAGCCTCTGCACAAGATGCTGTATAGATCTAGCTAAAAATGAAGAAATGATGAAGACAAAGATAATATAATACATACAAACAAAACAAGAGGGCAAAGGACCAATTTATATTAACAACAACAACAATCTAGACTTTCTATCCTAAAATTTTGAGATCGGCCATATGAGAGACAAATATCGAGGAAAAAAGTAAATAAATAATTAAATAAATAAAGAGAAATCAAAATAAATAAATAAATGATAATTTAATTTGTGCAGATTCTCCTATACCACTCATTCCTATCTAAGGCTACCTCTTCGACTAAATCCATATCTATCATGCCTTTACAAATATATTGCATTCAAATTTTCAATGGTCTATCTTTACGTTTTATTAAATTTTCTATTTTTAACTTTTCGGTTTTCCTAACATATACGTTCTTAGATTTTTATTGTACATACCCAAACCACCTTAAACAGCACTCTCTCATCTTATCTATAATTGAACTAATTTCTAATTTATTAGGTATATCATCGTTTCTAAATTTATCTTTTCTAGTTTTGTCACACATCTATCTAAACATTCTCATTTCAGCAACAACCATTTTTTTCTCTTGTTGTAGTTTAATGGTCCAACACTCAGTGTCATACAATAACGCAGGTCTTGTTGCAATTCTATAAAATTTTCCCTTTAGATGTAATGGCATTATGCAATCACAGAGCATTCCGGATGCTTTTTGCCAGTTCATCTAGTCTGCTTGAATTCTATTATTCACATCTCCATCAATACTATTATCATTTTGAATGATTGAACAAAAATATCTAAATCGTTCCCTTTTTAAAACTTCTGCGTCTCTTCTCTCTCTCTCTCTCGCTATCTCGAACTCGATCTCGATCTCGGAATCACTCGTCCACACAACTAACTCGATAGATAGATCAAACAACTCACTCACGCTACTCAACCAGGTAAGTACTCCTCTCCCTCTCTCTCCTCCTCTCTTTCTCACTCTTCGATCAATCCATCTATCTCGCTCAATCCCTTCTCTTCGATCGATCGATCGCTTCTTTTCCCCTCTTCGATCGATCACTTTGATCGCTCACTCTCTCTCACCCACTCTGTTCCTTCGATCGATCGCACCTACCTCCCTCTCTCACCCACTTGACCCACGGCTCCCCACCCCCGCACCTAGATCTAGTGTCACTCTCGCCCCTCCCTTCCTCTACCTAACTCTCACGATCCAAACCTTTCCCTAATAAACCCCTCACCCAGATCTAACACCAGAAGAAGCCGCAGGGCCAGATCTATCCCCTGACCAACCCAACCAAAACCCTAGATTGCGGCCCCCTCCAAAATAGTATAAAACTAGATCTACCTCAAATATTCTCCCTTGGTCACACACAGCTCTCTCAATAGACTAAGATTTAACCATAGATTTTCGTAGGGATCAACTAAAGCATCAGATCTCCTCGCGACTGTAAACCCAGACCTAACTCCCTGCTCCTCCGTAACATTCCTCGCAGTTGTGACTGGAGGTATCCATATGTAGCCCTCGCGGTCGTGACAGTAGACTCCTGTCACTATCCTCCACTCGCTCTGCTGTTGATTGTCCTCACCTCCCATGTTCTCGGTCACCTTTAACACCCCTGTTCATGCCCTCTCTCTCTCTCAGCTTGCTTATTATTAGTCACATTACTAACATTAATATTACTACTTTTATTACTATTATAATTATAAAAATAATAATACTATTATTATTATTATCACTATTGTTACTTTTTTTAGTTGTTGATTTGTTGTTGTTAGCATTATTGCAATTTTGATTTGCTTATTATTAGCATTGTTGTATTGTTGCATTATTAGCATTATTGTGATTAGGATTATTACTACTATTATTATTACTAGATGTATTAGTATTCTCACTGCTATTATTATTGTTAGCATTATTGATTTCATTATTAACATTTTATCAATAGGGTTATTAGTATTATTAGTAGTATTATTCACGTTATCACCCCGCATATTGTTAGTATAAAAATTATTAAGATTAATATTATTGCTAATATTATTACTACCATTATTTAATATGCTATCATTATTATTTACTTATTCTATATATGAGTACCGGTCACTACTCTTTATTCATTATTTATTCTCAACTCATTCTTTGTTAATTATCGTCATTTTTGTATATATAGAGATAGTTTTTATTATTATTATTATTATTATTATTATTATTATTATTATTATTATTATTATTATTTAATCATTTTAAATTATTTTTTGAAGAACTCCGTCACGGTCGGTCATAAACCCAAATAAAGGAGTAGAGTTACGGTAAGCTGATAGGCAACATAAAAACATTTGTGAAATTAAAATGAGAGACAAATAAAAAAAAAGACCAATTTATATTAAAATAATAACAAACACCGTTTGTTATTAAATGAAAATGAGTTGAGTTCATTTGAAATGAAACAAACTATGGAGTTTATTCACTAAAGAACTTTTAAGCTTGCAATTAAAAATTATGTTTAGTATAATAAAAATCAAATATGGAATTCATTTGTACTGGTTGTTTATCTAATTATTTTAAAATTTTTTCATTATGATTAATTATGATAAGATGATAATTGAGAAGTAAAGTAGATAAATCTTATAAACTCTCATGGAGTTTATTTGTAAATTTTATATTTTTTATTGGTTTTTTTTTTATCTTGTCTTAGACATCATCCGGTATTTGAGATTTTGTCTTGATTAATTCGAACCGACGTTGCAGTGGCTCCTTGCGGATCTTCTAACATAAACGCTCCATACATATGAGAGCTTGATGTTCCTAACGGGAGTCGAATCTCAATTATACTTAAAGGTATTCAATTTCACGTCTAATTATGCCAATCACGTTGGTTTTATTGATTTAAAAATTCATAATTTTTGTGAAAGTAGAAATGAATTCTATTTTTCAACGTCATCTTTGGAATCCGATCCCAGTTCAGATATCTCATCGAACTCCGATTAGATCTTTGTCATCCAGCTCACTTCCCACATACTCAACACAATTAAGATGGCGAATTGCTGTTGAAGACCAATTGTCACATGGAGATATAATGGGTCCGAACAGTGGGGCGCGGAGCTGGGGCGACTACCGCCATTGAAATTTTAGGAGAAAAATTATAGTATATATATCTTTAAATATATTTCTGAAAAAATTTTAAAATATCGTTAAAAGTCACAAAAATATTAAAATTCATATAAATGCGGATAAATGTCTTAGAAATATCATAAAAATCTTTTATGATGTTTCTTTTCTTTTTTTTTTTTTCCTTTAAAAGTTATAACGTTTACTTCTATGCTCCTGCTCCCCTATGTTTTGTATTTAGCTCACTCTCTAAGATAAATTTCTAGTCTTGCTCCTATATACCTCTTCGTCCTCCAGAACCTCTGAGATAAAAGTACACCACACTTCCCTAGACTCAAGAATAGCCTCAACAGTCATAACCCCATTAATGGAAACTAGTGCGGAACCAACGACTGGAGTACTCCCTGCAACATATTTCCTTGTGTGACTCTTCACTAACTGGCATCAGATTCTTTGGAGCAATCACTTAGATTAGACAATTTTATTAGAGGCCGTGGAGAGTCCAATTCCCTGGAATGAAACTAACTGCGTGTTATGGCTTCATAATTTAATTCTCAAGTATTTCATCATCAAAATCTTAGACCATACTTGAAATGGTTTTCCTTTGGTTTTGTTTTCAAAAATGCCATAAAAAACCTCATCAATCTACTGTAGTCTAATCCATTAGGATATTTTATAAGACTAAAAATTTGGTATTAGAAAATTTTCATTTAATTTCTTTATAAAATATAAAAAGAAATCGGATTGTGATTGATGTTGGATTTGGAGTATAATATCGAAAAATTCAGTGTTTGAATTTTTAATTTTTGTCTTTCATGAAATTAGGAACGGATATGTAATTGAATTAGTAATAATGTAGTGAAAGACTTGAATGACTAAATGGTGTAAAATGTTTTGGAAGATCATGAGTGCATGGATTCAAATCCACTTGGTTTTGGAAGATCATGAGTGCATGGGTTCAAATCCACTTGGATACAAGTGACGAGGATTTACAAGTTGGTTTGTGAACTTGTGAGTTGCTATGTGATTGTGAGAGATATCACAAATCAACTTGTGCGAGGAAATGAGAAAGGGATAGATCGACTCGCATGAGGAGAAGGAAGAGAGGCAAATCGACTTGTATGAGAAAAGGAAAGAGTGAGAAATCGACTTGTGTAAGGGATTGAGTGGGGCAAGTCGAATTGTACAATGGGACAAGTCGATTTGGTGGTGTGCAGAACATAATCCCTGAGACGTGGATGTGCCAAGTCAATTTGTGCAATTAAACAAATCAACTTGGTGAGAAAACAGGATATATTTTTGAGGTTTGAACGTGACAAATCGACTTGTGCTCATAGACAAATTGATTTGGTAAGATGGTAGGCATGGTTTCTTAAGCTTGAACGTGACAAGCCAATTGCTTCCCTATAAAATCACTCCACTGATATTCTAAAACCCTGAGCAAATTTGTGATGAAACTAATTTTAGAAGAAACCTAGAGTTTGTACAAAAATGGAAAAATCTAGGGTTTTCGACGCTCAACGTCCACGACTCAATCTAACCGCACAATTAAGGTAATTTTCTCTTCTTAATCTTAGATTTAACTTCCTCATTCATGGATTGAAATTTATTATGGAGATTTGAAGAATTTTATTGAAGATTATAACCCTAGGGTTTGTAAGCAAGAAAAATTGAGGAAAATTATGCATCAAAATTTTATAGGGATGTAAATGATATAGAAATGATGAAATGAGGACATAGATTTATAAATTTGAGAAATTAAAGTTCGTACTATATTAGGGAAAAATTCATAAATCCTAAAAATGGATAAAATTTAATATTAAATTGTGTTTATTGTCTTAAGATAAAACAATTGGAACTCGAGAAGGGATTAATCTTGGATTTGATTGTGGAATTGGGAGTGAGTACCCTCCCAGAAAAGTGAGTGGACAGACCGTTGTGCCTTTAAATGGGAAAAATTGTTTCAAATTCTTTTATAAATGATTTTGAATGATTTTATATGATTTTGTATAAATTTTTGTGATTGTGGAATGTCTGAAATGAGAATTTGAATTACGTATACATCCATTATATTTACAAATGAATATGTGTCATATGTTGTTAGATATTTAATTCATGAATGCTATAGTGTGGTTTAGTAACCATTTGTTGAAATCATGGCACATTGAATAAGATTTGAATAATTATGAAAGAATGGTGCATGTGATGTAAATGGTTATAGTCATTCCCTCCACGAAACGACCTGATAGGATGATGTGGTGGGAGTCTATTAACGAGGTGCGGTAGACACGGCCCTCCTCTACCCACATCGTATTATCCGTTTGCACCCCAATGAGATACAAGTCAATGCCAAGGAAGGGGGATGTAGTGTAGTGAAATGAATGGATTGAAAAGCTCTTGACGGATTTCCACCCGGTTTTGGCTAAACTTTGGGCGGAAGTGATTTTGTTAGGGAGACCCCATTATTTTTTAGAACAAATGAAATTTTGAATACATTTCTTTTTAATTATCATGATTGTTTGAAACTATTTTATATTCAATAAGTTGTTTGTGACACATGTTTTAACTTTTTCACACTCAGCCCTCATTTATTGCCACAACCATACTATTGCACTCCACTCACTAGGTATTTTTATATTTACCCCTCTTTTTATCATTTTTCAGAGGAAGTTTAAGTGTTGGAGATCTAGTTGCTTTTAGTGCCAGTTTCTGCCAAGATTCTTGTTTTTGTGAAGTTTTTCACTACTGGTACTAGTCTTTCTTTGGTTGAGATTTTTTTTAAAAGATTAGTTGGATCCAAATGGAAAATATTCTTTTGAATTGTAATTAGAACCTCATTTTTTCAACCCATTGGGATTTCCAAACTATAAATTGTATTTAAATCTTTTACTTTTTGTCCATTGGGTTTACTTTCGAACTTGTGAAAAATTTTATGGGATTCTAAATAGTCGGATTGACCAAGTGTATGCCTTGAGACAGGAATGGGCGGAAATAATCCTTTGCATGTTGTTGTGATGTGTTGGAACAGGCTGAACATTGATGAATGTCTTGCGCTATCTCGGTATATAGGTAGGGCCTATCTGTATGTTGAGATAATGTAATGGTTGTCGCGTGCTCGACTCGAGAGTCAGGGCATGACACATTCGGCTCTTACCTAATAGACTCAGATTCGATTCCTAGCAATGGAATTTCATTTTCATTTTTTATTTGTAATATTTTTCTTGTTTTAAGCAAAACAATGAGAATTAAGGTCAAATCATTTGCAAGTTTACTTATTGCTATCATATTATAATTACTCTCAACTATGAAAAAAATGAACAATTGAAGTTTAATTTAGTTTAAGATTAGAATTAAATTATTATCCTTATCTATGTTAAAACAAAATTAAATTTTGTCCTCAACCTATCCCAAGCCTAGCTTATGCTAGCAAGAAGATGAAAGTGTTAAGATGAAGCCATTTTTGTGTATGTAACCATTATCTTAAGATAGGTGTATTTTTTTATTCGATGGCATTGACTTACAAATCTCGTCCAATATATCTCATCACTTTGATCCAACAAAGATTGTTTCTGCAACCTCCATACAGCAATTACCTTGTGTGACCCTTTACTAACAGCATTAGAATTCTTTGAGACCATCACCCAGATCAAACAATTTTATTAAAGGCCACGGAGAGTCCAATTCTCTAAAATAAAGTTAAGTGTGTTATGGTTTCCTAATTTGATTCTTTAGTATTTCATTGTTGAAGTCATTATAGTAAGGTTGATGTCAAAACAAAAGAGGAATTGAAGGAACAATTAAATGGATTTATGTTAATTGAAGAACAATTGAATATAAGAACTTTTCAAGAGCATAGAGCAATCAATGCAAGAGAAGACAACTTCTTGCTTGCTTGCAGAATGAGGAGATGAGAGTCCTATTTATAGAGAGTACTAGCCAACTAGCTAGTAGCGACCAAAAACTAGACAATAGAGAGAAAACTAACAAGTAAAGACAAAGAAACTAGTCATTAGAGGTTCTGTACAAAATGCCCTTGTAGATGACTGTGATATGGGACTTTTCTAATCTTCTTTGGGTTTCCATTTTGGATCTTATGAAGGACTCTTCTTGGACTTTAGACAAGGCTGTACGGCAGCAACAGTATGGATTTGGGTTCTGGCCAGATTGGGTCAAACCCAAAGCATCTAGAACTTTTTTTTTTGGATTATATTTGTCATTTCCTTTAGGTTAGTTTTTGGGCGCTCTCCTGGGCCTTCATTTAGGCTGATTGTGCTCCATATTTTCGATAGCCTTAGATGTTGGATGATATATGTTTCATTTAGCATTGTTTTCAAAAAAGCCGTCAAAGCATCTCCAATCCGTTGTAGTCTATTCGGTTCTCATGTGAAAGACCCAGATTTGATTCACAGCAATGAAATTTCATTTTCATTTTTCATTTGTAATATTTTTCTTTTTAAGCCAAACAATGAGAATTAAGACCAAGTCATTTGTAAGCTTACTTCTTTCATACTATAATTACTCTCGACCATAAAAAATTTAACTATAGAATTTTAATTTAGTTTAAGATTATAATTAAATTCTTATCCTTATCTCTATTATGATAAGAATTAAATTTTGTCCTCAATCTATCCCAAGCCTAGCTTTATGCTTGCAAGAAGATGAAAGTGCTGAGATGAAGTCACTTTTGTGTATGTTGCCATTATATCAAGCTAGGTGTATTTTTTTATTTGATAACATTGACTTGCATTTCTGCTCCAATATATCACATATCTTTCATCCAACAAAGATTGTTTTCATAGCCTCCCAACAAGTATTACATTGTATGACCCTTGACTGATGGTCAGAACTCTTTTTAGAAACCAACTAGATCAGATAATTTTATTAGACCACGCAGAGTCCAATTTCCCGGAATGATGTTAAGTGTATTTTATGGTTTCCTAATTTAATTCCCAAGTATTTCATTGACCAAGTCTTAGATGGTGGATGATATATGTTTCCTTTGGTTTTGTTTTCAAAAATTTCATCGAGGCCCTTACCAATCCATTGTAGGCTAGTTAGTTGGGATATTCGGCTCTCACCCGAAAGAACCAGGTTCGATTCTCGGCAACAAAATTTCATTGTTCATTTGTAATCTTTTTCTTGTTTTAAGCCAAATAGTGAGAATTAAGATGAAGTCATTTCTAAGCTTACTTATTTCTTTCTTACTATAATTACTCTCGACCATGGAAAAATTTAACTCTAAAAATATTAAATTCTTATCCTAATCTCTATTAAGATAAGAATTAAATTTTGTTCCCAACCTATCCGAAGCCTAACTTATGCTTGCAAGAAGATGACAGTATTGAGGCAAAGTCACTTTTATGTATGTTACCATTATCTAAAGATAGGTGTATTCTTTTATTAGATGACATTGACTTACTTTTCTCCTCCAATATATCTAATCACTTTGATTCAACAAAGATTGTTTCCACAGCCTCCTGGTAACATATTACCTTGTGTGACACTTCACTAACAGACATCAGAATTCTTTGGGGCAATCATCCAGACCAAATAATTTGATTAGAGGCTGCAAAGTATCCAATTCCCTGAAATGAAGTTAGATGTGTGTTATGGTTTTCTAATTTAATTCTCAAGCATTTCATCATCGAAGTCTTAGATCATGCTTGAAATGTTTTTCCTATGGTTTTGTTTTCAAAAATGCTATCGAAACCCTCACCAATCCATTGTAGTCTAGTCGGTTATGATATTCGGCTCTCACCCGAAAGATTCGGGTTCTATTCCTGGAACAGAATTTCATTTTCATTTATCATTTGTAATATTTTTCTTGTTTTACGCCAAACAAGGAGAATTAAGACCATGTCAATAGTAAGATTACTTATTTCTTTCATACTATAATTACTCTCGACCATGGAAAAAATGAACTATAGAACTTTAATTTAGTTTAAGATTAGAATTAAATTATTATCCTTATCTATATTAAGATAGAATTAAATTTTTCCTCAACCTATCCCAAGCCAAGCTTATGGTTGCAAGAAAATAAAAGTGTGGAGGCGAAGTCATATTTGTGTATATAACCATTACCTTTAGATAGGTGTATTCTTTTATTTGATGACATTGACTTTCATATCTCTTCCAATATATCTCATCACTTTGATCCAACGAAGGTTGTTTTTGTAACCTCCTTATAACATATTACCTTGTGTGACCCTTTACTAATAGGCATCAGAATTCTTTGGGACAATCACATAGAACACATAATTTCATTAGAGGCCACGGAGAGTCCAATTCTCTAGAATAAAGTTGTGTTATGGTTTCCTAATTTAATTGTCTAGTATTTCATCATCAAAGACTTTACTATAATGATGATATCGAAACAATAGAGTAATTAAAGGAACAATCAAATTAATTTGTATTAATTGAAGAACAATTGAACGTAAGAACTTTTCAAGAGCATAAAGCAATCAATACAAGAGAAGACAACTTCTTGCTTGCATGCAATATGAGGAGATGAGAGTCCTATTTATAGAGAGCACCAGCCAGCTAGCAAGTAGAGGCAAAAAATTAGTCAATAAAGAGAAAACTAACAAGTGAAGACAAAGAAACTAACTATTAGAAGTTCTGCCCAAAATGACCACGGTAGATAGGCTGTGATATTGGACTTTTCTAAGCTTCTTTAGGTTTCCACTTTGGATCTTATGAAACACTCTCCTTGGACTTTAGATAAGACTGTATAACAGCAACATTATGGATCTGGTTTCTGGCCAAATTCGGACAAAACTTAGAACACCCATAAATTTTTTTGGATTATATTCCTTGCTTCCTTAGGGCTAGTCTTTGCACACTCTCTTGGGCCTTCATTTGGACTGATTGAACTCCATATTTTCAATAGCCTTAGAAGGTGGATGATATGTTTTTCCTTTGGCATTGTTTTTGAAAATGCCATTGAAGCCATCACCAATCCATTGTAGTTTAGTCGGTTTGGATATTTGGCTCTCACCCAAAAGATCCGACTTGATTCCTCGCAATGAAATTTAATTTTCATTTTTTATTTGTAATATTTTTCTTATTTTAAGCCAAACAATGAGAATAAACACCAAGTCATTTGTAAGCTTACTTATTTTTTTCATATGATAATTACTCTCGACCATGAAAAAAATTGAATTATAGAATTTTAATTTAGTTCAAGATTACAATCAAATTCTTATCCATCTCTTTTAAGATAAGAATTAAATTCTGTCCTCAACCTATTCCAAGCCTGGCTTATGCTTGCAAGGAGATGAAAGTGTTGAGGCGAAGCAACTTTTGTGCATGTTACCATTATCTCAAGATAGGTGTATTTTTTTATTGGATGACATTAACTTACATTTCTTTTCTAATATATCATATGACTTTGATCCAACAAAGATTTTTTTCACAGCCTCCCTGCAATGCATTACCCTGTGTGACCCTTGACCAATAGGGAATCAGAATTCTTTTGGTAATAAACCAGTCAGACAATTTTATTAGAAACCACACAGAGTCCAATTCCCTGGAATGAAGTTAAGTGTGTGTTATGGTTTTCTAATCCAATTCTCAAGTATTTCATCGTCGAATTCCAATTTTGGTGGATGACATGTTTTTCCTTTGGTGCTGTTTTCAAAAATGTCATTAAAGCACTCACCAATACTTTGTAGTCTAGTTAGCTAGAATATTTGACTCTCACCCAAAAGACCCAAGTTCAATTCCCGACAGTAGAATTT
This sequence comes from Dillenia turbinata, assembly GCA_037126225.1. NCBI lineage: Eukaryota > Viridiplantae > Streptophyta > Magnoliopsida > Dilleniales > Dilleniaceae > Dillenia > Dillenia turbinata. The sequence goes on along the minus strand of JBAMMX010000022.1, from coordinate 7,874,568 downwards.
CATTTTTTATTTGTAATCTTCTTCTCGCTTTAAGCCAAACAACGAGAATTAAGACAAAGTCATCTCTAAGTTTACTTACTTCTTTCTTACTCCAATTACTCTCAACCATAGAAAAATTAAACCACAAAAATTCGATTTAGTTTAAGATTAAAATTAAATTCTTATCCTTATCTCAATTAAGATTAGACTTAAATTTTGTTCTTAGCCTATCTGAAGCCTAGCTTATGCTTGCAAAAAGATGAAATTGTTGAGGCAAAGTCACTTTTGTGTATGTTACCATTATCTCAACATAAGGGTTTTCTTATATTGGATGATATTGGGCATTAGAGTTCTTTGGGGCAATCACACAGAGTCCAGTTCCCTATAATAAAGCTAAGTGTGTTATGGTTTCTTAATTTAATTCCTAGGTACTTCATCATTGAAGCCTTAGATCGTGCTTGAAATGTTTTCTTTCGGTTTCGTTTTGAAAAATACCGTCAATCCAATCACCAATCCGTTGTAGTCTAGTTGGTTAGGATATTCGGCTCTCACCCGAAAGACCCGGGTTCGATTCCCGGCAACGGAATTTCATTTTCATTTTTCATTTGTCATATTTTTCTTGTTTTAAGCCAAACAATGAGAATTGAGGCCAAGTCATTTGTAAGTTATTTCTTTTATACTATAATTACTTTCGTCCATTGAAAAAATGAACTGTAGAACTTTAATTTAGTTTAAAATTAGAATTAAATTATTATCCCAATCTATATTAAGACAAAATTAAATTTTGTCCTCAACCTGTCCCAAGCCTAGTTTATGCTTGCAAGAAGATGAAAGCATTGAGGCGAAATCACTTTTGTGTATGTAACCATTATCTCAAGATAGTTGTATTTTTTTATTTGATGACATTAACTTACATATCTCCTCTAATATATCTCATCTCTTTGATCTAATGAACATTGTTTTTGCAACCTTCCTACCATATAGTACCTTGTGTACTAATAGGCATCAAAATTCTTTGGGACAATCACCCAGATCACACAATTTCATTAAAGGTTACGAAAAGTCCAATTCTTTGGAATCAAGTTGTGTGTGTTATGGTTTTTGTCATACAAACGGTGTTTGGAAGATAATAATTTAAAAACTTTCCTGAATTACTTCTGTACAATTTTCTATATATGTTAAATAATAGAGAAGAAGAAACTCATTCAGACAAATTGACATAGTATCATAGCATTCTATCAAAATCTAAATAGTCGTGTTCTTGTTTTAGCCCTAAGGGCTCTCAAATATCTTTAGTTCAATTCTAAGGACTTCAGTTCAATTCTAAGGACTTTAGTGCTATTCTTATTTCAGCCCTACGGACTCTCAAATATTTGGTCCTCTCCTTTGATTTTAGTAGTTTTGATTTTGGAATTATTTCAAGATCACATATTGTGGTTTTCATTTCAGAGAATTATAATTTTTTAACACACTTTTGAATTCTTTTTTTCAGATCACTATGGCAATAGAAAACTTTTCTACTCGATTCAGTGGAAAAAACTATTCAACTTGGGAGTTTTAATTCAGGATGTACGTCAAAGGTAAAGGATTGTGGGTTTGTATTGATGGGTAATCTACTGCACCAAATGACAAAACCGGCCTTGCTATGTGAGAAACAAAGGATATTTAGATTATTTCTTGGATTCCGGGATCTATTGAGCCACATATGGTCAACAATTTGTGCTCTTTTGCAACAAATAAGAAAATGTAGGAATATTTGAAACGTATTTATAATCAAGACAACAATGCAAAGCGTTTTCAGTTAGAGCTGAACATTAGAAATTACAGTTAGGATAATCTTTCAATTCAAGAATACTATTCTAGTTTTTTCAATTTATGGACAGAACATTCAGTCATTATACATGATAAAATACCACGAGATGCATTGTTTATCCCCAAAGAAGTTTATAATACTAGTCCACAGACTCAGTTTCTCATAAAACTTAGACCAGAATTTGAGGTTACAATGGCTGCTTTGCTAAACCGAAATCCAATTCCCTCTTTGGACATGTGTATTGGAGAACTATTTCGAGAAGAGCAGCGATTATTTACTCAAGAAGCTATGGCACAAAACAAGCTCACCTCAGCGTCTATAATAGTTGCCTATGCTACTCAAGGGAAGAGAAAAGGAAGAGATATGAAACGGGTTCAATGCTAATCAAGCAAGGATTTTAGGTATATTGCTCAAAATTGCAAGCCAAAATTCTACAACTACTGCAAACAACGTGACCACATTATTACAAAATGTCCAACACGACCAGAGAATCGTCGAACCAAAATCTTCCATGTTGTGGTTCATTCCTCTTCCCCTACAGAGTCAGCAGATCATGGTCCCATGACAGCACTTCCAACAGCCTCTAATCAAGTTGCCTTGACTCCGGAAATGGTGCAACAAATGATTGTCTTAGCATTCTCTGTCTTGGGTATTCAAGGTAAGACTAAACACACTCTTTTACCTTGATTTGTTGACTCTGCAATTTTGAATCATATGAATGGTACTTCTGATTATTTGCATAATGTTCGATCCTATTGTGATACGCAACATATTCAAATTGTAGATGGTAGTTCTCTTCCTATTGCTGCTACTAGGGATATTGATTTATCTTTTCGTAATGTGTTTATATCCTGTGCGCTTTCATCTAGTTTAATTTTAGTTGGTCAATTGATAGATAATTATAACGCGCATTTCTCTCGTGATAATTATGTTTTGCAGGATCAGGGGTCTGAGAAAGTGATTGCAAATGGGCCTAAAGTAAGAAGATTGTTTCCTATACATTTACTTAGTCATGGTATTTTCTCTTTGACTTGTAACACTGTAACAAATCAAAGTGAGGTCCAGCATAAACGTTTGAGCTAACCTAATTCGCTTGTCTTGTCTCACCGATTGAAACATGGATTTTTGGATAATAAAAACCAGTCTTTCTCTTTATTTTTTGACTGCTCTATGTGTAAACTTGCTAAGATTAAGACTATACTATTTTCTTTTTCTAGTCATCATGCAAAAAAGTGTTCTAATATTATTCATAGTGATATTTGGGGTGTTTCTAAGTACTCTCTTATACAAATCATAAATAATTCGTGACATTTATTGATAACCACAATCGGTTTACTTGGATTTATTTTCTTCACTCTGAATTCGAGATTTTTTCCGTGTTTCAAAATTTCGTAGCATACGTTGAAAACCAATTTTCTGTTAGTATTAAAATCTTACGATCTGACTCTGGAAAAGAATATATGTCAAATGAATTCCAAGTCTTCTTACACCGCAAAAATATTATTTCACAGTGCTCTTATCCTTATACATCTCAACAGGATGGTGTTGCTAAATATAAAAATCGACATTTGTTGGATGTCACTCGTACCTTACTACTTGAATCTTATGTTCCCCCTCAGTTTTGGATTGAGGCCAGATCCACAGCTATCTATCTGATTAATCTCTTCCATCTCAAGTCTTGAATTTTGACTCACAATTTTTTCACCTTTACAACACTCATCCTAGTTATCACACACTTCATATTTTTTGGTGCGTCTGTTTTGTTCACTTACCATCTACTGAACGACATAAATTTGATGCCCAAACTGTTAAGTGTGCATTTCTGGGTTAGAGTACCACTCAAAAGGGATTTGTATGTTATGATGTTATTGCTAATCGTCTTCGTACCACTCGGTCGAAAGCCTTATTTAACAATTACACATCCTGACATTTCTTTCGTTGTTCAACAGGTCAGTTTATGCATACCCCTCGACATCTTCACTTAGTTGTTGTTCGTCGTATCATCCGCTTCCTGAAGGGTAATTCTGGTCATGGCTTATTCTTTCCTGTTGGATCCTCCTTTCGATTAATTGGTTACAGTGATGCTGATTGGGCAAACTGCCCTGACACTCGATGCTTTGTTACTGGTTGGTGTATGTTCCTTGGCTCTGTGATCATTTTTTGGAAAAGTAAGAAACAAGCTCGAGTATCCAAATCTTCCACCAAATCGGAATATCGTGCTATATCTACTGCTTGTTCAGATATTATTTGGTTTTGCAATTTATTAACTGAAATTCGATTTTTTCAATCCAATCTCACACCTCTCTATGTAGATAATACTAGTGATATTCAGATTGCTGCTAATCCTATTTTTCATGAACGCACCAAATACATTAAAGTGAATTGTCATTCTATTCGTGAAACTTTTGAGAATCAAGTTATCTTCCTACCGCATATTACTTGAGATCTTCAACTGGCTGATATCTGTACCAAAGCACTACCTCGGTCTCATCACTAGTTTCTCATAAACAAATTGATACTATCAGCCGCATCAATTTAAGGAGGGTGTTAGTAAGAGATTTAATCAACAAAGCCAATCAAGAAATCAACATCAAATTGAGCAAATCAATTCAGAAATCAAGAGTATTCCATCAATCTACAAGTCAATTCGGAAATCAAGAGATTCCATCAATTTGCAAGCCAATTTGAAAATCAAGAGATTCCATCAATTTATTTAATCATATCCTGTATATAATTAGATTACCAAAATTAAAGTATATAGATTAAGAATAAAAGCAGATCACGATTATAATTTAAAAACTTTCTGAATTATTTCTGTACAATTTTTTATATATATGAAATAATAGAGGAGGAGGAACTCATTCAAACAAATTGACATCTAAACCCTCTCAAGATTATCTCTCTCTCTCTCTCTCATCCACAATTTCGAACCCCCTCAACTTCAACCTCTCTATAAAATTAAATCTCTTCAAAATTTGTCGTCGTCAACAAGCGATGTGTGCAGGCGAGGTCCTAAAAATTCCTCTGTGCGAGGATAATTCGACGACTGTGGGAAGATGATCGAATGATGAATGACGATTGCTACTTGCAAGCCGAAGAGTCAATGAAGGAGCAGATGTATGAACAAATCAACTCACACTGATAAGCAATCGAAGTCCAACAAAGGCGATTTAAAATAAGGCAATGGAGAAATCGAAGCGGTTGTGGAATTGAATCGAAAGCGATTGAACTATTAAGGGAAATGAAGAACTAGCAATTAGAAAGGCAAAATGTGATGAACGAAGACAACTGAAAGAGGCTATGAAACAAGTGATTGGTGTTAAACGATGATGGAGAGGATGATTCAGCGGCAAAAAGTGTGATTCACCTCTCTCTCTCTCTCTCTGGGTTTTTTGGATTTTGTTCGAGCTCAACTCTAACTCAAAATGGGCCTAAAACCCTTTTAATTTTTTGAACCAAGCTTGAGCCTTGATTTTTCGAGCTTTCTTAAGTTGGGCTCGAGTGCAAGCCCATAAAATTTTAAACGGGTTGAGCCCAAGCTTTGCAATGCCTAGCTCACAAAGCTTGATTGCCAACCCTACTTTTAACTGTAACTAAAGAAACTTTAGTTTGGAGTACATTGTGAGCTCTGTACAGATGATTTTATGCCTCCCCATCCGGAATAGAAAAAGTTTCATAGACATTAGTTTTTTCATACGTGGTATTCACATCAACATCAATATCAACTTCACTGACAACAATAGTTTCTGCAGAATGTTCTTGTAACGATCACATCCGAAATAGAAAAAGTTTCATAGACATTAGTTTTTTCATACGTGGTGTTCACATCAACATCAATATCAACTTCACTGAGAACAACAGTTTCTGCAGAAAATGTTCTTGTAACGATCAATTATGGGATAACTATGCATAAGAGGAATGTCCCCTATCTTATCACAGATATTATCTAGTGAAATATCTCACGTAGTCAATAGCATAAGACATAACATTAAGTTCATATTTCATATCACATTAAAAGTAAACAGACTCCTATCATTGGGCATCTAATAAATTAATTCCATCCGAGGTATTCAGTGATCACCATCGTAAGGACAACATTAAATCTTTGTGTTAAACTAGAGGAAAATTTACCTTCCGGTCAGCTCTTGCATATCTGAAGTAACTATAGTGATAGTTTTAGCTGATGCCCTCCGACAAGCATCAATCATTATAAAAAGCTCCATAAGTTTCTTATATGAAGGACATGTTGGTTGCACCAGATACCCATCGCACCCCCTGACACTCTCTTGCAGTTGAACATATATCTCCCCATCAGCAAAGCGTTTAATCTTAATCTTGTTCAAGACCCATATAGCATGCAATTTCCTATCAAGAAAATGAAAGTGGATTAGTAAAGATGTTTTTGACTATGCAAGCAAGCTAGACAATGCCATCTTACACATTGCTAAATAATCTCTTATTCAATCTCTGTAAATAAAAGCCTTTCAAGGGGAAATAGCTTTACAGTTAGTATAAGTTCCAACTAATTAGCAAATATAACGAAATAAACTCATGGTAAGAAGTTACAATTTTAAAGATTATGAACCAAAACTCTCTCAATGCAAAACACCAGACAAAGTATAAGATTACCCTATGATTAATCAGAAATATGATACCATGGACAACTTTAAGCATAAATTTGCAAAGCAAAGTTGATAAACTTAAACTTCATCAGTCCTGAGAGATGATGGATAATTTGTATAAATTAAAAGAAAAGCATTCTTCCTAGATACAAAATTCTTCAATGGGAGGTATTGATGGTACTGATAACAATATAGTAACGTAATATGCAGCTTGGACAATGAACCAACAACTTGGAAAGCTCTCAAGCAGAAACATAGAGGTTCATTTCATCTAATGATGGTTCTATAGAGAGGAAAATTTCAGCAACAACATTGTAAGCACAGACATTTCAAATAAAAGTTGTTACATGTCCGCACCACAACTGATATAACATGCACAATACTTGTCAGACACAAAAGGCATAATAAATTTCTTAATGCTTTCTTAAATACAAACTACTTCTTTGTTACTTGCTGAATACTTAAGAAATTGCATACATACTCATCCAATGATATGATTGGATGGGTATGGAAATGGGATTCCCAATAGCTGGAGACAAGAGATTCATATGAGAAAACATGAGTAAACGAGCTTCTACTTGAGCCCTAAACTAAATATAAGCCTCTTGCTCAAGTGCAAATTATCATAGTGGTTGCATTTGAGTTACATAATTCACTCTGACTTTAAATATTTATAAGCATAAATTAGAAATAGATACACGCGCAATTATCTTAAGAGTTCAATGTATCATGTCCTATTCTTTGAAACATTATCATATCACTCCCTAAATCATGTCCTTGTCCCATATTTAGCGCTTCCACAACTTAATTTGACATATGAAAGCGATGTACCTATTAAAGAAACTACTAACAAGTAATCTTTTTCAAAAACTTAAATCACCTTTTGCTTTTTCATAAGTCTGTATCCTTGCACCGACAAGGCCTTTCATTAGTTTCCAAGACCTCTAGCTGATTTGAAAAGTGACAGGTAAGTGTGTTATATGAATACTGCCTACTGACTATGCAGAGAAGCCCCTTATGGTGGATCCCCAATTAAAAATATTTGACTGAAATATCAGTAGATCTTTTTTTCTACTGGAAAGAAAATTTCATCAAAGTATAAATACCAAGGAAAAGCACCAAGGTGGCACTCTCATCAGTCTACAATTGATTTTCTCCCTCCGATGCCCCAAAAAAATTAAGAACTCCAATTTCCAATCATTTGCTTGTCTTCTGAAATTCACATTCCAAGTGCAATGATCACCATGCAGAGAAACCAAAGAGGCCACTGATGCCTCTTTATTCACTGCCAACTTATATAAGTAGGGAAATGACTCTTAAGCAAACTACAGCCAAACCACTCATCATACCTAAAAAAGACTCAACACATTACCCACCTCAAAGTTCGCCACGCTGCTTAAAACTTTCATCCTCTCCTGATATCCTTCAATATAGCCACCTCACAAGTCCCTTATAACCTCACTGGACATCTAATTATTATAAGATCCCTAATAACCTGTTTCCAAAGGGAATTGCTCTCATCCAAAAATCTGCAAACCTATTTTCAAACAGTGACCTATTAAAATCAACAAAACAAACAGTTAAAATCAGCCAAGGATATAGTACCCAGACCCCTCTTGTAGTGGACACTTTACATTGTCCCACTTAATTAGTCAAAACTCCTCTCCTCCATTTTCCTTACGTCCCCAAGGTAATCTTCTTTGGACATTCTAATTTTTTTACCACTGAAGAAAGGATAGGAAGATGGACATAAAGTAAACCAGAAAGCCAGAAAGGTGTTTTTGATAAGATTGTCTATCCCCCCCTTCTATACAGAGAGGTAATCACTTTTCCAGCCTACCACCTTTTTCTCAAACTTCTCCTAAACACCGTACCAAACAACCTTCTTCTCCTTTACTCCAAGAGGGAGCCCTGATATGATAGTGGAAGACTCCCTACCCTACACCCAAGGATAGAAGCCACCAAGCTATTGTTAACCCCTTCAACTGCCAAAATAAACTCACTATCTCTAAAATTCACCTTCAAACCAGATGCCACAAGGAAGATCAACAAAATACATTTGAGAAAGAGAACTTGTCTGGTACTCTTGCCATAAAACTTATTGTATCATCCACAAACAAGAGTCACCCTAAAATGAGTAAACACTCCCATTCCTCTAGTTCCGATCAAGTTACCCAGCATATCCTCCTCGTCTGAGGCCTTGAATCCAAAAGTATCCATCAAAGGAGCCACTCACTAAAATTTAGAAGGACAATAAGGAAATACATTTCCTAATCCAAACCCTTCCCCTTTCTCCGAAACCCATGTGCTCCATAATGTAAAGGAGGAAATCCCTACAAACATAATCATAGCCCTCCTCAATATCCAACTTGCAGATAACACCCCCACCCTCTCTTCTTGGTTTTCTCAACCACTTTATTGGCAATTAGGATGCATCCAGAATTTGCCTCCCTGGAGTAAAGGCATGCCCGAATTTCCCCACTGCATGCCAAATAACCTTCGTCTAACTTTCCAACTAAGAGGTACACACTCCCTACTGAGCTAATGGGTCTAAAATCTCTCTTAAATTTGAAACACTTTTTCTTTTTAGGAATAAGTGCTATTCAAATTTTCCACAAAACTATTTGTGGCATGAAACTTGGCAAAGAAGTTCCTTACATCTTATGTAACCATCTCCCCAATCATTTTAAAGAAAGCTATTGAGAACAGAGAAACAATCACATTCAGGAGCCTTATCTCCCTCCACTCCTTCAGAGCCACAATTGCTTCCTCTTCAAGAAAAGGCCTCTATAGCTGGCTTGCTTTCTCCTCCCTATAGCACAAAAGGCCAAGCCATTAACTTTCAGCCTCCATGAGTCTTGTCTTCTGTAAACTCCTCATAATAATTGCATATCACCTCCATCATACAATTGCCCTCGTGAAACACCTTCCGTGAACCTTAAAACTAGATAAAGAATTTGATTTGGAAATGATTTTTCCAGTTCTATGGATATGTGTTTCTACTCCCTTTCAAGCTAAAGAACCTCTCTTTACTTGAGACATGGGGGTGGTCATTTTTTAGCACAGCGTGCATCTCCCTATCCTCCACCCAATAGTGAGTTAATGTTGATATTACTGATAAAAAACTTTGACTATTTTCAAATTTTTATATTTTGATTTGCCAAAGTAAGTTAAGGATCTTCTGAGATATTATAGTGGAATGGAATGTTTCGATTATTTATTGCTTCTCATTTTTATTTCTACAACCAGCAAGTTGTGGAGCAATATAAGAATGAGATAATTCCAAGAAAGAATGACTGCCTTAAGGATTTTGTCACATCCAAGAATGAATCTTTCCTGCATGAATGAATAATTTTTTTTCCCTTTTAAACATATAATAATACATTTTGTTGAAAATGAGGAGGAGATGTACATTGTATGCAGCTCGATGCCTCCCATTTACTATGAGCTATTTCACTCCAATTTGGACAACAACAAAGAAGCAATGAATCAACCATCCAAGTCCAAGAAGAAAAAGGCTAAAAAAGGTCCAAAGTGATCAAGTAACCAATCCAAGAATGAAGAACAAATTTGGACAGATTGTTGTCCAGAAACTACACATGGGCTTTGGTCGGATCAACTCGATGCCTCCCATTGACTATGAGCTATTTCACTTCAATTTGGACAACAACAAAGAAGCAATGAATCAACCATCCAAGTCCAAGAAGAAGAAGGCTAAAAAAGGTCCAAAGTGATCAAGTAACCAATCCAAGAAGGAAGAACAAATTTGGACAGATTGCTATCCAGAAACTACACATGAGCTTTGGCCCAATCCGGCCAAAGCCCAACCCAACAAAGCAAGTTGTTGCAACCAACTTTCGGCCCACTTAAATAAGACTTCAAGACCATCAAAAGGAGCACTAAATGAGGTCCAAATGAGCTGTATAGCCGGCATAAGAAGAGCCTTGAAGACTGGTTTACTGTGGTGTCCAGAAAAGTTCTTAGAATAAATGCAATTCAAGTCCACTTCATGAGCAATATTTGGCCCAGACCTTAAGGGATTTTAGCCCATTAAAGCCCTAAAAAGAGGCCCAAAAAGGGCCCTAAAAAGGGCAAAACGGCTAGTTCAAAAGAACTAGCCGTTGGGCTGTATAACAGCCAAAAATATGGCTGTTATACAGTGTTTTGGGGACAGAAATCTGTCCCCTTTGTCCCCCAATGGTTCTATTGGGCTTTGGTGGTCTTTTTCCTCTTTTTAACATGTAATACTCTCTATAAATAGGGAGCAAAGTGATGGAAGAAAAACACTTTTGAGCATGGTCTCAAACTTAGAATAGAATAGAGCATAGTCCTCAAAAAGTCTCTTTGTATTCTTGAGCTTTGTCTCAACACAAAAATGTCTTGTAATTGATAGTTCATCAATATAATATTTTGAGTTTATTCTCACAAATTTAAGTGTTCCTTCTTTGTTGTTCATCAACACATCCAAATACACAAACACCAAGTCTTCTCTTCCTTGCTCAAATATCAAAACCCTACCTCACCAACCTAGCTTCCGCATTCCAAATTTCAACACATTTTACTCCAACAACCTCTCCTCAAGATTAGCAAAGCAAACTCTAAAAGCTTGGATTTTCACCTCTTGGCTTAAACAATATGCAATTTTACCAGAAAGTCGACTGTAAATGATCAACATCAAGTTATGTCATTGTTGATTAACTTCGAACTAAGGGGATGTTTGGTTAAACGGTATGGGAATGAGGAATGCGAATAAAACCCATATGAATTATTTGTGTTAATGGAATGGGAATGAAGGTATGGGAATAAAACCATAAAGATATGGGTTTTATGAAACCCAAGTAAAATGGTGGGTTTTGTTTAAAACCCATGTGTGAAGCCTAAGAAGAAAAATGGCCACTTTTTGCCCTCGGCTTCTGCATTTGTTGTTAGTGGAATTTCTAGGGTTTAATTAAAAAATGGCATTCAAGCCACACTCAAAGTGAACAACAGCTGCAACAACATTAAGAACATTCAGAGTGGGAATCCCCCTTCTTCTTCAAATTATTTCTTTTATGAATTAGAAGGACAAGTAGAAAGTTGGAGTGCAAAAGAAGAATCTTTTTTGCCTTTCCCTTATTCTCCCAAATGAGAATAGAGATGAATTCCTGGGACTATTGGGTGGAAGAAGCGCTGTCAAAGCTAGAGGCTCTGCAGCTCCTTCGTTCTCTCAAACCCATTCACCTCTCTCAATCTAAATCCGAATCCAAACCTATCAATGCTGATGACTTGGAGGTGTTCAACAAAATGCGTCCCTTGGTTTGAGCTTCTATCAAAGTCCAGATTTGTGAGGCCATATTCCAGAAATGGGTCAAAGACATTCCAAGTTCTAGTACGACCTATTTTATCTGTCTTTATAATGTTGGCTATTAATTGAAGGTTATTTTGTTACTCATAATATGATTTTTTTCCCCTCCCTTCCCTTTTTGTGTTGTCTTTTGCAGTCAAATCTAAAGCAGTGGCTTATGATTTGCTGTTTGGATATCTTACCTATTCAATGGGTTCAATATAGCGGGTCCTAGCTGATTAAGGGATACTCATTTTTTTGTATGTATGTAGATAAATACATTTCTTAATGCATGATCAATTTCAAAAGAATAGTTTTCATGTACTGGTTGATCTGATTATTTATGAAACAGTTTACCTATTATCATACAAGGCAACCATTTTCACGTCTATTGTGTAATAGTAGCACACTTTGTAACTTTCTTCGGACTTGGCAAACTTCATGACCTTCCCCCCCCCCAATTTCTGCAACCATACTGTGATTCTGGTTTCCATTTTCAATGTTCCAACATTGAAGAAGAAATGGGCAGATACCTCAAACAATTCATGGGTCAAATGTGTTTTCGTAATTTTGGCTCTCCACTATTATACATTTTATAAGAATATTAAATAATTATAAGATTTTATCTGGAACAAAATTAATAATTGCATGATTTCTATTTTGAAAGATATACAAACCAAATATTAATAATGATAATCATATCCATTCTAGAATTTAAACCAAACAAGGGGTATCAGATTCCTATTCCGATTCCTAAGATCTTTGATTCCAATTCCCGAGTGCAAACCAAACGTCACCTAATGCAATCTTTTTATCTAACTTTTGACTTTGGGCCAAATCATAATGTGTGAATATAAACCCTGTATGAAATACCTGAAAATATCAACTCAATGACCTTGTTCTACCACCAAGCTAGAAAACTGTTGATTCTTTCTTTCTTCCCCCCTTCCAAGAATAGCAATGTTCCATCAAATTTCGATATAGAAATTAGATTCAACCGTTTTATATCACTTGGGTAACATTTAATGCCAGTCATACAGCTAAGTAAGAATTACAAAACTAACAACAATCTATCATCACTCAAAAACACCAATAAGGTGCAAAACCCAATAGTTAATTCTGTAACATTGTTCAAGAATGAGCATAGAGGAATTACTGGATAAAAGAAGAAGAGAGTCCACTTTCACAATTTCATCATGGGCTGTCTATGTCTTATGTGAATCAACAGAAGGGAAAAACTCAAAAGTTAAGAGAGATTCGTGAAAATGGAAATTACCTGGGCAAAGGCAGGATTTGCAGTGCCCGAAAAAATCCTAAGCCTTGTATCATTCTTACAAGGTGAATGCTCCAAAGTGCTTTTAGAGGTCAAGAAACCAGGGAGTGTAGGTTCGTTAATCACTTGTGGCATGCATGGCTTCCCATTCTCATACTTCAATGGTTCTAACAAATTACACCTCTGAATCCACAAATTCAAATATATATTTCAATAAACCAAAACCCTAGAATGTGAAAGGATATGATTCTAATTCTGATTCGAAAGAAAACGAAGAGAGAAAAGACGAGGACCTGGAAGAGGTGCTGCTTGTACAAGTAGAAGTAGAGGAAAAGAAAGAAGGCGGAGTGTAGAGCAGAGAGGTCATCATCTTGTCGTCCTAATAACTTCTAAGTATCTTAGACAACAAAGTCTTATCAATGGAGAGAGTCTAGGTTTCGACTTTTTTCATTTGAAATTTTCTCTTACCTCCATTTTCACCTTTATAACGAGAGAGGGGCAATGTAGGTGCGCAAAAATATTTTTCTCCCATTAATTAAATAGGAGGTGGCATGGTGTGGTGTACACCACGAAAAGAAAAGAGATAATAAAAAATAATTATAATTTATTAAATTTATAATATAATTTAAAATATCAAATTCTCGATTGTAATAGATTATTTTGATAATTTTAAAATATCTTTTAATAAATTTAAAATTTTCTAAACTTTGAGAATAAAATGGTTGGGATCAATCCTATTTTGAAACTTATATTATATAAACGTGCTCACATTCAAAATTTCAAAAGGATATCTAAGTTTTAAAAGTAAAACGACAAGTGAAAATGGTAAATAAGTACTAAGCACAGAAATGTATAGGTTCACACAATTTTTTTATTTTTTTAGAAAGAGTCCACAAATTGATCACGTGAGAGAACGATCATACTCATTGGTCTTTTTTATATATAGAGTTAATGCGGGGTGTTCACAAGACATGAATTGTATTTTTCATAATACAAACACTTGTTAAATTTATAATTAGTTCAATATCTAAATTAAATTATTGTCTAAATCAATAAAAAAATACGATATATATCAGCGATAAAAAAAAGAGATTAATCACCGGATTTCAAAAAAAAAGGTCAACGAATGAGATAAAAAAAAATGTAATAAGTAGAGTAAAAAGATAATAGAAACAAGGGACAACGATCCGTGAGGCAAAAAAAAAGAAAAAAAATCTATATCAAAAAAAGATGAAAAATCTAAGAGGAAAAAAAGTTCAAAATTAAAAAAAAAAAAAACAACAATCTAAATGAAAAAAAAAAACTATAGTTTAAAAATAAAGAGATGACAATCCGTGAAATAAAAAAAAATAGAAAAACCTATGTTCAAGAAAGAAGAAAGACTCAAGCGAGAAAAAAAAAAGACCGGGTCAAAAAAAGAGTAAGAATATGAATAGATAGGTGGGGTAAAAAAGAGAGAAAAACCTATGTCAAAAAAATAAATGATTTAAGGGAAAAATTTTGGATTAAAAAAAAAAAAAAAGAGGATGAGTATGAACAAAAAAAAGATAAAAAAAAAAAAAGGAATGACATGAATGAAAAAAAATTTTAAAACAAATTGTGAACTAAAAATAAAGGGATGACCATCCAAGCACCTCATGAACAAATGGGGCAAAAAAAGGAGAAAAAAACTATATCAAATAAAAATAAAGTGAGAAAATGGGTAAAAAAATTTTTTAAAAAAAAGGAAGGACCTGAACGGGAAAAAAATCCAAAAAAAGAGGAATGACATGAATAAAAAAAAAAAATAACTGTGGTCAGCAAGTTGGGGCAAAAATAAAATCCACTTGGTGTATTTATTTCCTTCATATTTCCCCTTCGTAACTATGTATTCTTGATATGTAAATATCATGTTGTGTCGAAATTAAATACCCTTATTGTTTTTGCTTTTGCTTATATAGATTCTAACATGTACGAAAATTTGGATGAATAAATGAGTAGAGAATCTTCTTCTTTGTCATTGTCATATTTTCGCTACTTGATCATGTGTTGAAATAAAAGACTAGAGCTTAGTGTTCTTCTAATTTCATTTTAACCAAGAGGTCATATGAGAGGTGTAAAACTGAGACTAAGTGTCAAATCTGGCTAGGACCTGCATAGGGCATAAACTGAAAGACGTGAATGTCAATACTGCAAAAGGCATTCGAGAAGTGTAAAGCCGAGAGAGAGGGTGTGAAATCTTGTATGGCACGAAGCTAAAAGATTATGGAAGCCACTTGCCTGGGAGTTAGATCCCAAATATTGGCTAGAATGGATACGAAATCCATGTATGGCACGGAACCAAGAGATTGTAAGAGCCACCCACTCGGGAGTTAGATCTCATAAATTAGTTAGGATGGGTGCAAAACCTATGTTAGGCACGGAGCCGAGAGATTGTGGGAGCCACCTGTTCGGGAGTTAGATCCTATATATTAGGTAAGATGGGTACAGAACCCATATGCAGCACAGATCTAAAAGATTATGGGAGTCATCCGCTTGAGAGTTAGATCTCGTATATTAATTAAGATAGGTGTAGAACCCATGTGAGGCACGAAGCCAAGAGATTGTAGAAACTACCCGCTCGGGAGTTAGATCCTATATATTGGCTAGGGTGGGTGCGGAACCCATGTGTGATGTGGAGTCGAGAGATTATGTGAGCCACCCACTTAGGAGTTAGATCCTATATATTGACCAGGATGGGTACAAAACTCATGTAAAATGCGAAGTCGAGAGATTGTAGGAGCTATTCGCTCGGGTGTTAGATCTCATATATTGGCTAAGATGGGTATGAAACCCGCATGAGGTGCAATGCCAAGAGATTGTGGGAGCCACATGCTCAGGAGTTAGATCCCGTATATTGACTAAGATGGGTGTGTAACCCGCATGAGGTGCAATGCCAAGAGATTATGAGAGCCACTCGCTCAGGAGTTAGATTTCGTGTATTGGCTAAGATAGATGCAACGCCAACAGATTGAGGGAGTCATCCACTTGGGAGTTAGATCTCGTATATTGACTAGGATAGGTGTAGAACTCATATGAGGCACGGAGCTGAGAGATTGTTCCTACAATCAACATGATGACGTGACAGGGACCCATGAGTGTGGGGCCCGAACTACTCATATACAATAGATCATGTTGTGTATTGCTAATGAACCGGAAGATGTATCAAAGTTAGAAAACTGATAAGAATTACTAGTAGTATATGCAAAAGTTGTCTAATTTCCATGTTCTGGGTATGGCAGAACTATCTAAATGACTGATCCAATACGTTCCTAGACAAACTACCAAGTGCACTCAATATGGATCTTTCCAGTTCAGTATGAGTTTTCCTCCAAGTTGTGGCTATCTTGTCGCCTCTACTCTTTGTAGGACTAAGTCTCCTGGCTTGAATATTCTAGCCCTCACTCTCTTGTTATAGTATCAGGCTATCTATTGTTGATAGGTGGCCATTCAAGCGGATACAATATCTCGTAACTCCGGTTAAAGGTCTAGTTTCTCATGTAGTGCGGACTCATTCATCTTTGGCTAATATTGGTCGATACATAGCGAATGGATACCTATTTCTACCGGTAGGACTGCTTCACATCCATAGGTACGATTGAATGGTGTTTCCCCTGTGGTCATTCTAAGGATTCCATAGAGTTTATCTACCCATCAACCCTTAGCTTCATCCAGTGCCATTTTGAGTCCTTGGAGGATCATTCGGTTGGTCATTTCGATAAGGTCATTTGCTTGTAAGTAAGTAATAAAGGTAAACGATGCTAAATCTTGAGTTTACAATAGAACTCTTAGAAGTTTTTATTGTCAAACTATTTGTGCCATTGTCGGTGATTAGGACATGGGGTCGACCAAACTTGATAATGATGGATATCCATATGAATGTTTGGATCTTTTCTATTGTTATCTAGATCAGTGGTTTGGTTTTCACCCACTTAGTGAAGTGGTCTATGATAATGATAAGGAATTTTTGCTGTCTGATGACCTATGGAAATGATTTCAGTATGTCCATCCCCTACTATGTGAACGACCAAGGACTCACAAGTGGACAAAGCTTAAAAGAGGGTTGGTGAGGCACCAAGGAGAAGCGTTGACATTTATTGCATCGTTTGATGTAAGTCTCTGCATCGGTCCTCATAGTGGGACAATATTATCCTTGTCGAAAGGCCTTGTTAGCTAGATTCCAAACTCCCAAATGATTGCCTCATATCCCTTCATGGATTTCTCTAAGGACGTAATCTCCTTTCTCTGGTGTCAAGTACTTGAGATAGGGGTGAGTGAAGGACTTCTTGTAGAGTGCTCCATTAATGATAGTACAATGTGGGGCTCTGAGCTTGATTATTACTGCCTCCTATGGGGAATTCGACAATTGACCATTTCTAAGATAGGCCTAAATTAGATCTTTCCAGCTTGGTGGGTTGTCAACTATCAGGATCTATTCTGGTTCGTCAATGCTCAGGTATGGGAGGCTCTCGATATAGACTATATAGCTAGTTGCGATAGAGTTCGAACTTGCAAGCTTTGAGAGCATATTTGCTATAGCATTCTCAGATCTAGAAATCTGTTGTATGTCAACTTTGTTGAACTTGCTCATTACTTCCTGGAGTTTGGAGAGATATTTCGCCATCATTAGTTCTTTAGTATCATATATTCCTTCAATCTGCTTGACCACGAGCTGATTGTTGGTGAAGACTCGGATATCCCAAGCTCCCAATAGTGCCGCAATTTGAAGGGTATCAGTAGTGCCTCATATTTAGTCTAATTGTTGGTGGCTTGAAAGTTGAAGCAAAGTGCGTATTCTATTTTGAAGTCCTTGGGACCTACTAGAATGATTTTGGCTCTGCAACCTAATGAGTTGGAGAAACCGTCGACATACAAGGTCCATGATGAAATTGCCCATCCTTTTAGAGGGCTGTTGATAGTTGATTCGATGGGGTTTGGAAAGGTGCACTCAAGGATGAAGTCGGCTAGGTCTTGGTTGGTACTTAATGTTGAACTCTCCAAATTGGATACTCCACTTGATGAAGCAGCCTAAAGTGTCCCTCTTCTGTAGGATTGGCTTCAAAGGATGGTCAATTATTATCACGATTGTCTGTGCCTAGAAGTAAGGACAGAGATAACAGGTAGTTATGACAAGAATGAATGCCACCTTCTCAATGGATCTGTAATTGATTTTTGATTCTTGGAGTAATAAAGGATCTTTGTATAGTGGCATCCTGTCTCGCAACTACAAAACAAAGAGTTCAGTCAGATATAGACAAGTAAAGATAGAGTTTCTCACCAGAGATGGGCCAACAGATGAGAGGTGGTGACGAGAAGTACTCGTGAGTTTGTCAAAGGCTACCTGACACTCAGGTGTCTACATAAATTTCTGGGACTTCTTTAGGTGTCAAAGAAGGGCTTGTATCTTTCTCCCTCCTTTGACATAAACTGGTTTAAGGCCATAATCTGTCTAGTGAGGTGTTACATCTCCTTCAATATTCTAGGTTTGGCCATGTCCAAGTTTGCCTAAATCTTTCTGGATTGGCTTCGATCCCACGATTAGTGATCAAGAAACCTAAGAAGTTACTTGACGTGATTCTGAAAGTACATTTGGCTGGGTTTAGTTTCATGTTATATCATTGTAGCATCTGGAACATTTTCTAAAAATCTGCAACATGGCTATCCCAGCTGGTGCTCTTGATAAACATGTCATTTGCATGAGCCTCAACATTCCTGCTGAGTTGCTCGTTGAAAACTTTGTTAACCAATCGTTAGAAAGTTGCACCTACATTCTTAAAACCGAATGGCATAACCTTGTAGAAGTAAGTGTCGAGTTTTGTAATGAAGCTCGTCTTCTCCTTGTCCTTAGGGGCCATGCAAATCTGATTGTAGTCTGAAAATGTGTCTACAAAACTTAGGAGCTAATGTTCTAATGAGTTGTCTATGAGTTTATTGATATTCGAAAGTGGATAGCTATCCTTTAGGTATACCTTATTAAGGTTGGTGAAATCGAACACATTTGCTGTTCACCTTCTTCACCATGACCAATTCACCAGCCACTCTAGGTATTTTATTTCCCTCTTCTTCTACTTTTTAAGCTTGAGACTGGAATCTACTATCAATTTGTGCACCATTACTTAGGGGTGTATTCTTGGCATGTCCTTGGGTGATCACAAGAAGATATTAGAGTGTCATTGCAAGCACTCAATTATGGTATCTCGAAGAGGAATTGGCAGATGGGCTCCGATTTGAACTGTTTAACCGGGAACATTTGTGATCTGGATCTCGACCACTTCTTCACGTGACTTAGATTTAGCATACTGCTTGATATCATCTCTGAATTCCATAATGTCTATGGTGAGATTCTTCCATTCCTTCACCAAGCAGAGGTACTTTGGGGATCAGGATCACAAGTGAGCATTGCAATGCTTAGAGGCGTTTTGAATTTGATTTTCATATGTTTAGTACTCGACAAGTCTTTTAAACTGTTTAGATTGCGAAGGCCAAGATGGCATTATATAGAGATGGTAATTTGACCACGCTGAAGGCAGTCATAGTGGCAGCATGGTAGGAGCGAGATAGTGTCCTTGGGTTATAGCCACTTGTTCGAAAGTCCTTTCAGACCCGATGGATTGCTGAAGATGCATTTGGTAGAAGCTTATTTGACGAAAGGTGTCCTAATAAAGGAGATTGCAGTTTGCTCCTTGGTCGACTAAAACTCTCTTAACGATGTACTGGCTTATGTTGGCGGTGATGATTAAGGGGTCATGTCGACTCAAGTAGGGTCGTGTCGACTCAGGTTAACCCCTTCTAAGTCGTCATCATCGAAGTTAATTGTTGGCCTTCTTCTTTATAGTATGAGAAACAAGGCATGAATTTCTTTAAGCTAATTAGTTAGTTGTTTTCATAGATGACGCCAATCTGTTAAAACCAAATTCGACTCCATAGTTAAACTACCTTCCTGACTCGAACAGGGAATTGGTGATGTCGCGTCAATTAGATCGTCTTCAATGAGGAGACCTGTAAAAACCCATCGGAGCCTCTGATGCACGTCAGAAAGAGCAGTAAAAAGGAATGAAAGATTAAAAGAGTCTGAACTCTATGTAATCTTTGTGTGCTTGTATGTAGAGTAGAGTGTATATTAAAGAGTGCATACCTGGCGGGTTGCCTTGACATAGTATATATATAGCATGCATGGCGAGTTTCGTTTGCATCTAGGGGTGTAGAAACCCTACTTATTTTATGAAGAAATTGTCGGAGATCTTCCGAGATTGCAAGAATCATAGTAGTAGAGTTCTTATAGATTCGGAGTTCTATGAGAGAGGAAAGTTTTAGTTGTCGTCATGGAGAACAGGAAAATTCTAAGTTGTCAAGAGACTTACTTTTTAATTGGGTGAGATTACGATATATTCGTATCAAGTTAAGGAAGACTTAAATTTGTTAAAAATTTCTTTCCTTATCAAATAATCATGACTTAGACCTATCATGTAATAGAAATTACTCCTATAGTAACCGAAGGATTGAGAGGTCAGAGGACGAGAGAGAATAACCGAGCGATGCATGGAGAGAAGTGAGGTAGTGACCGAGAAAGTTTCATCGAGAGATTTGAGAGGAAGATTTTGGTCAAACAGAAATTGAGAGTGTAAGGGTGTGAGTGTGTACTGAGAGACCACTTAGTGGTTTGCAGGCTTTGTGATCATGGGGCTACTAAGGTTTTACGATAATGCACTATTGGACAATGTACCATTAGACATGTTTGGGCCCACTTTTCATTCTGAATTAAAGATGCAAAGGATTACTTCCATCTTAATCTTCATTTATATGCTTTGAAGATGATTGGATTTTAATTTTTCTTTATTCTCATTAATACATCAATCTTCAATCTATCTTCTTTCTTCGTGTTTTAAAAGTTAAAAGAATAGCATTGAAAGGGACTTGCTTAATTAAAGATTTTTCCTTTCTTCTTTGGTGGTTAAATGCTATGCGCGAATACTAAAGTATTGACTCAACTAGTTTGTTTGGATGGAGGGTTTTAGTGGGAAAGGGAAGATTTTGAAAAAACCTACCCACATTTTGCAAAATAATTAATTGGAGAGGAAGTTTTTCAATTCCACCAAATCGGTAGATTTTGAAGGGAAGAGATTCCCTTTTAAAATTATAAATTATAAATTTATTTTTATATCATTTATTTTAAAATTCTAATAAAAAGTAAAGAGGATAATAAAGTAAATTTGTACACTTTTGATTATATCCACTCTCCTTCCCTCATCTAACCAAACATAATTCTTTATTTTATCTTTCTTTTCCTTCCTTTCCTATCACATATTTTATTATCAAACATAATTTTTAATTTTACTTTCATTTCCCCTCCCTTTTCTTATCATTTCCCTGCCTTTCCTTTACCTTCATTTTCCATGAGTTTGCCAAACACACTGTACATGTTGGAAGTCTGTTGTGAGGGTCAATATATGTAGACACCCTTGATGGATCGACCTAATTGACCCAATTCCTATCCATCGTCCCAAGATGAAGCTTTCAAAATGTCTCAAGCGCATGTTTTTGTGTGTGCGTGGCTAAGAAGAGGCAAGCCCCGAGATAGAGAGAAACAAAGGAGAGAGAGTGAAAGAGAACTCGAGCTTGAAACAGAGCTTGTGAGTTTCTATTTTCCACACACGGAAACAATGATTTTTCGTGCTTTTCTATCAAAAATCTCTGTAAGAGAATCATCAAAGGATTTGACTTGTGAACTGAGTGTGGTTTCTGTTTTGTGATTTCAAACTGACTAGAAGCACTTGATTCAATTTCTTCGATCTGAATCCATTGTGTTGTGAATGTCGAATAAGAGGTAATTATTTTTTAACGCCTTGTCTGATGTAGTATCTTCACTACTTGTTATGTTACTTGTTCACCCCAAAGAGTTCCTAAACTGCATGCATACATTTGTAGTTATTTGGCTGCTTTTCGCTTCAAAAGCTTGATCAACTGAATCAGTATCTTGTGAACACGGGGGATTTTCACCCTGAAACAAGGAGCAGCAAGGAAGGAAGACCTAGGCTCTAACTTAGCAGCTTAATAACTATTCCTACCTTGGAGATCCAAGTTCACTCCCAGCACTATGGTGGGTACTGGTGGACTTTAGGATGGAATAAAGTATGGGATGCCCTTCACGTAGAATGAACGCTGTAAAGGAGTTGACACTGACACGATTGTCTCATGGTCAACATACCAAGTGATGCATCAGAATATTTTGATATTTTTAAAATAGAGAGACATATTAAACTTGCACACAACAGGGTTTTGTCTAAGAAGCCATTGAATCAAATGAAAATAAGTAGTTGTAGAGAATTTAAGTTTTAACAAGTGTGAAGGGTGTTCTGCAAAATAGGGTAGCATAGTCCAGTCTGATCAAGTCAAACTCATCCAACAAGCTAACCTATCATAACACCTCTATCTAAAACCTTGGTAATTTAGAACATTATAGTTCAATATAACTCAATTGAACACGCAGGATGTACAACTTGTGTACGTTTTGTAAAAGGATGATGTTCTCATCCGCATGCTATGTTTACTCACATTTGGCAAAAAGAATCGTCACAAGATGCATATGTGAAGTATCTAATTAGGCGTATCGTTAGTATTTGACATGTATTCAACAAGTATCTAGCGTCTGCATACCATATTGGCACAAGTTCTAATACGAGGGATCTGTGTTTCATGGATTTTGCCATAAAAGTGGGACCTGGCAAAGAGATGATTATGATAACAAAAGCAAGACACGAAGTGCCAGCGACCCCCTCTCTCTCTCTCTCTCTCTCTCTCTCTAAGTTAATTCTGCAGCATAATCATGAGAACATGATCAAATACTTTACTTCCTTAATTAAAAATCTCAAATTCAAATTCTAAAAATAAAAAAAAATTAAAAAAAAAAAGATTTGAAAATATCAATTCTTCAATAGACCCCACAATTTTCAAACTTAATTAATTTGATAAAATTCAGATATCAACAGGTAAAAAAAGAAAAAAAACATGACTCCTAGTTGATAATATTAAATTAATGGAATGAGTCTAAACCAATTTAACTATAGGTAAACTACACAAACTCCCTGCACATTGGCCTATTTGCCAATTGCCCTCCTATTGCATGACAATTAACCAACTTGTGATTTACACTGTTAGCACATAACCCCCCCCCCTAATTAATTAACAAAATTATCATATGCAAACCAAGAAATGACCCTACACCAAGTTGAGCCTCATTTGGCAGATTAGGACATATTTCCCCCAACTTGAGTCCTAATTTGATTTTCCAACCCATTTTCCAAGTTTTGAAATTTATCAAGTCATGGATAGATCCAAGGAGAGACATTCGAGGAGCCTATTTTTGAAGACCAAAATCTAGATGGGTTTTTTTTTTTTTGGGGGGGGGGGGGGGGCGAGGATATTAAAGGATATAGATGACATAAATTGCCACTAACAAGGGATATGTGTAGATTTTTGAAACTTCGCAGGAGAATAGACAATATAGATGAGAAGCTATTAGAGAATTTGCCTCTTTTTGCTTCTGCTTATTATTATTCTTACCATTTAAGTTTGTATTTTGAAATATATAACCCTGTAACCAGACCAGTCATTTCAGGGCCATGTTTATCATGACGTTGTTAGGGTTCATCTTCACACAGAAGTTAATTATTATTATTATTATTTTAATTAGGCACACAGCACACAGACGTGCTACTTACTAGTTAGAAAAAAACCTGGAATGTAATTCTTTTACAGCAAAAGACAAAATTAAGTGCTGCTTTTGGTTTACTAAATTAGTTGGGATATAATGATAGGTTACTAAACTCTTTTAATTAAAATTTTGAATTTAAATTTTGAAAATAGAAAAATCCCCTTGAAGTCTACAACAACTCGAATCGGATTAATTGAATTTTCAGATATTCGAAAATAAATATATATAAAAAAAAAAACATTGCTGAAAACTCAAGTCAACGAGAACCTAACAAATATTCTACCAACAAAATGACAAAGAAATAAGAAGATTAAAACTTGAACCTGTGAAAATAGTTGAGATTCATAACACAAAAAGAGGGTAAGGAGACTGCTTCTAGAGTGTTGTTTGATTGCAATGCTCAAACCAAACAAAACTAGATATTGCATAAAAAGTTAAAAAATAATCCTGACCCTCTAAGATAAACTTCCCAGGTCCTGATTGTTTTTATCCCTCAAACTCGGGAATAAAAGATCATTCCAACAATGATTTTGGCGATGAAAGAGGACTAATACAGAAACCTCTCTCCAGAGGATTCTAATAGAAATTTCATCTACTGTAGATTCGGAAAAGGTTTCACCTGCTGCTTAAAGCATACCAATACCACATGGTGTCCAAGTGGAGATATAAAGACAGCCTTACCTTCTTTTCATTAAGAAGAGGCTGCTTCCAAAAAAAAACTAAAACCCCCCGGGTAAAAATGCCAGCACCATAGAGTTAGAGAGAGAGAGAGAGAGAGAGAGAAAGAAAGAAAAATCATGTCATATAAAAAATTTCTAATAATGATTCTGAGATGATAATCATAAAAGGCACAGAACAGAAGGGAAAGAGGAGTTCATGATTTATGTCTCTCTCTTTTTTGTTTTATATTTGTAGCCTGAATTCAATATCAGGCATATAATCTGCCAACCAAGCCATGAAATTTACAAAGACAAAGGAAAGAAAAAGAAACAGGTGATTAGATCTCCCAGACCCCAGATGCTGACCATTACCAGAAATAAGCATCAAACGAGAGAATAACCGGCCATAGAACAAAATAAAGTCTTGCTTCCATGATTTAGAACCTCAGTGGTAGACTTCTCTTGGTCAGAATATCGCCACCAAGCTCTCAATTGGCCAGAGCTTCGGCTGATTGGAAGATTTTTGCTGCTTGTCCCCACATTTTAGTCCCTCCCTCCACAGTTATCACTTTGGTGAAACTCTGGTTTTCCATCGACAATCCAGTCATCCATAGGATCAATCTCCCCAGCCAGAGTGTCACTGTTGATATCAGTCTCAAACTGCCGCAAATGAAGATTATAATGAACACAAGCCTCATCGATTAGCCACTGTTGCTCTATCTGGTTTCTTCCCTTTGTAAGCAGTTTCTCGGCCAAAGTCCTGTGGAGATTGTACCTCAAGGCACCATCACAAGTTTGGCTTAAAATCCGAATGGCCATTCTTTGCAATTCAGGATACTGCCCCCCATGGTTGGACCACCACACAGCTACAATTACATATTTTGGATTATAAATATATAGCAGAGAGTTGGCCTAAGACCAGTTCAAAATGAGATCAATGATGTAAATGAATTAAAGGGCGTTGAAAGGAGTTGCCAAACCTGGAGGAAAGGCACTTTTTTGATCTTCAGAACTCCCATGTTTGAAGGAACCCTGAGCTGTTCGATATACATCTATCTGTCTTGCTATAAGGTCCTGAATCCCAGTATCCCGAGCCATTCTGACAACACAGCATAAGAGGCCTGCAGCTACCTCTGCATCCATGAAGAAATTACTAGAATATATATAACTGGGATTTAGATAATAGCCCGCTGCATGAAGAGGACTGTGGAGATGGGAGTTCCAGATCCCATCAATCACCTTCCAGAACTTACTATAGTCAGCTTTCTTGTTCATAAATTTATTTTTTATTATCTCCTTTGCTTGATCCATCATCTCATATATATAAGCAATTAATGGTCTATCACTGTTGTGAATAAGATGCATCAAATTTATTAATGGAAAAGTTGCTTTCAAGACTCCTTTGGCCCCAGACCAGAAATAAGAATCATCCACTATAGCTGCTACCCTCTTTCCCTCTGTTGTAGAAGCCAAATTCATAGTTTCCCACTCAGAGGAGATAAATATCCTTTGTAAACTCTCCTTTTCTATCACTATGTTCTCCAGAGTATAGAAGGGCATAACTGACCTGCTTTTGGAGGGCTTGAAAAGGTCACTGCCACATGTATGATTTCTCATAAGCTTTAAAACTGCTTCGTGCCCGTGAATGAACCTCGTAATAGTCTTGGCCTTGTCTAATATTGGTCTAGTGAGATCCATGTCAGCAATTTTGTCTAACATTAGCTCTATGCAATGAGATGCACTTACAGTCCAAAAGACAGAACGATGCTTTTCCCTCAACTGCTTGCCTACTGCCACCATATCATCTGATGTTGAATCTGTAACAATTTGAATCACATTCTCAAATCCAACCTCTTCAATAACTCCCTCAAAGAATAACAACAAGCCATCAACATCTCCAACTAAGTCAGAAATATCAGACGACCGCAGATAAATCACGCCCTTTGGACAATCAACCAGAAAATTGACAAGCTTTCGACCTTTTTTATCAGTCCATCCATCCAACACAATGCTGCATCCAGTGCTTGGCCAAGATTCTTTAATATGCCTCACATATGATTTCATCTCATTCACTTCTTCTTCAAAAATCTCACCTCTAAGCTCGCGTAAACCAGGAGTTGAGTATTTTCTGTGACCAACTGCTATTGTACCATCAATTAGTTTTTGGAAGCTAGAAGATTTAGCAGCACTAAGATCAACACCTGTCTCATAAAAGAATCTACCCATCAATTTCTGGATGCTTCTTGGTAGTGATTCACCAACTTTACTCCCGTTTAAAGGTGTTTCAAATCCCCCTATTTCACTGGGCAAATAAACATGCTCTCTTTCCAGTTGAACAGAGTTTTCATCCTGCTGCAGAGTACACTTCATTTTATTAGCAGTCTTGGACAAATTTCTACTTGAAGGGCCGTTTAACTCACCTTGCTCTTTGTTTAGATGCTCATCTTTCGTTTTCACTATCATGAGTCTAAATGTTTCCCTAACATTTGTTGGGACTTCTGTGCATGGTCTTACATCTCCACGAATGCCTCCCAGATGGTATTTTAGTCGGTGAAATCCACCACTCACTACCTTCCCACAATAATGGCATTGGACTTTCCCCTTTTTGGCATCAACAGTTGTACCATGCTCATGGACATCAATAGTTTCACTTGAAGCCATAAGTAAAATAACTTAGCACATTGACTCTTGAAGGTCACCAACATGACCTGAAGAAAGGCTGGTTATTGCAAACTCTAACTTAATTAGAGTCTGTACATGGACAGCCCTGTAATAACAAGTTTCATTAACATTTCAAAATTAGTAGATAAACATTAGCACAAAATTGATAGATCAAGTAAAATTGAAGATTGCTATCAGGATAACGCCAAACATAGTCCTATTAGAAATCAATGCAAAAGTTATTTTATAAAAAAAAAAAAAAAAAAAAAAAAGCCAAAGTTCAGAAATCATGGCAGAGTGAAAATTAGTGCAGATTTACTACATCAACTAAGCTATTAAAAGTGTGCACACATTCATGCATGTGAAATTTCTAATCCCACTTATTTCATTAGCACATGATACTACCCCGAAATCACCCACCGTGAATATCATCTACAACCAAAGTGAGGGCAACCTCAACTTCTTCAGTCCCAAGTGAAAAGAAATTGCAAAAAGCTTTGAGAATACAAAAAAAAAAAAAAAAAAAAAAAAAAGGATCCACAAGTTCAAGCAACGCTTTGATACCCGATAAATAACATCTATACCCATACTGCCCTGGATCCACCATAGGTCGGCTATTTCCATCAGATATTCTACCACATTCCTCAACAAAAGCAAAATGATAGCTACGGGATTGGAAAGAACAAGTGAGTAGCATTCAAGTCCCCTTCCCAACACCTTTTGATTCTTTTTTTTTTTTTTATTTTCACCGACCAATATCTGAGTTTCACCGGACTAATTTGGTCCGAATACAGTAGGGTCCATTAAGAGGTTGACTTTCCTAAATCTTCTTTCTCCATTCTCAAAACTCAAACTCGAGAACTCTAGTTAATGAAGTAAATTGCCCAACCACTCAACCCAAAGCAGTTTGGTCCCAAAACCTTTTGATTAAGAAAAGTAATAGAGACCTAAGTATAAGATCCGCTGGATCTTAATTCTCAGCAGATAATATGACCTCCTCCACCATACACCCATCTTCAAAGAAAACTACCATTTATCAAGATTTATTTCTGTCTCTTACAATTAATGGATTCCATGTATATCATTTATGATACTTCAGTTAAAGTAGGAAGGAACTGTTGTCTAACAAACCTTGGGTCTAACTTATATTAAGTTTTTTCAAATTTCATCACATATTAGATGTCTGCCAAATGATCCTCAATTGATCAATGGCCCAAAAAATCCAGGACCCCCGAGTGCATGTTAAGACTTGAAGCGTAAATTTTTTAGACTTTTCTTTTCTTAACAATGAAATGCAATTCCATTATAAACATTGCCCTAAAAATGAAAGTTCAGACTTTCTCTTGTCAAAATTGGAGAATTAGTCCTATTATTACCCAAAGATGGACCATATTTTGTTATGACTAGTGATCTGATCAATAAAACTTGCGCCAAAGCTCAAGATAGATATGTAAACACCAAAGCTCAAATTCAACCAGCATTGTCCTTCTTGCAGTCCTCAGCTCGGGCAGTGGTATCACCAAACACTCCCACCCCCCCTCAAAAAAAGGTCAGATGCAAAAAAATTCAATTTCCACAACTGACATCAAGACCAGCGCTTTATCATCAGCATTATATATCAAAATGAACACTGAAGTCCTAGCAAGGGACATAAGCCGCAACTCAAAACAGCACCTATAGAACAAGTAAAGCATTGATTCAGCTAGGAAGCAGTGATTTAAGTAACTATTCAATTCCAAAAAATGCTAGCATTTAAGTCCATGATATTCGTTCGGAGTAAGTCTACACTAAGAAGTTGGACCGGTTCACAGCGGACACTAGGCAAGCAAAACATTACGCCCCCACGCCACTTTAGAGAAGCTGAGAATGGGAACCTTCCATACAAATGAGTTCACATTACTATCAGCAAAGCATTTTCAGTTCATAAATTACACCCAGAAGCCCAAGTTACTAATCAATAAGGTTTTCTAATCATGCAATACATGAAATTCCAAAGTTGCAACTCAAACTAAGCAGCCGATCAATAGAGTATCTGATTCAAGGCCAAAAAATGCTATTCATTCCGACCAAAAGTGACCTCATTTTCTCAAAGCTAGATTGTGGCATACCTTTTCATGAGATGATCCTCTTTTTATTTGGGCATCATCCATCCCCAAAAAAAAAAAAAAAAAAAAAAAAAAAAAAAATCAAGGCCAAAAAATGCTATTCATTCAAACAAAAAGTGACCTAATTTTCTCAAAGCTTGATTATGGCATACCTTTTCATGAGATGACCCACTTTTTATTTGGGCATCATCCATTCAAAAAAAAAAAGTCATATTCAACGCTTAGAAATCCAGGGCAAGGCCACTTTGTCCGCTGTGAACCCAAATCATCAAAAAGAGAAATGAGGAGCAGAAAAATGCCATCAATGATCAAATAAATTCAAAAAAAAAAAAAATCTTTTTATTTCTTTCAGAATTCAATTCTTCGAGCCACAATAGATAATTATCATCAGAAATATTCAAACCCCCCCCCCCAAAAAAACAGACATTTTCGACAATTTCTAGGAATCACAAATTTGCAACACTCAGCAATGAATAAAATTCCATTCAGAAAAAGTTGCGAGAGAGAGGGAGAGAGGCGACATTAGAAGACAAACATAGAGAGAAGTAGATGGTGTTGTGTAGTGAAGAAGATCAAGGCAGTGGACAACAACCACATACATACCTGGGGAAGAAGAAGTTGAAAATGGTGAAGGGTCTTCTAGGGTTTGATTATTCGCATGGAGAGGGGTAGAGAGAGAGAGAGTGGTGTCGTTGACAGACAAGAGTACTATCAGTTACATGATACATTTGGCAGAACAGTACAGCCGAGCAAACAGCAAAAGAAAAAGAGTGCCTTTGCCACTATTGCATGCCTCCTGGCTCTTGCACGTTTCATCCGGTGGACCCTCTCTGGCCACGTCTTCTGGCGCCCGTGCTAATGGCAAGCACTTGGCCCCACTGTGACCTTTTTCCGCAAAAAGGTTTTCCTCATTTTAAAAGATTTTTGTATTTCTAACGACTTTAAATTTTCAATTATATTTTTTTAATGGGTAAAAAACCCTAATTTATCTTTATCTTATTTATATAATTTTTATGTAAAAGTAAAATATATTATATCAAATTATAAAATTTTTAATGGTGATTTTCCATCCGTTTCCTTCTCCCCATTTTTCATGAAAAATTACGAATGCATTTCTTAATTGTTTCCTAAACTCTCATGAAACTAAACACTTTGCAAATTATAATTTATGAATGTGTCTACTATATTTATAAATGTATAGTTAGTGGTCGTATTTAAAATTAATTATTTTATTATTATATTTTAAAAAATAACTAAGAATTATAATTCAATAATTATCACCCTAATAAATAATTGAGAATCGGTATGTATCTCATCACATGAACAAAATTTTTTTCTTTGGACATTGTCCCTCCAGGCCACAATATTAGAATAAACACCATATAAAAAATAGGATCATAATTAATAATTAACGACTTATGAATTTAACAACAGAATAATATATTATTTTAGTCAGGACTTCAAATTCGAGTCTTAAAAATAAAAAAATAGATATCAGGAGAACCTGCACTTAAATTAAATTTCATAACTATTTAAATTTGATTTATCGAGTTTTTAAATATCGATAATCAAGTTCAACTGCTAAAGCATAATTAAGGTCAAAAAAAAAAATGAATACTAACAAAGCAAAGAAAAACAAAAAAGAGGTGGTTTACTTGGATATTTTTGAGATTTTGGATCTGAGATTAGAATTGGGCAGTGCATGGGGCCTGACTCAGAATGGGTCAGCTACTTAGATTTATTAATTGCAAATATTCACAAGATGAAAAGGAGGCCCCTTAGATAATTATATTTATTTTTTCATGTGCCCCAAAAAAAAAAACAAAATGGCGGCATTTGGGCAGAGCACCAGCGGATGTAGCCCATAATTTCTATGGGAATTCTTCAATATTTGATATGTAGAAGTTTTATAATTTTCAAAAAATAAAAAATAAAATTATGCTTGTATGAGGGGAAAAAATGAAATCTTATAAATAAAATAATATAAAAATATAGAAGTTAAAAAAAAAAAAAAATGAGAGAGAGAGCCCTTTGTTTTAATTCCTACAAAACTACAGCTTTGATTTTGAGAGAAGATAAGGAAACCGTTCGGAGAACTTAACCGGCCTCAATTTTATCTTATTTTATCTAATTTTATTTGTTACGTTCTTCTACTAAATCAAAAATTATCATTATGCTAATTCGTATAATCTAAGTTAAGCCTAATCTCAGCTTTTCCAAACAAGCCAAAAAAATTCGCAAACCTACCATTACAACTTCAAAAATCTCCAGATTTTAGTACCCATTTTATGATTTATCTGCAAGCATTCAAAAAATGCAAAATACCATAGATTTTAGCATGAAGTGATTATGCCTGTGGTGATCTCCATGGAACTCGTTCTGTCATGAAATATGTACCAGATAATACATTTCTATTCCATTGCACTTCACTATCTATTCTGTAACAGAAGACAGTTCTTTCCGGGGCAGGGGGTAAGCTCGTTCTCAACAGTCAAAACTGCACAAAACATGCTTTATTGTCATCAGACACAGAACTGAACCGAAGGGGAAGTCTTCAACGCCATGCTGCCCAATAGGGCCACTGCCCTATTAGCAAGTCTGGATGATACCATGTCAAATAACTACCATTATGGACGGACATGAACTTGAGAGATGGCGACTATCAAAGAGTTTCATCTATGTTGTATGGAATTATGAAGTGACTCCACATGGGAGAAGTGCTGCCGCCACGATTCTACCTTCTTCATTTAGTATGTTGTATGTTGATGCAGCGTTTCTCTGCAACCAAGGGAAACAGCTCAGTAAACAACCAGATGATATTTCAAATATGATCATTCATTTTAGGGATTGATTCCTCCCAAACAACAGGCCTTATTTCCTTTATTGCGATGCTGCCTACATGAGAACCAATCCCAAAGAGGAAGGAGATGCTCGAAATTATATCTTGTTAATCACTTCCTATCAACATGTTATCATCTACTTCCGTAGGAAAGACTAATGCACTATCATCATCATCCAGTGATTATAAGAATATCTGAAATTTGGAGTTCTGGGTTGTGCTTTAACCTTAATAACTTCTGCAGGCATAATAGCTTTAACTCTATATTGGTGTTTAGTCATAATAGCTAGTCAGATAATGTTGACATCTTATCAGATGCTTCGATCTGTTCTTCACTTTCCACAAGAATTTTGTTAAAAATACATTGGCAATTACTTCAATAGACCATTTAATGGAAACATGTAGTAAAATTAGTATCATTAAAGTGGGAATTGAGTGAAAATTAACTTGGGTTTGGGGGGGGGGAGTATTAATGCATGGAAAACATGTCAGACAAGAAATAATGGTAGAAACCCTATAATAACATGCCCCAAAGAAGTGTATTCATAAATATCCACAGTAATAAGAAACTGTTTGACCATCGTAGATTGGAAATGGTGTTACCACAGTAGTCCAGTTTCAGTTCATGTTGCAGAAAAGTCCAAAATTTAAAAGTATAAACAATATTTCATATTTTATGGGTAAAAATCATTATACTAGACCCAAATTCATTATCTGCCTGAAGCACAATTATGAGTTATCGTGTGGATGTAGCTTTGAACCATGTTGAAATATTGGTTGTGAACTTGTTTCCATATGTTGAAATGTTTATGCATATGTTCCTTTGACATGTGTGGTGCTTCATGACTCCTTTAGAGAAGATTCTTAGTAACTGATTTGGTAATGCCAATGGTGGAAGTTCACATAAAGAAAGGCTAGAAAGGACTGGGCTGGAACATTAAAGCATTCTTACTAAACATTTGAACAGCGCAGCTCCTAACATAGAGCATATAATCCAGCGAAACCACTAATTACTATTCTATGCTATAATATTCCCTTTATGTTGTGACGGTGAAGCTTGCATAGAATGGCAGCTTTGAGGCCAAGAGATTACAAACAAGCTAACATGTTTTGCACTTCTAAAACATATTGATGATCTTTTTCAATAAGGAAAAAGAGATTCTTTCATACAAACCCACATGTAATAGAAAATTTGTAAAAACCTATATACAAAAATGGTGTTTATCGGTGTGTTTTGAGGGAGTTCTGGGATTGAGAATTAATTTGGGGAAGAGTGAACTGATCCCTCTTGGTGAGGGTGTAAATGGATCATGACTGGCTGAGGTGAGAGGTTGTCATCTTGGTTCCTATCCAATCATCTATTTGGCTCCTCCTCTTGAAGCTAGAGTAAATGAGGTAGCTTTGTGGAATCCTACTGTGGAAAGGTTTAAGAAGAAATTGGCAGGCCAGCAAGCATGTTATCTATCAAAAGGAGGGCGGCTGAATTTAATTAGAAGTTTTTTGGCAAACTTACCTGTTTATTTTATGTTTCTCTTCCCTATTTGAGGTCATATGGCCAGAAAGCTCGAGCAAATTCAGAGAAGATTTTTGTGGTGTGTGTGGGGGATGAATATAAATATCATTTGGTGAAATCGTGCCAGCAACCTTTAAAAAGGGGTGACTTTGGTGGTGTTTAATAAATCCTTGATGGGTAAATGGCTGTCGAGGTTTATGGTTGAGCAAAATTCCTTATGGTGGAAAGTGGTAGTTGCACAATTTGGAGAGGAGGGTTATGGGTGGACTGTCTGGTAGGCCCATATGGTGCAGGCCAGTGAAAGTGGATTAGTAGAGTTTGGACACAGTTTTTGCTATTTGTTAGATTTCAGGTTGGAAAGCATGATCCAGTTCTATTTTGGCAGGATGTTTGGTGTGGTGAGACAGCTTTGAGGGATCAATTTCCTGATGTGTACAGGCTGGTCAGATTCAAGGAAAGGGTGGTTGATGACTGTCTTCATGTGATGGATGGTGGTTTTTTTACATTGGGATGTCGCTTTCTTGCGTAATATGAATAACTAGGAATTGCATCGAGTTTTTGAGTTTTTTTTGTTGTTACAGAAGCAAAATTAGAGTGTTAATATGGCAGATTTTGTTTTGTGGTGAGGAAGGAAGGAAGTGTGAAGTTATTTTTTACTCCTTTATTGGTTTGGTGCTCTTATAGTTGGTAATACTATTTTTCCTTGGAAGTGGATTTGGAAGATGCAAACCTCTCCCCAGGTTTCTTTGTTTTGGTGGGAGGAAAGGTATTTTTACTCTAGGTAATTTACAAAGACAAGGAAAGGTTCTTGTGAATGGGTATTATATTTAAAACAAAATCCATTCGTCATCTTCTATTGCCCGTGGATAAAAGAATAGAATATGATTTTGGTCTTATTAGATATTCATAGTTGGTGGAAATAGCCTCTTTGCAAAATGCAAGGGAACGCTGCGTACATATATACACACCCTCCCCCTACCCCCACACTAAGCGGAGAGGTGAGCCCTAGATACTCATGGCTGATGGCAGGGCATTGACGATGAAGTCTGGATTTGATTGTATGTTATTTACACATAAGGCAAAGAGAAGGCTTTTAGTAGTGTTTCGTTTAACGGAATCCTTTTGTCATTTTCTAGTGCCCATGGTTAAAAGAATAGAATATGGTTTTGGTCTTATGAGATATTCATGGCTGATGGCGGGATATTGAAGATGAAGTCTGGATTTGATTGTATGTTCTTTACACACAAGGCAAAAAGAAGGCTTTTAGCGGTGTTTCGTTTGACTATATTTTGGTTGTGAGGTGCAAATGCAGTTTTTTAGTGTAGAGAGAGTTTTATACAATAACAACAACAATTGGTGTCTAATCTCAAATTTTAGGGTCAGTCATTTGGGAGACAAATATAGTGGAGATGTAGAGAGAGTTCTATAGATTCTTTAAAAGCTAAGTAGTTATCTACTTTTACTTTTTGGGTTTTTTCGAGAGACAATGGATGTAGATGTAGCCTTTTTGTTTTGCATTAAACTATTAGCTTTGTAAATTTTGGGATGGACACCCTCTTGTTGCCTCCAATAAAGCCATTCTTTATCCCCAAAAAAAAAAAAAACCATATATACAAAAATGCACTTCAATTTGATTGACTTTGTTTGTACAAAGGAATATGAAATAACACAAGTAGTTTCATCCACTTTTGAAGGGTAAAAATTTAAGTGCCACCTTTATTGGGATGATCATGCAGGTTTTGATGTGCATTTGAAACCAAAAGGGGAAAAAAGGTTTGCCATCTTAACCTGAGACACAGAAATCATAGAATTGATATTTGTTTATATTAATTGAGGCAGGGTGGGGCTAGGCTTGCTCAATAAGTGTAAAGGCACTAGGTGCCTCTACAATGTAAGGAGTCCTAGCATAAGCACAGTGCAGTATTTATTTGAGCAAACTTATTTTGTGAAGAAAAAAAAATTTAATCACAGAATAACCAAATCTTTCACTGTAAGGAGAATCTTGCTTCCAAACATGGAAACCTCTCTGGACAGTCCTCAGTCCTACATATGCCTTCTAGGTTTTAATGGAGCTTGAAATAAAAAGAAATAAGTGAGAAACATAAAAAGAATAAATACCGAGTCAATTGCCTCCAATTTCATGCCAGTGGAGCAAATGAATTCTCGAAGTTTAGGAACTACCGGTTGGATGTACCTTCCGCAGCCAAGAATCAGAATCTCTGCATAATCAGAACACATCACTAAAGAGGAGAAGCAAAGAAGAAAGAAAAGGCGTTTTTGAAATACCAAAGGTACCAAAGTAGACAATGACAAAAAACTAGAGACAATAGCGGCAAGCAACATAAACTTGTTTTACAGTTAGCATATACTCTGTCATTGAACTTATGGTAAACTCTGCCACAACAATTTGGTGAAGTAGAATGAACCATTTAGCCCTTCCAAAAGCACAAAACTACTTTCATAAATGTCAAATGAAACGTAATTTGCCTGTTAGACACACTGGTCTATATATCACATAGATGGACATCTTCCAAGACACAAGGTAGACTTGTGTAATAAGACTAATGGATGATCATGCACAAGTTCCTTACATTCACTTTGGGCAATAGCACAGCAGGCGCATGCCACAACCATATCTAAAATAATTTTTTTCATATTTTGGAAAGAAATGAAACTTCAAGAAACAGTTTACAACATTCCTGGGAACAAAAACTGTCTTGTTAATTCATCTATGTTATCCAACCATAAAATTGAATTTATCCTTCCCAAATGCAAGAAATGAATAAATCTATCCATGAATCACTGACAAGGATACAAGGACATCAACAAATATATTTATGTTATCCAAATATAATGATATTATATTCTCAAATAATTCATGCAAACCACAGCATTTGTGGAACAAAAATTCTAAAACGGCAGACCCAAATCATTTTGCATCAGTCTTTTCCAAAGATTACAAAATATCATGACATGATTCATGCTATTTTTTAAAAGCGTGGCTGCCACATTTTGATGCACAAGACCGATAAGGCAGATGTAAACCTTGTGCTTGAAGTGTTTCTCATAGGGCACTCATTAGAAAAGGCTTTTGAATCTATTTTTTATTTTTTTCTTTCAAGAAAGAAAATATAAACATTCTGCCAGCGCTTAAAGAAAGACACAACCAGAAATGGAAGGACTACTACAATTTAATCATATACAGATCTAGAAAAGCTGGAAAACTCAAACAGATAAAATATTGCGAGGCGAGGAAACAAATTCTCTGAAGTTGCTTGACTAGCTGTATATAGATGAATTGCAAATAAATATGTTGGCTGAGTTTTTGAAAATTTAAAAATGCTTCCTTGGTGTGAACAAGCATGCCAGATAATTTAAATAGTTTATTCAAATACTCACCAGGTACAGGTCGCACAACTCGGAAGAGTGATAAGCTGCATGATGGCATCGTATTGAGCAGATGTCAGAATAAGTATAAGATAATCACATGATCAATGAACACAAAATTCCTTCAGTGAGAAGAAACTTGCAAGAGAAAGTGGGGAACACACAATTGACTAGGAAGACATGTTCCCTCACACTAGAACTCAGGAGGATTTTCTGTACCATATTGGCAATGATTTCCAAGTCAAGTTGCTTCTTTTCCTTTATTTTACTTTGTTTCTTGCTTAAGCTCCAAGAGAAGTTTAGTGGTGTTTCATGCAAAATTTGACGTTCAACCATGAACCTCATAATTGAATCCATGTTTGCAATATCAGCAGATTATTCTAGCCTAAAGAACCAGCTGACAAGAAAAATGCAGAAGCATTCAGATATGTAAATAAGACCAAACATGATTTTGAGGCAACCAACTCTTGATTTGCACGTTGGAACAAGGACTCAATTGGGGCCTACCATGTTTTTGTATAGGTAAAGATATTGTTCTATTAGAATGCAATCAACTGGTTTTGTTTCATATCTGATGGCTTGAGTTCCAAATCTTGTAGCATGGAATATCACAATCAATGGTTTAGGTTCATGTGTAATTGATGCCAATGGGTTTAGTTGATACGCATTCGAATATCATTCGACGGCCATTAAATTAGTTTGACAGCTCAAACTTTACATATTTAACATTGATTTTATATTATACATTAGTGAAATGACCAAATCAACAACATTTGCATATGCTGGTCTTCTTATTATTAGCAAGAGCACAGTTCCACAAAAAGCTCATGGCTCCAAGCACTTTGGGGTTGTGACGATGCAATAGTCAGTGTTTTTTTATGCATAATAGTCAGGGAATTTCACCAAGAAAAGGGATCTTGAAGAAAGTTGTGCATATGATTAAACTTTTAAGACTACAAATTATGAGTCCACGAAATCTATGAATGAAAAAGGTGCATGAACCTATAAATATAGAGCAATATTTAAAGAAGTAGTTTAAACAGTGTTAATAGTTTTCAGTAGACAAGCTCATCATTTGACTAATTCATTCTTCCAAACTGAGCAAGCAATACATAGTCCAAGAACCTATAAATATAGAGCAATTTTTAAAGAAGTAGTTTAAACAATGATTATAGTTTTCAGTAGACAAGCTCATCTTTTGACTAATTCATTCTTCCAAACTAAGCGAACAACACACAGAGTAATGCACTCCAAAGAATTTTCTACCTGTAGTCCTCTCTAACAAATAAAAACTTGACACTGAGAAGCTTGACCATACAAAGACAAATTGTAGAATAGGCAGAACATTTAGAAAAAATGAAATAGAAAATTATGCATTGAACAGAAACTGTAACAACTGCAAAATGGAAGAGGACATGACAAGAAATAATGGAGAGATGAGACAGTCCTTCAAATTGTAGGTGCAGGAGGGAGACTAATTTGCTTACAATACTGTATAAGTATGGAAATAGGAAGAATCCATGTGTTAATACATTTTCTTTCAGATGACAACAACAACAACAACAGTTTAAGCCTTCTATCCCAAAATTTGGGATCGGCCATATGAGAGACAAATATCTAAAATCGACGAAAAAAAAATAGAGAAAGTTGATTTAGTTTGTACGGATTCTCCTACGCCACTCATTCAAGACCATATTCTCAACTAAATCCATAACTATCATATCTTTACGAATGCACTGCATCCAAGTTTTCAACGACCTACCTCTACGTTTTATTAAATCTCCTATATTTAAGTTCTCTGTCATCCTAATTTGTGCATCCTTAGACCTTCATTACACATGTCCAAACCATCTCAGACGATACTCTCGCAGCTTATCTATAATTGAGATAACTCCAAATTTATTACGTATCTCGTCGTTTCTAATTCTATCATTTCTAGTTTTGCCACACATCCATCTAAACATTTTCATTTCAGTTACAGTCATTTTTTGCTATTGTTACTGTTTAATGGCCCAACACTCAATGTCGTATAATAAAACAGGTCTTCATACGATTCTATAAAATTTTCCTTTTAGATGTAATGGAATCGTGCAATCACAAAGAATTTCAGATGCCTTCCTCCATTTCATCCAACTCGATTGAATTCTATTATCTACATCCTCATCTATATTGCCATCATTCTGGATGATAGAACCAAGATATCTAAATCGTTCGCTATCATTTCTTCATTATCCTGATAGTTGTCACTAAAATTACATCTCATATATTCAATTTTAGATCTACTCAATTTAAATCCTTTAAATTCTAACGTATCCCTCCATAACTCTAATTTGGTACTAATACCCTCTCTAGTTTCATCAACCAAAACTATATCATCTGCAAAGAGTATACACTATGGTTTTTCATCTTGAATATTTTTTGTGATTTCATTTATCATTATTGTAAATAGTACGGGACTCAATGCCAAACATTGATGAAACCCAATGTTAATAAGAAAGCTATCCTTCAACCCCTACAAGTCCTTATATTGGTCACAACTCTTTCGTACATATCCCTAATAAGATTAATGTATTTCAAAGAGATTCATTTTTTCATCGACGCCCACCACAACACATCTCTTTGGACTCTATCATATGCTTTCTCGAAGTCAATGAATACCATATGTAGATCTCTCTTTTGCGCTCTAAATGTCTCCATCAACTGTTTTAGCAGGTGAATTGCTTCAATGGTGGATCCGCCAGGCATAAATCCGAATTGGTTCTGAGTAACACTTATCTCCCGTCTCAATCTTGTATGTCCCCATGAGTTTAATTTCTTTTAGATGATTGAATTTCTTAAATTGTGGAAGTCGGGCAATTGCAAAATGCAAACGAAGAACCAAAAGAAACTGATTGGCGGCACATTTTGTGGGTAGATTCTTACACATGGTGGTCATATTATGTGATAAAAGAATTTTTTAAGCTAAATAGCTTAGTTGCTTTGAGTTTCATGGTTGATAAAGTGAATCAAACAAGAAGTGATTACTTGATTCATTTTGTAAAAAATTCTTCTCCACTTGTGACATACCTATTCACATCCTCCTCTTATGTCTTCTCCAGCCCCTATCAATGTTCTCTCACCCTAGAATTTTCTACAGTGATATCAATGTGGTTGGGTACTGGTATATTCAACCTTTGCAGCACAAATTGTTCCAAGAATACAGCTTGGTTCAATTTTCTTGCTGTCCATTCATTTGTTCATTCATTATTTTCTAGCAAGATAAGAAAAGGGGCATCATTTATGACTAGATAAGTGGATGGGCAAAGTAACCTCTTCCATGGCATGGATACTACTGATATTACTTCTTCATAGGAATAGATCTTTTCCCATATAGCAGCTTGTAATCCATGTCAACATGTAAACTACCATGTTGTTCATACCACTGAAAACAATATTGGGGATTTATCTAACATTGAAGCTAACTCTAATTTGATAACTCTTTTACTATTAGTCATCCATTTCATAGAAGCTTACTTAAGGGTATGAAACAAAAATGCAATTACCTCTCCTCATTTATCTCTGAAAATTTTGTTGGGCTCCACGATGTCAACAAATTCCCAAAAATGAGTAAGCTCCCTTCATATTGAACACGATTCACAGTAAAACCGGTGTCTGTATACCTACAAAGCAATACATAAGGATTTCACTTCTCAAGAACCAACCGCTTCTCTCATTCACCAAAACAGTTAGCTACGTGTACTACTAATGCACCATACTTTGCAAAAACCTAAGTTCAATGTAATGCGATTTCCTTTGTCATTCAAAGCACATGATGGAAACCTTAATTTTATCAATTAGGTTATTGACTTTTGCAATCTCCCAAAACCTAATAAATTAAATTGGGTGAGCAAACAAAATGACCATGAACTTGGGAATCGCAGAACAGAAGACGAAATGAATGAAAGTGATGAGAAGAGAATTAGGGTTTGTGTTGGGTTACCCTTGAAAGCGAAGTTGGCCATCGGGGACTTGGTCGATGAGATTGATTTGATCGTAGAGAGAGAAAGCTCTTCGGAGAGAAGGCAGAGGCTGGTTTGGAGCCTTTGATGGAAGCTGTTGCCGAAGATTTCTGATGTATGTTGGCAGCATCGTCGCAGCTGCCATTGCTTTCTGTCTCCCACCCATCTCCCCTCTCTCGCACTCTCTCTCTCCCCCTAAATTTTGAATTAGTATTATATTTATACCATATTATGTTACTTAGGAGCAGAGATGTCATCGGGCCGGGCTCAGTCCTTCAGACACGATTCCAGGAATCGCAGGTCGGACCGACTGTGGTTCCTTAACCGGTTCAAGTCGTGTCGGGCCAATTTTAAAATTATTTATTCTGAAATCCACCCGGCCCAATGAACTTGAACCGACGGGTCAGGCCCAGCCTGATTCTATTTATTTTTACCTCTGTTGAGTTATTATTAATTTTTTTAACAAGTTTGTTGTTTTTCTTTTTTTGAACTTTTTTTATTAAACTCACTTATTTATTTTTGGTACCTCTTTTTTTTTTAAAAGAAAAAACACTATTGTTTTTATTTTTTAACTCTTTTCTTATATTTTTTTTTACTCTCTGCCTATTGTTTTTTTTTTAAATTAACTCTTTTACAAATAAATAGATAAAATATTAGAGGCATAAAATTTTTAGAGTGGTCTCATCGAATTCGGTATATGTCTACTACCAAGCTCTTCATTTGAATTTTAAAATCCACTAATTTTTTATGGTTACATTATTTTGATTTTTACACAAATTTGTTTTTTTTCTATTTACATAACGATTTTTATACAAAAAAGAAATTATGCTTCTTCTTCTTCTTCTTCTTCTTCTTCTTCTTCTTCTTCTTCTTCTTCGAACGCTTTGACAATGCATTGTATCCATGTTTCCACATCCATCCAATCTTTAATGTAAATTAATGTTTCCAAAGTATCGTCCGTCAAATTTATACGTTTCTTAGTTAATATTCGACCACATGCACTAAAAACACATTTCGATAGAACTGTAGACACTGGAGGGGTTAGTATATCTTTAATCACTTGGGTCAAAATTATATAGTATGATGAATTATTTCTTCACCAACCTAATATATCAAAAAAATTATCATCATCGAAATTTTCTAATCTAAGTGTTTGTTTGTATAAAAGTAATTCATTAAATGTTGATGAAAAAGTTCTTTATTTTTTTCCTAATATATATAAAGAATTAAAAGAAATTGAAAATGATTTAGTTATTGTACTAGTACTACTACTACCTACATCACTAATATTTAAAGTATTATATTTCTTTTCATATAGTTCAAACATGGATTATAAAATATTAGATATTTGTTGTTTTAAATGTTGTCGACTAATATATATTTCCGTTGAAAAAGTTTGTGCAAAACAATGTATTAACATTTTAACACTTTCAACTTTGACACGTGGATCTAAAACACTTACTATTAAATACAAAATAGAAATTTTTTCATAATATTTTAAAATTTTTATTTTCATTAGATCAACAATGTTGTCACGTCCCGATCATCGAATCCAAGGCTGTGAACAGACACCCGTTACCTTATACGCTGCCCCTCGCAGGACACACATATCAAGATAACGAATGCTACAATCAACACCTATATAAAACATGTTTTTCATCAAAAT
This sequence comes from Dillenia turbinata, assembly GCA_037126225.1. Taxonomy (NCBI): domain Eukaryota; kingdom Viridiplantae; phylum Streptophyta; class Magnoliopsida; order Dilleniales; family Dilleniaceae; genus Dillenia; species Dillenia turbinata. The sequence continues at coordinate 7,832,001 of JBAMMX010000022.1, read as the reverse complement.
ATCAATTTCCCAAGTAAAAAATATAAAATGCAAGACATTTGCCTCAATACATAAGTATAACGCATCTGAGAGTTTTAATTATATTACACAACATAATTATAGTCATCCCAATTAATGTATACAATGGTCATTCTATAGACCTCAAATGTATATATATATATCATCCAATATCATCAAATACATCACTGCGGAAGAATGGTTGATACCATATCCAAAGTCTAAAGTCTCCAATTCAAATCAAGTATGTTGAACTCTCTCGACACATCTTCCTGTCAATCTATCTCTGAAATCAAGGAAAGTGAGGGGTGAGTATTATGGGGAAATACTCAGTGAGTGAGGCGATCGACAATATGTTCTCAATAAAAGTATAAGCATAGAGTGTCAAAGTACATTTCAAAACCAATATGATATCAAAACCGAGTATGTCATGTCCAGAAACCAAGTGATCACATATCACACATAATAGTATTAAAATATGTATCCATTTACATTTCCGAAATCAATTAGAGCTTGCCAAGAAAATAGCACCGGCAGTAGTCTATCTCAACCAATGACGGACGCGTTGGGGGTTTTCATATGCAAGTATATAAAATTAGCTCTCTACCCCAACGTTGATCACAGACCTCATCAAGTGCTAGACAGTGACGTAACACATATCCTCCCCACATTTGGTTCAACCGGTTAGTCCATGTCTATACGTTTAATCAACAAATCGAGTATAGTACCTCACTTGGAACTAGACTGTGGCGTAACACACGTCCTCCCCAAATTTTGGTTCATCCGAGCGCAACTATGCATATGACGTTTACAGATACCTCCTGCAGAAGCGTATCTGACAACATGGAGTGCCTCTACAAACACCCTTCGTAGCTACGGAATCCTTCAAGGAGCATCATCACGTCATCATATCAATCTCATCACAAGTAGGCATCCAGCCCACATATCTCATCAAATCATATCAAAACCATGCGCCAATATGTTTCATCAAAATATTTCAAATCAGTACCAATGCAATGATAGCATATAAATCATATCAAGATTTCAAATAGTGGCACAATATAATTTCATTTCAAACCATGGATGTATAATATTCGAATCAATCATTTGGGACAGTCCAATGAATCACAAAACCTATCATTTATAAAACATAGTCAAAATCATATGCTTTCACTCATGTCATAAAATATGTCATTTGAAAAACCATAAAATATAAATTTGTTCAATCAAAAATATATTATCGAAGTCTCACTCACTGTATACGGGAGGTTACGTCACTCGCTAAAATACTCTACAACAAGCAGAAAGAGGCTTCCCTCGTTCGATCACCGAGCAATCACTAACAATGCTACATATAACATATAAAAAAATGTCATAAAACTAAGTCATTATAATAAGTTTGTATTACAAACAAAACCCTATGTCTAAGATCAAAATCTAAGCCAATTCCTAGATAGGTTTCAAATGTTCCTCATGTTGTGTTAACACTACAATTGTCACTTTAACCACCCAACCATCATCATCACATTTCATTAACCCTTACACCTACACATACTTATGTCAACTCTTTTCATTCCACCCACTTATCAAACTAGCACACAACTTTATTATATTACGTAGTACACCTATGCTACTATAGAACAACATTTCTTAACATTTTCAGCATAAATCTACTTCAAATATACAAAGGCATAAAAATTCATTCTAAGAAATCTGGACTGCAAAATTTTTAATCTACGCAGTCATGGAAAATAGACTATAAATTTCACCATATATATCCAAATCACATGATTCTTATCTCAAATTAAACATAAGACATAGATCTACAAATTTCATAACTAGAGGTTAGATTGGTTCAGACCAGAAGACACCTCAAAATTAAAAACAACTCCACAGACAAAACAGGACAGAACAGTGTATTCCTCTGCAGAACACCTAACTTTGAAAAGTCACTAAAAATCCAATTCTCTTAAGAATCAAACGAATCATCTCATTGTAAAGTTATGGAAGTCTAGTTTCATATGCAGAATACCTCACTCAATTTACATTTGTGCAGAGAAAGTTACTACAGAAAAACTACAACATGGTCAGTTTGCCCTGTTTTGCAGAAATTTAAAAGTTTCAATATTTACATTACCGAAGGTACATAATTCAAACTAACCAATGTCACTCTAATTCACCAAAGTCATCATTTTCAATTTCACCATACACATATTTATACCTTAAAATTTTCATAACCACTCATTTTCCAATCCCTTCAACACACCATACATTGATCATATATGCACATACACATATTCTCCACACTTTTAGTCCTAAATTCACATACATAAAATCAGCAACTCACCATAAAATTTTGTACACTTTCTTATTTTCTTTCCTCACATTTCCCTACACAATTTGCATGAAAATGATCTCATCTTCAATCACTATTAGTGCAAAAGTTTCTACACTCATTCCTTCCTCATTTCAATCATCAACACACATAAATACACATCACATTCATACTAAATTTCTGCACACACATTAGTACATTTAAACTAGGTTTTTAACACTCCGAAACACCTCATTCACATTCCAAATTTTTGGCCACACAAACCGAATTTTCTGCACACAACAATTAAAGTTTTGGCCAAACATCAAGTCCCAAAATTCTGCACATGCATTTCTATGTTCTTTTGGACTTCACCTAGACCCTAAGCCATGAAACTATACTAAAATAGCATGTTATAGTTGCAGTTTTGCTTTACCTCAAATATGGATGTTTCAAGCCCAAACAAGTCTTTCCCCCAAAGATCAATCTTTCTCCTTTACTCCTAGCTCACGGTCAAGGTAAGTTCACCAAGTTAGACACTTCATTTTCACTCTAAAATTAGATATGTTATAGTAGAGAGTGTAAGTAAACTTTCTTACCTAAAGAGGTTGGATGAAACTTGAAGAAAACTTAGATTTCTTCCACCTTGAACTCACGGTTTGCCTCTAGATTCACTAAGCTAGACTCCTCATTTTGCCTTAATTTTCGGATATGTTGTAGTTGGAGATGTGAGGAAGAGATCTATGCGAAAACATTTAGGTAGTGTTATAGAGAAATCTTGAGATTCCTCACCTTGAACTCACGGTTCTTGAAAGAAAAGAATAGAGAGCCTTTATGTTTTGTTCTTTGAACAAGTCTCACGGTTTTTGAAGAAATGAAAAATTGCTAAGTGTTTTATGCTGTGTTAAAGACTTCATGCAATCCTAACCATTCAACAAATTTCAAGATCACTTTTATGCGATTGGATCACATGCAAGACTTATTCTCTCTCCCACATGCACTCACGGTTTTCTCTCCTCCTCACTCCCACGATTTGCTCTCTTCTCTCAATTGCAAACACACTTTTCTCTCACTACAAGCATATGTCTCATTAATTGCATATCTCCCAACCACCAAGATCTAATGGCCCAAAATTTGATCCCATTTTAAAATCAATCCTCACCCTTGGTTGGTTTTCAAATGCACACTCTTTTATGCAATGAATAGTGTCTTGTCTTTCACTAACTTAATCCAAGGGACCCCATTAATTCACCTCATTTCCACTAAGTCCCCACCCTTGGATCAAGTCCTCAAAGTTCACACACTTTTCTTCCCTCTTCTCCCAAAATCGCCACCTCACTCTCTCCCTCTCTACACTCTTTTGTTTAGTCTAGGTTTAAGAGAATAAAATTGTTAAATTTCCTTAAATCTCAACCTTTGATCATTTCTAGGATTATTTCTCATCATTGGATCATTTTACACTAAACAATAATTCATTTTCTCTCACTTTTTCAATCCAATGATTAAAATCAAATTTCAACTCAATCAAAGATCCTAACCATTCACTCACACCTCATTTTCATTAATTGTTTATTTCTCTCTCTCTAAGTTCTTATTAATTGCAAATAAGTCTCTTGACTTATAAAAATTATATTTTGATCCTGAAAATTTTCATAATTTCAAGTTAGACAAAAAATCTAGTATTAGGCCTAATTTAATTTATCCCATGTCGAAATGTGGTCGTTTAGTCTTTCTGAGTTATATTCGACCTGGTTAGGGTTTTATTGGTGAATTTTTGAAAAATTTCATGATTTATCTCTACGAAATAAGATCTACCCAATTTGAGATTTTTATGCACTCTAGAGTCATTCTTATTATTATTGGACCATCAGTGATCATTTCGGAAAGTTTGAATTTCCGGTGATCAAGCCGAAATTTTTTTAGAGTAGTTTTAGCAGAAAAATTTATTAGTGAATTTCACTCTATGAAACATGAAGTACATTATATATACATATGTGAGGAAAAGTACAATATGAATACACCCAAGTGTCGGTGTTACAAATATCACTAAACCTATCTTCTTCTTCAAATTGAGAAAATACATAACAAATTTTACAAAAATTAGATAACGTTAAATGAGTTGTTAGATAATAACTTCCGAAAAATAAATTTGTACATGTATAAAAAAATTTCTAATAATTTAGTTAGTGTGACTGCAAAATCAAAAGCGGTATTATTAATAAAACCAAATTCATAATTAGAATATGCAAATTCAAGTAAGATATTTCTAAAAGTAAGTACTCCTTGTAACATATCATAAGTTGAATTCTATCTAGTATCACATTATAATTTAAAATTTTTATTATATATTTGACATTTTTCTAAATTCTTGAGTTTTCGTCAAAAAATTTCTTATTTGATAAATCATGTCACGAATGAGTTTTAAAACTATTTCCGCCATTTGTAATCCATCTCTAATACATAAATTTATTATATGACATGCACATTTTACATGAAAAAATGTTCCATCTAAAAAAATTTTTATAATTTGTTTTAATGTGATAACTGCATTAGTATTAGTTGAAATATTATCAAAAAATATAGAAAAAATTCTATCATTAATTCCTCATTTATGAACAACATTCGTAATTACTTTACCTATGTGAGAATCGTTATATGGATATAAAAGCTTATATTCTCTTTTCTAAATCCCATGAATTATTAATCCAATAACATATTACTATAATGTAATATTCTTTTTTATATTCATTTTTCCAAATATTCAAAATTAATGAAAATTTACATTGACTACTCATAAATTGTGCAATTATACCATTTTTTAATTCTTTGATACCGATCTATTGATCTCCTACTACCGGATGCTCTACTATTTTTTTATAATCCAGTTGTAAATATTTTTGAATATATTTTTAAAAAACGGGGCATGCAATTATACTAAGTAGTAATTTTTTTTTAACTATCTATTCTATTTGACCAACTTTTTCTTTTTTCGCATTATATTTAAATGTACTCGTGATATTTCTTTCCCCGGTAGCTATTTATGTTTGTCTTATTTGTGATAATTTATTTGGATAATCTCTAACTAAATGTCTCTTAAGTGTGTCTATTCCCCAACTCTTCAAAAATTTATATGATCGGTAACAAATTTTATAAATTGCTTTTTGTTCATCAATATTTTTAATAAAAAAATCTCATGCATTAATATGATTTTTTTAGTGCGTGTTGTGTTAAATTGTGTGTTACTAAATCGAGTTTCTTTTAAGATATTTTCAATATCTATATATTTTAGAGTTTCATCTTGAAAAAATGAAAATGAGGGGAGAGGAGATTGTTGAGAAATTTGAAAAGAATTTGTTCTAATCATTTTTTTTTTAAAATGAGATTAATTTTTATTTGTTCTGATCATTTTTTTTAAAAATGAGATTACTTTTTTTAAAAAATTTATATGTAATGCAAACATACACAAATAATATATATTATGCAAAAAAAAAAATTAAAGACGGAAAAATAATAAATGTACCGACTTAACAGAGATTGCGGTTATTTTTTGTCAAATCTTGAATTTGAGCTCCCAACCTTGAAATTTTGTCAAATCTTGATCAATGTTATAGGTGGTGGTAGTGGTGGTAATGGTAAAATTGAGAATGAAATTTGAAAACTGTGAAAATGATGGAAATGAAAATGAAAATAGTTAAATTATGAAAATAGTGAAAATGAAAAATGTGAAATGGTAAAAATGTATTGAATGTGATTAGTGGAAAATGGAAATGGTAGTGTAGAAAATTGAAATTATATTTGAGAGAGTATTGTAGCATTGAGAGAATTTGAATGTAACAGAGAATGTAAGATTTTGTTGTAAGAATTTTAGAAATGAGATATATTCTATTTATAGGAAAACTTTTTGACCTCTTGCACCAAAATAACCCACAAACTAGCCGTTTTATAACTGTTGAGAGAGTTAAAATTGTCCAAAATTTGAAAAATAAAAGTCGTTGGAACAGGCCAGTTCCGAGCTTGGTCCGGCTTTATGCCGGTCCCGAGCCAGGGCCAAGCCGAATCCCAGTTCCATTCAACAGTGAACCAGACCGGCCGCTATAGCACATGGACTAATCCAGTTTGGGTTAATATTCATCCCAGTCCGTTTCATGAGCCAAGTTTTCCAAGCCTGCTAGGCCGGTTTTCAGACCCAACCCAGCCCGGTGACATCCCTTACTTTGGAGATCACGTTATGCAACAGCAATGCTCCATGGATAAGTGTTTAACCAAGAAATACCGAACACTTGTAGATAATTTTTCACTCATTCTTCAAATCAACTTTAAAAAAAAAAAAAAAAAAATCTATTCTTATATTTAAATTTGCATTTTTTCCTTTTCAAATTCTTCTTTTTCTCGGTCATTATATTTATTTTTCTTTTTTTTATTCTTTCTCATCATTATTTTTTAGAGAAAAATATTCAAAAGCTAAAATATATTATCCAAGTGGTATCAAAGACTATTTAGTTCTCATCATCTGTCACTAGAATCTCTCTAAATATTCACTTAATTAATCAATATTTCTTTCTATTTTGATTTAAAAAATCTATTTTCAAATATTTAATATATAAAATTAAAATTATGATATAAAAAATAAAAATTAAATATATGAAAATTTTATAAAATTGGGTATATGAAAATTTTAATGGAATACAGTTTTGAATTATATTTAAAATTTGACAAGTTAAGGATGAAATCGGTTTTCTTGTAATAATAGAGTAATATTTTTGAAACATTCTTTTTTTTTTTTTTTTGGTTACATTGGGATTTAAATTCTAGATCACCAGATTTGGGTTACGGTTGGGGTTGATGGAGGGGTTGTAACTACTAAATTATCCCTTAATTTTTTTTTGAGAGATTCTATGCAAACAAAAATGGTACTTCATTTTGCGTGATTTTGCGGGTAAAGACGTACTCAAACACTACTTAACAACTGAGAATTTTTAGCTAAAAGATGTTGATTGCGAAGTAGTTTTGACCATGCATACCTTCACAAAGAGGAAAGAAGAGAGTTGTATTTTTTGACCAAAAATTGGACAAGTAATGGCAATGGCAATTATTTTCTTTTTCTCAAACTGAGTTAATTGCTTATCCCTCATCCGAGTCAATCTGATTGCTTCCTTTAAGGACATATGCTGGAACATCATGATCCATTAGTAATTTTAGGCTTAAGATCTCGTAGAAATCTGCCCACTAATGCCTTATAAGTCCATCCCTGCACCCTATTCCCAACCTCTAGAACTCCTTTTGATATTCTCTTAAGGAGCCGATTTGTTTTATTTTTGATACATATTTATCAGTCCTCACAATCTGTAGGGTCGAACCGAGACCACTCCTCTTCCACAAACATCCCCCACTTGACTTATTTCCCTTCCTCCTAGTATGCATTTTGTAGCCACTGCTACCACTGGTCCGCTTTAAAGAGAATCAATAGCCAAAATCATTGGCCCTTTCCATAATATCATTGGCCTTGATTCAAGATTTAAGATATTCAGCTCAAGCACTCTTTCCTTTTCAAGTGCAACGGCTCCTTTCAAATGCAAGAATCATTGGCCCTTTCCATAATATCATTGGTCTTGATTTAAGATATTCAACTCAAGCACTCTTTCCATTTCAAGTGCAATGGCTCCTTTTAGTACAGCTCATGAGATTCTAAATAATATTGTAAGGAATGCAAGAATGCAACATTATCTCTACGACATACTTAGCATATTTTGTTTTGTTTGGTTCTGCCTATAAATAATTTCTTGTACTCTTTGTGAAAGGTCAATGGAATGAGAATTATCTTCTTTCCATAAAACTCTTTATGGTATTAGAGCCTAGAAACAGCTCCAACACCTCAATTCTCATGGCCATCGAAAGCGACAAATCCCATGTGAAAATCAACACTGAAACTGAAACTGAATTATCCTTGCAAACTTTCCATCAATGTTCAAGTCTCATCTCTTTGAAACTAGACAATACCAATTTCCTGCTTTGGCGATCACAGATGGAGCCATTGATTCATAGTATCAACATGGCACATCATCTCTTCGAAGGCAGCGAACCTCTAAGTGAGATAACTAAAGATGACAAGATAGAAATGAATCCAACTTATCTCACATGAAAGAGAAACGATGGTCTTCTTACAACCTTCCTTCTCCGAAATATCGAAACTGAAGTGCTTGTCACTCTTGAAAATGTTGGTTCTGCCCACATGGTATGGAAGTCCATCGAAGAACAAATTCTTCCCACTATAGTGGAGAAAGAAATGATATTAAATGAAACTCTTATGTCTTTGAAGAAAGGCACCCTTTCTCTTGATGAATATATCAAAAAATTCAAAGGTTTGTGTGATAGCTTGGTTGCCATTAAGAAGCCAATTGATGAAACAAAAAAAGTCTTCCAACTTGCTAGGGGTCTTGGAGCTAAATATCAAGACTTTCGAACCGCCATGCTCACTAAGCCTCCTTTTCCCACTTTTCATCAATTTGTCATGGCATTACACGCTTATGAGCAGATGAATTTCAGAAACGCCATGGAAATTGACAACCCTCCTAGACATGATCAAGCCTATATGAGCCAAAGAGGAAGAGGACGTGGAAGAAGTGGTGGAAGATTTAACTCCAGAGGAAAAGGTTTTAATCCTGCGGCAAGACATAGCTCCTATGGTCACACCAATTACAATTCCAACAACAACAGAGATCAAAGTTTAACAAATACCAAAAACGACAAATATGACAAGACTCCTATAACGTGCCAAATTTATGACAAAAATAACCACTCTGCCATTGAGTGTTGGAGTCGATTTGATCACTCCATCCAGCCTGAAGATCAATTACAAAAGGCTTTGGCTGTAATGACACTCAATCAAGAAGATGATCCAAATCTCTATGCCGACTCGGGTGCTACAACACACATTATCAATAACCTAGGTAAACTCTAAAAAATTTCTCAAAATAAAGGTAGGGACACTATTTTCGTTGAAAATGGAGAGAGTTTAAACATAACTCATATTGGAAATGGAAATATTAAAACTGATAAGGGTAATATTAATTTGAAAAATGTGTTAGTAGTCCCTGATATTAAAAAGAATCTTATCTCTGTGGGAAAATTGGTTAAGGATAATGCTTGTACAGTCACTTTTGATGTTAATAATTTTTTTGTTAAGTCTTTACAGGGAAAAATTCTAACTAAAGGGCATAGAAGAGGAGGATTGTATGCTTTTGATAAAAATCATGAAGCTCTTGCTGTATTAAAAGGAGTCTCTCAAAATACTTGGCATCAATGCATGGGACATCCACATTCAAAATTTTTGCGCATTTTAAATTCTAAGAATTTAATAAACATTTCTAGCTGGCAAAAATCTCAAACCATTTGTACTAGTTGTCAAATGGGGAAAAGTTGTAAACTTCCTTTTGCTATATCAAACAAAATTTCGAATTTTCCTCTTGAAAAATTGCATTGTGACTTATGGGGCCTTGCTCTAATTCTTTCATGTCAATAATTTAAATATTATGTTGTTATTGTGGATGATTGCACTAGATATACATGGATTTTTCCTTTAAAACGAAAATCATATTTCCTTAAACACTTTATAAAATTTCAAAAACAAGTTGAAAATTTATTTGAAAGAAAAATTAAAATCCTCAACAGTGATGGTGGAGGTGAATTTACTTCTCTTGCTTTTGAAAAACACTTAATTAATTGTGGCATACATCATCAATTTTCTTGTCCGCATATCCCACAACAAAACGGTGTAGCCGAAAGGAAACACCATCATATTGTGGAAACTGGTCTTACACTCCTTTTTCAAGCACGCATGCCTGTCAAATATTGGGTTGATGCTTTTCTTACTGCCACCTTTTTTATTAATCGTCTCCCTTCTTCATCACTTAATATGAAAATACCGTATTATAAATTATTTAATTGTAAACCAGATTATAGCTTTCTGAGAATATTTGGATGCAGGTGCTTCCCTTATCTTCGCGATCAAGGAAGAAACAAATTTGACAAGAAGACATATCCTTACATTTTTATCGGTTATAGTCCTATCCATAGGGGATATCGTTGTTTATGTCATTTAACTAATAGAGTTTATATTTTCAGGTATGTTATATTTGATGAAAGTGTTTTTCCTTACACCCCATCACAAGTAGACACACCGCAAAGAGACTTGGACGTCACAATGTTTCCAACAAACGTTGAGTTGCCTTACCACCGTCAAAGTCCTATTCAGAAAGGGAAACATGTTCTTAATGGGACAAATATTACTCCTACTCATGAAGAGAATTCCAACGTTATTGGTCCATCAATTGAGAAAGGGCATCAAGTTCCAAATCAGGAAACCAATCTCAAAGAATTTTCTATTCATAAAGAAGCACTCCCTATTGAGGTTACAACACAAAAGAATAATGAAAACACTCATGCAAACGTTGATGGGGAAGAAAATTTTAATAATCTTCTCCTAATCTTGCAAGTCTCGACATCACCAGTGAACGAGCAGCTCAAGAAAATTCTAACCTTAGCACCTCTGCTTCTCAAGAGTCATTTAAAAATTTACTTGATTTAAGCAATAATTTAATTGTGGATTTATCTCGTGCAGGTCAACGACAACAGCCTACGGAGGGACCATCCATGCTTACTCGTCTCCAATTAAGGCGAAATCCAGAACTAAATCCTCAGCTTGCTAAAGAAATGCAAGAAATTCGATCCAAACATGGCAAGCTTGCTCTGATCACTTGTAGTGACGTCAATGCGCCAAAATCCTACAAAATTGCACTAAAAATTCAATATTGGAAAGAGGCAATGGACAATGAAATACAAGCCCTTCATGAAAATCAAACTTGGCATCTTGTCCCACGCCCTCGAAATACTAATATAATTGGATCTAAGTGGATATTCCGAATTACGTTCAAAGAAGATGGCACCATAGAACGATATAAGACGCGGCTTGTAGCACAAGGATACACCCAAGTTGAAGGCCTAGACTATGAAGAGACCTATAGCCCTGTAGTTAAGGCAACCACAATCAGACTCGTCATAGCCCTTGCTACCATGTCAAATTGGAAGATGCAACAATTAAATGTCAAGAACACCTTCCTCCATGGATATTTGAAAGAAACAGTCTATATAGAACAACCTCCTGGTTTCACAGATCCTGATAATCCTGAGTTTGTTTGCAAACTAAATAAATCTCTCTACGGTCTCAAACAAGCACCTCGTGCTTGGTTCAATAGATTATCGCAATATTTACTTCACATCGGTTTTTTATGCAATAGAGCTGAAATATGAACTAACCTTAACAAATTAATTACTGAATTATTGTTAATATCATTCACATATATTCATTATATTTTCCTACAACAGATGAAATCTAACAACATTTTGGAGAGATATTTGTGGACTCGTCTGATGTTTAATTTACAACCAGTAATTGTGGGATTTCAATTAAATAAATTGTATTACATATCACTTATTAATAAAATATTTTATCATAAGAATTATTTTCTTTTCAGAATTATTATTTATTTATTATGTTCATTAACTAAATTATATTTCTTAATTTTAGATTTTTATAAAATTAAATAATTACGTTTCGCCGCGCCACAAAATTCTAGCATCACCCTGTGTAGATTGTGATCGATTGTTATTGTTTGTGCTTGTGCCTCTCTATCTCTCTCTCTCTCTCTCTCTCTCTCTCTCATATTGCACTTGATGCTCAACTTAGAGAAACCAAAATGTAGTTCCTCAAGTATCACGGCCAAAAATATGTAAAGTTTGCAATTTGATATATGCCTTGGTGTAACATAAGTAGGATTAAGACACGAACTTGAGATCATGGATTTAACTTAACATTCTCCTTACTCTATCCCTTCAAATTTGATATATTTGTACCACTTTGAGCATAAAATATACACCACCAAATCAACTGCTGTCAAAGCTGCCAAGAGAAAATAAAACCTGTCAAGATGACCCTTGTTAAGGCTCCCTGGAATCCATCCGGGCATATCGTCGCGGGTGGAGATTTTCATGACAACGGACACTAGCAAACTGCTCACATAATTCCCTAGCGATATGGATGTCATACAGAGTGCGCTTCCGAAGCTTTTTAAGCCATCTGGTGCTTGTCGATTGAAGAATTCCAATTGACCAACATACATGAAAACCTCTGAAGCTCCAATAAGCATGTACTGAGGAATTTGCCAGAAGATACTTAAAGAACTCACGCTCTCGCAGTTTGTGCAGTCCTTGTTTGCATACTTGAGCCTAAAGAGCTCCACAATTCCCGCTGAAATCATTGCTAGTATTGCTATAACAAGTCCGATGCCCATTCTTTGAAGCTCAGTGAGCCCTTTTGAGCTCTTCTTTTTCAGAGTGGCAACAAGTGGGTCAAGTAAGCGCCTGTAAATGAAGATGAAGGCTGCCACACTTAGAATATCAAAGCTTGACATGCTTGCCGGAGGGACGTGAAAGTTTGAGATAGTGGTCTTCATGGCCTCGCCTTGCTCCACGAAAAGAGATGCCATTTGAGTGAAAACAACCGAGTAAAGTATTGTGCATAGCCAAATTGGAAGTAATCTTAGTATGCATTTCACTTCTTCCACTTGCGTCACAGTGCACAAGCGCCAAGGACTGATACTACTTTTGTCCTCCAAGTCTATTTCCTCTGATTCGATGACTGCTGCTCTATCCAAGAACCTAGCACAAACATCCGTTAGGACAGCAAACTTTAAGGTAAAGTCATAAACATAATTCATTGATGGGATGTTTGAACTTACTTGAATCCCTCGGTATGGAGAATCTTTCTACCCACATTTTGACAATTTTCCTTCCCATCAACTTCATACAAATCCTCTCCATTTGGTAACATGACCTTCCATTTTCTAGCGGTGGCTACCATGACTTGGCAAAATCTTGAAAGAGGATTTCCACTTGGTTTGAAGTGTCTATACCTGGGAGTTGCAATGAGAAACAGAACCAATGCCGCAAAGGCAGAGCAAGTAGATGACCAGAAACCCAATGCCCACTTTCCATCATCTTCATAATAGCCTAATACAGTGTTCGAAAATAGAGATCCCAAGTTCAAAGCCAAGTAAAAGTAGCTGAAGAAGGCTATTTTGGAGTGACTTTCCTCCGGATGCTCTTCATCAAATTGATCTGCCCCGAATGTAGCAATGTTTGGTTGATAACCTCCATTGCCTAGAGCTATAAGGTATATGGAAAGATAAAACAATCCAATCTCAATTCTCGAGTGTGATCCACATGGAAATTGCTTCGCGCCACAACCTCTTGGCTTTAGCAAAAGGAGGTGTGTCGATAGGGATAGTAACGCCAGACCCTTCCATCATGCCCCGGAATTAACAAATAATGAGATGCCAAAATCTAGAGAGGAAAAAAAATGGTTTTAGAACACAAAGGAAAATGGCAACTTACAATGACAAAGATGACTTGGAAGATAGCACACGTCTTATATCTGCCCCAGTATGAATCACTTAGGAAAGCGCCGAGGAGGAAGAAGATGTAAACAGTACCGGTCCATTTGCTGACATTGTTAGCAGCATCTGCATTGTCTTGGCCTAGAACCCTGGTGAGGAACAGCACCAAGTTCACTCCTACCCCGAAAAATGCCAGCGTAGCCAATCCTTGATTCACTGTTTTGATACATCACAAAGTCCTTGTTAGAATGCCATACACTGAATCTTGAAAATGAGAATGAGAATTCAATGAGACTTGACATTTTTTTTTTTTTTATTTGAAGGAGAATAGCTCTAATAGAATGAATCCTCACACAAAAGTTGGGTTATGCTGCTTTATAAAACATATCCTTTGCTTTTATTTTTTTTTCTTGACCAAATGTTATTTGAGTTATTTGACTAATTCAATTGTATAGTTCAATTTAGGGGCGAACTCTTTTTCATTCCCAAATTACTAAGGTCATGTGTCGAAGGAGGTGAAACGGGTTAAAAATTTAACTTTTAAAATTTTCTTCTCTTTTGATGTGTGGCATGCTAATTTTTTCCTTTCTTTCTCTAAATTTTCATGGGGGGTAACATTTACCACCACAATAGGGCCAGAAGGGGATAGGGTAAAACAAAGGAAAAAGAGAAAAAAAAATAATTATTTTTCTTAAAATTGAGTCTTTTACGTAGAGAAATGTAATATAATTTTTTGGAGAGAAAAATTATTATTTTTAGTTTTAGAAAGAGAAAAACTAATTTTGATTTTTTTTAGAAAGAGAAAAATCAAATAAATCCACTTAGAGAGTGAAAATATGAAGTAAATTGATTTTTAAGAGAGAAAAAATTAATTTAATTTTTAGAAAGAGAGAATTAAAAACCAATGTATTTGAAGGGATAAAATTTAAAATAAATTATTTTTTTGTAAGAGATAAAATCTAATATCCTTTTATAGAGAGAAAACTAATGTTTTTAAAGAGAAAATATAAATTAAATTTACTTTATTAGAGAGAGAAAATTAATATGGTTTGTTTAGAAAGAGAAAAACTAAATTTCACATTTTTTAAAAAAGAAATTTAAAATCAATTTATTTGAAAATATAAAATTTGAATTGAATAAGTTTTTTAAAGAGTAAAAACTAATATGCTGAGTTTAAAGAAAAAAAAAACCTAAATTTTATATTTTTATAGAGTGAAAATTAAAAATCAATATATTTAGAGAGAAACAATGTAAACTGAATTGATTTTTTATAAAGAGAAAAATTTATATAATTAATTTAAAAGAAAGAAATATTAAATCAGATTTTTAGAGAGAAAATGCAAAATAAATATGTTTAGAGAGAAAATATAAATCAAATTTATTCTATTATTTAATATTTTCTTTCTATACTTTATTTTGTACCTAATATTAGTTTTTTATCATATAAAAATTATAAAAATTATAAAAATATATGCAGATTCAAACACTAGATATTGAGCAAGATTTTTTTACTAATTGGGTGTTACTGCAAGAACACAAGAACGTACCAAATAAAGAGAAGAAAACAAATGATAAGAATTAACATTTACTCCATAAAATATTACATTCATAATTTTTTCAAAAAAAATTTCTTTGCATATTACGCATGCATTCCAAAAGACGAAGTATGGTATGGTCCACAGCAGCGCTAGAAGATCCCATGATGGTCTTGGGATGTCTGCTCTGCTCTGCTGTACTAGGTTGGTGGGGGTTGAGAGAGATTGATTCTCTACGGAATATGCCCCATTTCCAATAAACAAACATTTTCCATCTATTGCCCTTGCCTCATTTGTGCTCATCTACACTTTTCCATTTCTTTTTTTTTTAACGGTGGATTTGACGCTCGACTTAATATTTAAAGTTTTATTTTAATTAATTAATCTAGATTAATTCGTTGTTAAATTTTTATTTAGAGAAAATTCTCTTAACATTATTATTATCTCTATCAAAATTTAAATTTAAATACTTAATATAAAATTTTAATACCCTTTTCGCTAAACCAACGAAACATCATAATCAACCTTTTTTCTTCCTTTAAATTATTATTATTTTTTATCTTTTCCCACAAGTGAAAAGGGTAGGGTAGGGAGACTAGAATCTTAGTTGAACTTGACCTTAACAATAGGGAAATTGGAGCAAAGTTATATTTGATAATTTATAATTGATCCAACTTAAAATATTTCTATTTTTATTTAGTGATGAATTAATGATGGGGTCACTTATATATCTACTTCAAGCATAATCAAGAGGTCACATAACCATAAAGAACTCCATTAATTTTGCAAATGCCCCAAATTTGTAGGGGCCAACCCAAGAGCAGTCCCCTTCAAAAATAATTACGCATGCTGCTTTTGTGGCGATCGCCACAAAATTCTTACGGAAAAATTTCAATGTTATATATATGGACAATTTTATAGAGAGAGAGAGAGAGAGATAATTGAGAAATTACCAAGCAGTAAAATGGCAGCCATCCAAGTGCCACTTCTTCCACGGACCGCTGCGCGACCACGGCAATCCACCGTCCCATCAAGAGTGCACTCCTCTTGTGTCCTTTTCCACGTTTTCTTTGTGTTTACCTGAAAGCACATGCATTCCATCTCTTATATTTATATTCGGAAATTCATATAGAATTTTTGTGTGATAAAAAAAAAATAAAGAAATATTCACAAAGGAAACACTAGAATTCTAATGTTAGCACGCCATGGAAGGATCAAGAAAACACAATGACTTTTAACCATATAACCACAACTCAAGCAGTCCAAAATCCAAATCCATCATGTTGCAAGTGGGTATCTACCTTACCTCCCCTGCCTCTCCCAAAAGTTAGGCATATGAAAATTGACAACTAGGAAAGAAACATTACACTAAAACAAAAAACACTTATTTCCATTGCATAGCTCTTTTCCTTTCTATCTTGCGAAGATATCCACATGAAAGCAACAATTTAACCTGAATCCAGCCCAAAATCAAAGTCTAATCTATGTGCTTTCTATCTAAATTCTAAAAATATTCAGACGAGACAATTATGACCCCTCTCTCTTTCCTTTTGTCCTAGGCTTTGGAGTAACAATCTTTTACTTGAATACTCATGGAATCCAAAAGTCCAAATCCTTCAAATAGCTAAACCAAGGAAAATCCTTCTCTCAAATGCCACCTCAGGCCTTAAAGAGTACAAGTTTCAATATTTAATAAAACCCAATGCTATTACTAAAATTTTCGAACATGCAAAGTCCAAAAAGGATAAAAAAAGATTAATATATAACACTGACCACATTCTAATTTAAATACAAATTCTCGTGAATAAGTTTGTTGGGTGCAGACATTGCCCATTATGGTGCATAAATTTGAAGGGTTAATGATCTTATATACCATAGAATCACCACTCTAGCTCCGATGTTTAGTATGTTGACAAATTATTATCATCCAAAGAACTAAGCAATATGCAAAGAAGTACAAAGAATACAAGAAGATCATCAAAGATAATCAAACATAATCTATTAGTCTCAAGCATGGAATGTGCTTTCTCATGTAACTCAAACAAAATATCCCTAGAAAGAGCTGCATTAAAATTTTCACATGACATGACTCGTTTACCAAATAAGTGACCCTCTAAGACAATAAGGCTAAACCAAAAAGAAAAATCACTTTGGACTCCACTAACCATTTCACAACCATTTAAGCAAGCCATTTTTCTTTCCTTTCTCACAAAATGTGGGTGTAAGAAAAGTTTAAGGGGTGTAGAGAGAGAGAGAGGGAGAGATAAAATGAATTAGGGGAAGTGACATATATATATATATATATATATAGTAGCATTGTATAACTGGGTTGAGTACAGAAGTTGTAGTAAGTGAGATAAAATTAACAAAAATGTGTGCTGGATGCAACGTGTGTGGAAAGGACCTGAGAACCGTGAAAGTGTTGGATACATAGCTAAGACATTAGAAGGGGTTTCCTGTGATTAGGCTGTTTTGAAAATGACTACTTTGAACTGCCACACACCCTTCGATTTTCAGTGCCTTCCTTTTATTTTTATCATACTTATTAACGAAAAATAAAATTTTCATTTCCTACCCTAACTACAATATTAATGTGGTAATTTAAATTATATCAGAGTTGATAAATAATATTGGGCAATTGATATAACAAAATTATATATCATAAGAAAATTACTTTAATATTTATGTATAATATTGAGGCCTATGCATTGAGTCACCCTCTAAACACTTTGCAATAAGTAAATTTTTTATTTCATAAACCATTAATAGTATCTAGTAATCACATTAAATCTGATTAAATCAATTAAAACGAGTTGAACCCCTTAAAGAGCAAAACTCTTTCAATATCAATTTTTTTCATATACAAAAGTTAAATTTATAATCTTATTTAAGGAGAATCACAACATGTTAATTAATTATCTAGAAGTATTTTTTTATTATTATTTTATGATAATCTTTTTGAATCAGCTGACATGGGATACCAGAAATTATTTCTCATTATAATCATATTAATGATTGCAGTCTTTGATAAACATCTTCTTCTTTTCCCTTTGCAAATGTATTATTTCAGCAGAGTTTCAGGGCCTAAATCCAGGGTCAATGAGTGGACAGGAAGGCACGAAAAGGGTTTGTACTTTTTTAAGAAAATTTAAGAATAAAACATAGGAAATTCAGGGTTCTTCTAGCCAGTCAATTTAAGAAAATAAATGTGCAATATTAGGTAATAATCATCAATTTCTGGACTTGGACTTCGGTGATAGTCGATATACGATGGCGGATTTCGCCTCCACACAAAATCAAATATGTTGACTTCTGCTCCGTAAGATTCTCAAGTTTGGTATCTTTCGTAGCCTTTTGGCTAAGATCAAGATGCTCAATGATGAAAAGGTTGGTTTTTCTAAGAGTTTCAGGACAACCCAACCCGCCGTCAATGACTTATTGGCATGCTATGATAAGTTACCTCGTACTTTTTTTTTTGGCTTTAAAATAATATTTTTATAAAAAGATTAATATATAAATATATATATATAAGTTCAAAAACTCATAATCGACATTCCATTAAATATAATTAAAAATACAATGACAATCTTAATTTCTACTACATATCTTAAAAATATTGTTCTAATCCAATCAAATGTTGTTTATTTTTGTTATGACAAAGCTACCACCCAAAGACAATTTTTTTTTTATCCAATCCGATATTCAATTATTCGATTAATTTAATTCGAACAATATAATTTAACTTGCCTATTTAATAAACTTTCAAAATATATTTAACTTCGATTTACTTAGTAAGCTCACCAAACAAGGTCTATCTCTCTAATCTAACTATCAAAATTCAAAATAAATGAGGAAAGAAAAAAAATGAGGATAGACGAATAGAAATTAAGAGAAAATAAATTACTTTTTAATTTGATTTTATTACCATGAATTTTTTTACATATATTTTATTTTTTATTTTTTACTTTTTAACATCTGGTCAATAATAGGGGCCAATTTGTTAACCTTGTATGCTAAGGGAACACTTTCTCCTTTTAAAACTGCCCTTTAGGGGGGAAGGGTGTTGGTCATTTAAAAGCAAATCACAAAAATGGTATTTCTAATTTGCCCTTAACTATAATTATTTTATAACATACATATCTCAAAGAAACAGTCTAATAGTCGCAACCTCTTTCTTTAATTCTATGATCCGAAATTCAAATCTTTATGTAATAAAACAAAAAAGATTTGTCTCCAACATTTTATAATAATCAAATGAATTAGCAATTAAAAAATAATTTTATAAGGGGTTATTTTTTAAAATATAGTGAAAATTTTGCAAAATCCAAGAAATATGGTTTTTTATTTTTCCCAAATTAGTGAAGTTAATATTGTGAAAATCGACTTTGAACTGACTGGATTACAGTGCCCAACTATATATAAAAAAAAATCGATATCGAGAAAATCGACTTCAAAGTTGATATCGGCGACATCCACTTCAGGTGCATCATGCCGCTCATTCTTTTCCTCTCTCTCTCTCTCTCTCTCTCTCTCTCTCTCTCTCTCTCTCTCTCTCCTCAATACTATCTTTTCTCCATCTCTCCTCATTTAACACACAC
This sequence comes from Dillenia turbinata, assembly GCA_037126225.1. Lineage (NCBI taxonomy): Eukaryota > Viridiplantae > Streptophyta > Magnoliopsida > Dilleniales > Dilleniaceae > Dillenia > Dillenia turbinata. Next base: position 7,812,107 of record JBAMMX010000022.1, on the reverse strand, counting down.
TAACCCCTTTTTTTTGTTTTCCTTTTTCCTAACACACAAACTCACTGTCTCTCTCTCTCTCTCCCTGCATGCATGCTTCACATACACACACAAAACTTTAAATTTAATAAAATCTTTATAATATAATGTAATAATATTAAAATATTTGAATAATATTATATTATATAATATAATATTATATTTTTAATATTATGTTATATTATTTTATAAAATATTAATATTTTTGATATTATTTTATTTTAATATTATATTTTTTTAATATTTTTATTCTCATTTTTAATATTTTTAATTTCATTGTTTATAATGTAATTTATTTTAATTTATTGAATTTATAAAAATATTTTAATTTTATTATTTATTTTACAAATTTTTATTTGTAATTTATTTTATAATCTTATTTCATTATTTAAATAATGAAATAATGTTATAAAATAAATTACAAATAAAAATTTGTCACTACAAAAAAAACACGTTTTTAGCGACGAAATTTAATGACGGAAAAAATTCATTGCTATTTAGCGACGAATTTAGCGATAAAAACCAAATCCCGTCGCGAATTAGCGACGGATTTATTTTTCATCGCTAAATTTAGCAACAACTAAATTTAGCAACAAAATTTTTTTCGTTGCTAAATTTAGCAACGAAAATATAATCCGTTGCTAAATTTAGCAATAAAAAACAAATTCGTCATTAAATTTCAAGACAGAAAATAAAATACGTGACTAAATTTAGCAACGAATTTTTTTTTCGTTGCTAAATTTAGCGATTGAAAATAAAATCCGTCACTAATTAGCGACGAAATTAAAATCCATCGCTAAATTTAGCGACGAAAAAAAATTCGTTACTAAATTTGACCACGGATTTTATTTTCCGTCGCTAAATATAATTTTAAATTTTTATTAAATATGATTTTATATTTTTATTAAATATATATTTGTAATTTATATTTTTATTAAATTAGGGTATTGATTTTTATTAAATATAATTTTATGATTTTTTTAAAGATAATTTTCTAATTATATTAAATATAATTTTGTATTTTTATTAAATATAATTTTATTTTTTGTATTTTTGTTAGATAAGGGAATTATATTTTTAATAGTAAGAGTTAGAATAAAAATATAGAAGTAAAAAAAAAAAGTATATTGGTCAAGAGCGTTTCATGTAACTCTTTAAACCTAGGTTCGAATCTGGACAAAAAATACATTTTTTGCAAAAGAAAATAAAGCAGCAAAAGGTGGTCATGCGCGGACGGGCAAGGGCTGGCGGGGTGTGGGCATGGGTGGACAAGCAGCAGGGGGCCGGAGGGGTGGCTGGCGGTGGTCGACGGGTGGGCGAACGGATTCTACAAACAAAAAATTAAATGCAAAATTTAGCGACGAAAATCAAAATCCGTTGTTAAATTTAGTGACGGAAATCGTTTTCGTTGCTAAATTCATCGCTAAATATAATTTATATTTTTATTAAATATATATTTATAATTTATATTTTAATTAAATTAGGGTATTAATTTTTATTAAATATAATTTTATATTTTTTAAATATAATTTTATGATTTTTTTAAAGATAATTTTGTAATTATATTAAATATAATTTTGTGTTTTTATTAAATATAATTTTATATTTTGTATTTTTGTTAGATTAGAGAATTATATTTTTAATGGTGAGAGTTAGAAAAAAAGCTATAGAAGTAAAAAAAAAAAAAAGGTATATCAGATAAGTTAATGTGGCATAGTGGTTAAGAGCGTTTTAGATAACTCCTTAAACTCAAGTTCGAATCTGGACAAAAGCATATTTTCTGTAAAAAAAAATAAAGCAGCAAAGGTGGTCATGCGCGGGCGGGCAAGGGCTGGCGGGGTGTGGGCATTGGTGGGCAAGCAACAGGGAGCCGGGGCGGTGGCGGGCGGGTGGGCGAACGGATTCTACAATTAAAAAAATTAAATACAAAATTTAGCGACGGATTAAGTTTTCGTCGCGAAATTAGCAACAGATTAAGTTTCGTCGCTAAAATTAGCGATTGAAAGGAGTTCCGTCGCGAATTTAGCGACGGAAATGGTTTTCTGTTGCTAATTTTTGTGACGCCTTATTAGTGACGGAAATTTTTTCGTTGCTAAATTCGTCGCTAAACCCTTTTTTTGTAGTGTGTAAATAAATAATAAAATTAAAATATCTTTATAAAATCAATAAATTAAAATAAAACATTATAAAAAATGAATTTTATGTTATATCCTTTTTAATAAAAAAATAAACAAAAAGAAGAATAAAAAATATTAAAAAGAATATAATATTAAAAGAATATAATATCAAAAATATTAATACTTTATAAATAATATAACATAATATTATTTTAATCTTTAAAAAATAATAATTTATATTCTTTTTTATAAAAAATTCTTAATTTATATTTTAATATAAAAATAATATTATTTTTTTAAAATATTTTATGTTAATATAATATTAAAATAATATTAAATTTAATATAATCTTTATTATATAATTTAATAATATTAAAATATTTGAGAAATATTATATTATATAATATTAAAATAATATTATATTATATTATTAAAATATAAATGAAAAACATTTTATAAAAGCAATATAGATTATTATTTTATGAATATTAAAATAATATTAAATTTATAAAATCTTTATTATATAATTTAATAATATTAAAATATTTGAGAAATATTATATTATATAATATTATATTATATTTTTAATATTATGTTTTATAAAATATTAATATTTTTGATATTATATTATTTTAATATTATATTATATTTAATATTTTTAATCTCATTTTTAATATTTCTAATCTCATTGTTTATAATGTAATTTATTTTAATTTATTGATTTTATAAAAATATTTTAATATTAATATTAATTTTATAAATTTTTATTTAATTTGTTAATTTAATAATTTACACTATTTAAATAATAAAATAATATTATAAAATAAATTACAAATAAAAATTTGTAAAATAAATAGTAAAATTAAAACCATTACTTTTTCTTTTTTAACACACTCTCTCTCTATGCATGCATGCATGCCACTCTCCCTCTCTTCTCATTAACACACTACCTTTTTTTTTTTTTTTTTTGGTTTGAACACACAGTCTCTCTCTCTCCCCCTCCCTGTCTCCCTACATGCATGCCACTCTCCCTCTCTCCTTATTTTAAAAATATAATATAATATTATTTTAATATTATATTAATATAAAATATTTTAAAAAATTATGTTATTTTTATATATATATATTTTTTAAAGAATATAAGTTATTGTTTTATAAATATTAAAATAGTATATATAATATTATTTTAATATAATATTTTTAATATTATGTTAGATGATTTATAAAAGATCAATATTTTTGATATTATATTATTTTATTAATATATTCTTTTTAATATTTTTAATCCCATTTTTAATATTTTTAGTCTCATTGTTTATAATGTAATTTATTTTAATTTATTGATTTTATAAAAGTATTTGAATTTTATTATTTATTTTACAAATTTTTATTTGTAATTTATTTTATAATATTATTTTATTATTTAAATAATGTAATTTATTAAATTAACAAATTAAATAATAATTTATAAAATAAATAATAAAATTAAAATGTTTTTATAAATTCGATAAATTAAAATAAATTACATTATAAACAATGAAATTAGAAATATTAAAAGTGAGATTAAAAATATAAAAAATAATATAATATTAAAATAATATAATATCAAAAATATTAATATTTTATAAAATAATATAACATAATATTAAAAATATAATATAATATAATATTATATTATATAATATTATTCAAATATTTTAATATTATTAAATTATTTAATAAAGATTTTATTAAATTTAAAGTTGTGTGTGTGTGTGAAGCATGTATGCGTAGAGAGAGAGAGAGATAGAGAGTTTATGTGGTAAAGAAAAGAAAAACAAAAAAAGGGTTCGTGTGTGTTGTGTGTTAAATGAGGAGAGAGGGAGAAAAGAGATGAGGGGAGAGAGAGAGAGAGGGAAAAGAGTGAGTGGCATGAGACACACGGAGTTGATGTCGTCAATTCCAATTTTGAAGTCAATTTTCTTAATATTGACTTTTTTTTAATAATTAGACAGTATAATTCACATAGTTTAAAGTCGTAAAAATTGACTTTACTAATTTGGGAAAAAAATCACATTTCTTAGATTTTATAAAATTTTCAGAAAATAACTTATTTTATAAGTATGCATGCATACATATTATCTATCTGATATCTAATTAAAAATTTTTACCATTATAAAAAAATATAAAATTTAATAAAAGTAACTTATCAATTCTTGAAAAATTAAAAAATTTGGACCAAACTTGTCTACCATTTCTTTTTCTAATTTTCTAAATTTTTTGGGCTCGACTTAAAAGTAATCAAATCACATGTTTTAACTTTTAACATTGTTCATTTGTCGGATACCTTTTTTAAGGGGTTTAAGTGGTTTGGGTTAAATCATTAACTCAAATCAAATCAAATCGAAATTTTCAGTTTGATTCGATTTTTTTCTTTTAAAAAAAAATATCAATTCAAACTGAACCAAACCAAAATTATTTCAGTTCAATTTCAATTTTATTTTTTAAATTCGATTCGGTTCGGTTTGAACCGAATTAGTATTATTTTAATATTTTTATATTAAAAAATCTAATTTAATTAAATTTTTTCTTATAGTTTTATAATATTGAAATGATAGATTATGTTATATTATTTAAAAAATTCGGTTTAAACCGAGCAAAACCAAACTGAATCGAATTTTTTTTATTCGAGTTGGTTTAAATCGAATTAAATTCAATTCGATTTTCGGTTTAAAACTTTTAAAATTTCAATTTTCGATTCGATTCAGTTTAAACACTAAATCGAATCGAACCGAACTGTTTACACCCATACCTTTCTTAACCTTTTGGCTAAGATCAAGTTGCTGGTTTGTCTGGCTTTCTTAAAACAAAATTCCAAATGGGTAAGTAAAGCTTTCAGCTGGCTTTCATTTCAACTTCTCCAAATCCAAGGAACAGAAAGAGAAAGTGAAAACATGTATTCAATTCATACACGGCTCAAACTGCTCAAACTTTTGTTTTTCTGCTTGGGATTCACACAAATTTTCAATTCATAGAATTTATCATCCATTTGTTGTATTATTAATCTAATATTTGGCTTATATATTAAAATAATTATATATTACATGCTGTCAAATCCATAAATTAAGCTCATATGAAAATGATATGGTAAATTTAAAAAATTCTGTAATTGGGTTTAAATATTTTAAAAGATATGAAAATAAATTAATGTATAGATACCAATGGACATTTATTATTTACGATGGGTTAAATAAGAAATATCTAACGGTGATTTAAAGACAGTTACCATAAACTGAACAGACAAATTTGGAAAGTAAAAGTCACCCTATAACTATAAATGATGTTATGATCCTCGGGTCAATGTATTACTCTTCTCCCTAATACCCCATCATATAGAGAGAATTTGTAATTATACATATGATTTAAAAGGCTATACCCAAGATTCTGCCTAGACGAAAGTCGAATCAAAGATTCACTCTATTCAGTTTTTGGCTATAGAATCAGGTACATTTCTATTCGATCTGAATTTCAGTTTTAATTATTAATTTTTAATTCCTATAATTTAACACGATATTTGATATGTTTTTACATAAAGTTATTTTTCTCAATAAATGGTATAAGAGCCTCTCTGGCTTGAATCATCGGAATTTTTCTGCATATTTTAAAAGTTTATATGATTTTAATATTGTGTGAATTTTTTGAAAATATCAATGACAAATTTTTTTTTGGATATTTCAGTTTTCGAAAAAATATATATGTATATTCAAGATTTTTTTTTCCTGACGTGGATTTCAATAAAAGAAAAGGTTATGGAAAATTTTTATTGAAATTGATCTTCATTTTATTAAAAGTCGAAATCTAGTGTCTCAAAAAAAATAATTGGGGAGTTTTTTATTAAAGTCGACATTAAGTATTTTATTAAGATCGACATTCGGTATTTCAAAAAATATATATATATATTTTTTGAGTAAAAGAAAAGAAGATGACAAGTTTTCAAAAATTTTAAGATTTTTTGATATTTTGAAATATTTTCTTTCCTTTTCTTTTGGTTATTTTTAAGAAAGTTGATTTTTTTTTTTTTTTTTTGAATCTTTTGAACTTTCAAAAAAAATAAAATAAAAGAGAGAGACAAAGGGAAAGAAGTTGAAATTTTGAACAAATATATATATATATATATTTATTTATGAAAGTAGACATTGTTTTTTTCCTTTGAAAAGGAATCTTTAAGATTTCTTAAAAAAAATGTGTATCTTTTTTATGGCAACTAATAAAATTGACTTCTTTTCCTTTTTTTGAAAGGAATATGTCAGATCTTATTTTTCTCATGACACATTTTTGAAAAAATTCTGATTTTAAATATTCTTTTGGAATTTGATTTCTATTAAGAAATTTCCAAATTCAAGTTTTTTTTTTTTTTTGAAAAACTTTCAGTTTTAAAGAATATTTTAGAATTTAGTTTTAAAAAAAAAAACTTTCAGAATTTGGAAAATTAAAAAAGAAAAGAAAATTCTAGATTTCAATTTTTCATTTTTTAAGGTTTGACTTCCCAATTTTAGAATAAAAATTTTGAATAAAAAAATTAAGAAAACTTTTGTTTTGGAAAACAAAAAGAAAAATGAAATTTTCAGATTTTAGTTTCCTTTTTAAAGAATAATATCTCAATTTCAGAAAAAAGAAATTACAATTAAGAAAATTTCCAATTTTGGGAAATTTCTATTAATTTATTTGGGATATAAAAGGTTGTGCATATAATTCATGTGAGTACCGATCGACCCAAATGAAGATCTGTACTTGACAGAATTGTATGTACACCATGTGGTAATAAATGCGTAACAATTATTCGATTTTACATGTGATCAATTTATCGGCCCAAAGGAAATGAATTGTTGACATGTTTTTATTGTCAGCGTTTGATTACTACACCTATGGTTTTGTATGTATCTTAAGATAAATTAATTAAAACAACATGTTGCTAAAGTAACATCTCTTATGGAAATTAATTTGTTTAGAGATGTAAAAAGCTGTGTATATAACTCATGTGAATATTGATCGGTCCGAAAAAAGGTCTGTATTTAACGGAATTACATGTACATTTTATGGTAATAAATGTGTGACAATTGTTCGGTTTTACATATGACCAATTTATCGACCTAAAGGAAGGTAATTGGTTGACATGTTTTTATTGTCAGCATTTGATTACTGCACCTAGATACCATTTACAAATTAATTATTTTATCTAAAAATGAAATAATAATGGAGTGTCTGGTATCTTGTGATGGAGATTACACATATTTGAATTTATTTGGTTTTTAAAGTTTCATATGAATATATATGGATTATTGTTCTCTGTTTGATGGACATTAATGCCCAACTTAGGTTGATTTTTAAATTAAATATTTCAAATTTCAAATTTAGATTTAAATCTTGCGTTAAAAACCAATTCTCTCCACCACTCACAGATAAGAGTACCTTTGAAAAGAGAGAGAGAGAAAGAAAGGTGAGAGATGTTGAATTGCATGTGTTTAATGATGATAAAATGGGTTATCGCAGAAACATTTAGAGACACTACATGTAAATCAGTTATGACGACTAAATCTTTTTTTATGGACATCGAGAAATGATTTGTAAAGAATCAAATGATCATTGATACACTCTTGACAAATCATATCTCTATACGGTATAATGGTTAAAAAATCTTGACCACTAAGGACAGAAAGAAAGAAAAGAAAACAGAATAAAGATACTATAGGTACAATATCACAAAAGAAGTAACGAAAGATACCGATTAAATCAGAAAAGAATGGTTGCTTATTCTGTGGTGCTGAAAGGTACAAGAAAAAGAGAATGTACCAACTATCACGTTTGAAGTGATAATAAATGTATATTCCTTAGTTTGATTTGTTCTACGATTAACTTAATTTCGGTATCAAGACATATTCGGTGGTCAGATTCCGCAGTAATTATTCACATTAGTGTGTCTATGCAGAGTTTCCTAAATTGTTGATCGTCAATTGATGGTGAAAGATACATCTATGCGGACGATGATAATAAACTTTCAATTATAGTGATAGAAAAATTTAGATTATCATTAAAATTTGATTTATATTTGATTCTTACTGAAATTTTTGTTATTCCATCTTTTAGATGGAATTTGATTTCCATTTTTGTTGGACAGATCAGGTTTTACCTGTTCTTTTGGAAATGAAAAAGTTGGTTAATTTCTTGAGTTCAAATATGTTAGTTTTGGTTTTCTATCAGGAATTGATAATTTATATTAGGTTGATACTGTTACTTCATTTAATGAATCCCTGCAATATAGTACATGAAGTACACAATTTAAATTTACTAATGAGAATTTTTCTCTATTATGACACAAAAGATTGAGTAATATCTTCAAAAGGAGAATAATGAGACATGTGTTAGAAGAAATTCTTGATTCCTTTGATTTCACAAATTTTGATATTTGTGTAAATTATATAAAGGGAAAACAAACCAATGAAAGGTAATTGAAACCAATAAGACTTTAGATGTCTTAGGAATGATATATACAAATATTTATGGATCATTCCTTTTGATTTTTTGGAATTGTTAAAAATGTTTTATCATGTTTATAGATAATTATTCATGATATAGTTCGATTATGATTGTAGCATATATCTTGAAGGGTTTTCTACTAAGATAACTACTGAAACCTCATAAGAACTTTGGGCTGGCATATATCTTAGTCTAAAATATCTACACATTTGGGGTTGTCTAATTCAGGTTAGGTCTATTAGATCTAATAAAAGAAAACTAGACGTCAGAACAGTTAGTTGATTAGTAGAGTACTCTGAAAAGTTTAAGGAGTTTTAATTTTATGATCTCATAAATATATTTTTTTTGAGTCGGAAAGTGTCCGGTTCTTTGAGGATGTTGAGTTTGCGGGGGGAGATATGGTTAGAGACATTGTCATCTAAGATAAATATGTTGATATTCCCAAATGTATTATTAGACAATATTAGAGAACCCTCTATTTGGAAGAACAAACTCAACTACCTCCAAAAACCGATATCGTGAAGAGAGAGATAAAATTCAGGCGTCCCGACAATGATATTACAAATTTCATCAAGTTTTTATCTCATTAGTTTTTGAGATGAAATTTGATTGATAATTATGGATATTACAAATTCTATGGGAGCAAGTACTTAGGAAATACCCTTATGGTAAGAGAGACAAGTTTAGTCTCTACAAGTGTCTAAAAAATGACCTTAAATATAGGAAAATGTAGAAGATTTCTTATGTATCAGTAGTATGGAGTCTGATGTATGTTTTGATCTGTACGCATTTAAATATTGCGTACATTACAGAAATTTTGGATAGAAATTTAAGTAAATTGGGAATAGAGTATTGGAAAATAGCTAAATGGGTCTTGCAATACTTATAGAGAGCAAAAGGATATATATTCACATATTGAAAGTCAAATCAGTTTGAGATCATTTGGTATATTGATTTCGATTTTGTGAAATGTCAAGTTAGCATAAGGCTATAACATGCTACACGCTAACAGGATTGAGTCATTTTTTGAAAGTGTATTAAATAGTTTATTATAATCTCTTCCATCATAGCGACGGAATTTATAGTGTATTATGAGACATCCAATTTTGGAATATGACTATTAAATTTTGTTACAGAACTACGGATAATGGATGGTGTTAATAGACCACTCAGATTATTATATGATAATAGTTTGACAGTTTTATGTTCCATTTAAGGAAATAATTCAAAAAGAACAGTTGTCTATATAGTATATTAATACAAAATCTAAAATTATGGATCCATTTAGAGATTGTCACCCAAAAGGTTCATGTGCACACTACTCGTATGTGTGTCATATCATTTCAAGATATTCAGTTTCAGTGGGAGTTTATGATTTTAGATATTGATCTAATATAGATATTTTTTATTATTTTAATTTAAGGTATTTTGAGTTTATTTTCTGTAAAAATAAAGATTCAATTTTGAATCACACTCTGATATTGAGTATGGTTGATATCATTAAAGAGGATCAGTTGGAAATAGACATGTTAAAGATCATATTGTATGACATTTTCATACTACGCATTCATATCATGATTCATGTCATTCAATTATATCAATTTACGTGACAATTGAGGGTAAAGTTACGAAAAAAAATGTAACAGAAGCCGCCTTAATTCTAAGATGATATGATTGATGGACGGAATTGGTTGTACATACATTTCAATATTGACAAAAAAGTTGAACTCATTCAGTCATTTTGCAATTATATAATTATAAGATTTCATATATAGGTCAAGTGGGAGATTGTTGGATCATTAATCCAATATTAGACTTATATGTTAAAATATTTATGTATTGCATACTGTCAAACTCATAAATTAAGCTCATATGAAAGTGATCTGGTAAATTTGAAAAATTCTGTAATTGGGTTTAAGTATATCAAAAGATATAGAAATAAATTAATGTGTAGATATCATCGAACATTTACTATTTATGATGAGTTAAATATGAAATGTTTAAAAGTGATTTAAGGACAGCTACCATAAACTGAACACACAGATTTGGAAAATAAAAATCCCCTTATAACTATAAATGAGATTATGATTCTCGGGTCAATGCATCACTCTTCTCCCTAATACCCCTATCATATAAAGAGAATTTGTAAGAATATATATGACCTGGAAGACCTTACCCAAAATTCTGCCTAAACGAAAGTCGAATCAAGAATTCACTTTATTCAGTCTTTGACTATGGAATCAGGTACACTTCTGTCCAGTCTGAATTTTAGTTTTAGTTATTAAATTTTAATTCCGATAATTTAATATAATATTTAATATATTTTTACATAAAATTATTTTTCCCAACACCACCGTGACCATCCTTACTTCAAATGATTTAACCTTAGTAGCGTTGGAGCTTACCCAATAAGCACCACCAAGTATCAGTGCACCGTCTATCACCTTTTGGTCTATGTGCAGACGGTGCTTATCATGTCATGCAGCTCTCACACCCACCGTTGCCTAGAGATGGCTACAATTGGCTTTTGAGATGAGTGACATCTAAATAGGTTGCAAAGTTTTTATATTGTTTTACTGACTGATATTTGGATTCATAGTAATCTAATTTGATTTACTATCAAATCCAATTGAAGAGAAAGCTTTTCTAATTCAGTTTTTTTTTTTAATTTTTATTTTTAAAATTTAAAATTGAGTCTTGGATTTAATATTTTTTTCCATTGAACTAGTTGTCCATTGATTTTATAATCTATATAGTATCACCAAAGATTAAATTTATCATCTGTCTATCATGTCATCGGATCCAGTTATGCTGAGGAGCGAATCTAGTGGGATGCAACTGCCATGATTTTCTTTGAAAAATATAACATGTACTCTTTTCTTAACTATAGTTTTGTAAATATTATTAAAATTTTAAATATACTATTAAATGTCTCAAAAATATGTCTAAAATTTTATAAAATTGTATTTGTTTCTTAAAATTTATAACCTTTGTCATTTTTTATTCTTATTCCCTGCATATTGCACTTCATCTCTAATATAATTTTCTGAATTCAATCTAATTAATAGAAATATTTTGAGCAGTCATTCACTACAAAAACAAGCATAAATTAGCTTCATCAACTTGCTATATCTGAGATGGCTTTGCTACTTAGCAAGGCCAAGAGTCCATGCATCGCATAAAACGTTGCGGAGAGCATGGATGGGACCCGGTGTTGCCAAATTCGTCACCAAAAGTCCTGCTTAATGTGGCGGGATAGGGCATGAAAAAATTATGACCAGACAGCTATAGAAAAAAAAAATATAGCAGTTGAAAAGTCTGTAAGATGACAGTTTAATAGTCATAACTTCTTTTCTTAATTTAATTTCAGATTCAAATTTTAATAAAACAAAAAAAAAATAATTGTTGAAAACCATATTGCTATAGTTTGCACCGTGAAACTCAAGCGGTGATAAATAAGTTAGTGATGTCATGAGTTTCAGTTTAAATGACATCTCCTCTTTTGTTAAGATTCAGAGTCAAGTTTCAAGTAAAAATAAATAAATAAATAAATAAGCTAGGGATGAATTTATCTTTCTTATTATAAATCACCAAACAGCCGCTTAGTCAATGATTCCCCATTATATTGCTCAGTCGACTTTTTAAGATATATATATTAGAAAGTAACTAAGTGATAAAGGTTTTAATAATTTAAAATTGTGTATTTTATTAAAAACATAAAAGGTAGATCCTAATGATTAGATTTTTTGTTAGGATTAAAATTTTTGAAAGGTGAGACCATTGTTTAAAAAATAAAGGGAAAAAAAAGGAGAATTGAAAAATATTATATTTTATTCATGTTTATATACACTGCTGGATAATGCGGTTTTACTGACGAATTTAACGATATAAATTTTAGAAAAATTTGTTACTAATTTCTTTAACAACGAATTTTGTAATGAAAAATTTTTTCGTCGGTAATAACATGTCGCAAAAATTAATGACGAAATATAAAAAATTCATTACAAAATTAACGACGAACCATAATCTTATCGTTAAATTTAACAAATCCATAACAAAAATTAATCACCAACATTATGATCTGTGGTTAAATTTAGCGACAGATACTAGAATCCGTCACTAAATTTAGACAATCTTTTTTTCTTTTATTTTTGAAATTAACATTTTATATTTTATTATTTTATTATTCTTTTTAATTTTCTTTTATTTTATTTTTGAAACCCCAAGCCTTGCCTGAGTAGCCATTCATTTCGCTGTGGCCGTCATCGAAAACTACCGTCTAATCTATTTATCAAAGAAGATGGATCACCGGATATAGATGTTCGATCTATTGTCTGATTATTTCAAAATCTTGTGCAGAGTTCCAAGGGCTGGATTTTGCTCAAATCTGTGGATTGTCGATGACGACAAGATCCGCGATTGAATCCTTCAGCAATTGTCGATGATGAATTTTACATATAAGCATTATTCATGAATTGCCGAAAACTATACTGTCTTAGCTTCGAATCCTTTAGTAATTGAAGAATACTAATTGGACATTTCGATGCCGATTGCTGATAACGACGGGATCCGTGGTCAAAACAGTCATTTGAGCGTTAATAGGCGATCTCTTTGGCAATCTGACATAATCCTTCCTTCCCCAATACAGTCGTCGTTGCTCGACAGTTGCCGATTCAATCTTCTGACTTCCACAAACATCAACTTTCTTCTTCAATATGACACCTCTCTGGTTCTGCTCGGTCAACAAGGATGATTCACCTTCATTCGTTCATCTTCTCCTTCGACATTCACCTTCATTCGCTCATGAGAGAGTGAAAACCTTCAATTTGACAGAGACAAGAGAGAGAAAACCTTCATCTTCTCCTATTTTCATCACTAATTTAGTGACGAGACTTGCAACGAAACATACTTTTTATTTACTTTTTGCAACGAATTTAACAATGAATTAATTATTTTAAATAAAATAAACAATGCAAAAGTAGTTCATGGAAATTCATAACAAATTTATAATTTTATTAAGATTATGATTGATAATACTTAGAATAGTACAACTTTCTTTACTTAATCTCTAAAAGAATTGTTTGATACCAGGTGTACACTTGTATTTAGATAAAAGATAAAATATATATTTATATAAGTAAAATTCTATTATTGTATATGCTAATATTTTGTTAAAAATTAGTTGAATTATTTATTATAAAAAATTATTAATTTAGTGAGAATTGTAATATTCACTATATATTTAACTTGATTTCATTACTCAAAAAGGGATAAAAAGAGAGACACGGTTGAAAATATTTTATAATAGAGTGTAAATGAAATTTAGCCATGAAATTAGCTACGAATTTCTAACTGTAGTTACAAATTAGTAACAAATTTAGTCGCGAATAATTTTTGTGACTAATTAGCGATGAATTTAGTTACGAATCACAAAATCCGTTGCTAAATTTTGTCACAAAAATATTTTCATGACTAATTAGCAACGATTTTAGTCACGAAAATTTTTTGTGGTTAATTAGTGATGAATTTAGTCACGAATAAATTTTCGTCGCTATTAGCAACGAAGACTGGATTTATGGAAAAATTTAGGCACAAAACTGATATTTATGGGTGATTAACCACGAATTTGATGACAAAAATATGTTCGTGACTAATTAGTCACGAATAGTCAATTTGTTGCTAATTTTGCCACAAGTACATTTTTGTTGCAAATGTCGTTGTAAAATAGCAACGAACTCATATTCGTCACAATTCATAAAATAACGATGAATTTTTTTCGTTTCAAAATTTCGTCACTAAATCCATATTTTTTGCAGTTGTATGTTAAGTTTGGAACTCTAATAGTAGTGAATATGTTGTAATATATAAAACAAGTATGTTTTCAATTTTCTCAATATAGAATTAATATTGTATTACTATGATAGCAATATTACATGAATATTGTGTTATCAAAATTATATTAATAAATAAATGAAAATAATAAGAGTTAGAAAATATTTATAGTTGACCAAGAGAGAATGGACGAGAGAGAGAGAGAGAGAGAGAGAGAGAGAGGGAGAGAATGGACAAAACTGATATTATTTTTTTAAGGGGTAACATTAAAAAATTAAGGGAGACTGGAATTTTTAAAAAAGAGAGGGACAATTGCCCCTCCACCCCTAGCTCCGCCTCTATGCGTCATTTTTCTAGCGACTTTGGTGTATGTCGCCACAAGAGTCACCAAACGGCCTTTTGAAGATTCCTCAACCGCTGTACTTTGTCATCGCTATCAGCGTCGGTACAATAGTTTTTCAAAAATTTATTATGTTTTCATAGGTTTTTTTTATTTTTATTATGGATGTCCAAATTTTGTCTGATTAATTTGTTTTGAATATTATAAAATTCATATAAAGGATTGATTTTTTTAAATTCTTTTTATTTATTCTCAAGATTCGAATTCGAAATTTTTGATCAAGGGGATAAAATATTTGATCACTCAATTTAAAAAAATTAGTAAATTTTTTTAGGTTTTACAGAAAATTGCAGCATGGCTCGTGAGGCCAAGTGCATCACGAACTCCTTTTGTGACACTTACAGCATCACTGTGGGCGTCACAAGAGAATTTTCAATAAGTTGGGTGTTTACAGACTTTTGCAATGCTGTTGTTTATCGGTAACAACGACTGAGAAAGGGAAAATTACTACTGCCTCATTTGATCATGTGACTTCACTCGTTTGAACCACTAGCCAAGCTCTTGTCTTGTCCCCTTAGATGAACCTTGGCCTGAATCACTAGACAAGCTTAACACTTGTCTAATTTGACTCAACAAGTGGCTTGATTTCCACTATTAACTTTCATCCCCCCCAAGTTTGAACGTGCCTATATAAAGGGGTGCCATATAACCTCAAACTCATACGATCCATGGGAGGAAGGAGCAAAGGATAAGGAGAGAGGGGGTGGGAAGTGAGAGAGAGGGAGGAGGAAGTGAGAAGGAAAGAGGAGCAAGAAGTGGGAGCTCAGGTCCCACTCGAAAAAGAAGTATAGACATCCTGCCTTTGCACAGGGGAGAGAGGTGAGAGCTCCATTGGTGCAAAGACAAAAATAAATAAATATAGAGAGAAAAGGGAGAGAGAGAGAAATAGAGCATCTAGTGCTCTTTTTATGCTTAAAAAAAGGTGAGGTGTTTTCCAAACCACAAAGAGAAAAGCAGTATGTAACAACTATTAACCATAATGGTTAATAGTTAATCATAATTGATAAAAATAATTAGTAGTTAATTATGGATATTAGTAGTTAGTCAATAAAATGGTTAGTAATTAATAGGGTTAGTAGTTGGTTAGATAAAATAGTTAAATAGTTAGTAAAAATAATATAAATAGTAATTCAATACATGTAATATATATAGAATGAAATGTAATAAAATCCCTCATTCTCTCCCTTGTATTTTCTCTCCCTCTCCCTCTCTCTCTCTCTAGTCTTTCTCTCTCTATCTCTATCTCTCTTTTTATCTTTGTCTCCCCAATTTCTCTATCTCTCTATCTTTTTATCATTTTTTAGAGTTAGATTATGACAAATTGGTATCAGAATTTATGAATCATTGACAAGACGACTAGAATATGATAGATGAAATTTGGTTCGAAGAACAACTCAAGAAATAAGATGAAAAAAATTAATGAATTGCAAATATATGTCGATAAAAGGTTTGATGAACAATATCAAAAATTTGAAACTTTTATGACTAAAATAGAAACAAATTTGATGCTTTCTTCAAGATGTATTCAAAGACGAGTCCAACAAATACAAAAAGATGCATGAGACTTCTATCCTACCCATTCCTATTAAAGCAAGAACAATGGTAGAAAATGAACAAGAAATAAAAAGAAATTGGAAAGCAACTGAACAAATCAAATGGTTGAAAAAAATACCAAATTTCATAAAAAATTAAGATATTAAAATATTTTCTAAATTTCTCTTGAAACTAAAATTAAGATATTAAAAAAATACCAAGTTTGAAGCCCCAACATCCTAAACTAAAGTTACTTTTAAAAATATAATTTTTTGTAATTTCTCTTGAAATTTAACCGAAACTGAAAATATTTTTGAAATTTTCTTCTTTTTGTAATTATTTTCCTTAAAAATATTTGAAAATTTAAACCTCTGTTGTCCTTAGAAAAGTCACTTAGGGTGTCTTTGCAAAATATCTCAAAGTATTTTTGAGTTAAAAATATAATTTTTGAAAGTTTCGGTTAAAAGTGCAATTTTTTAAATTTGAAGCTCGGTCTCATATTTTAAAATGGGATCTTTATTTTGATTAGTATAATAAGTAATTTGAAGCTCGGTTAAACATCATTTTGTTTGCCTTCCTTTTGTGTAAATATTAATAGTATTACCTTGTTTGTGCTTGTAAGTATTAAGCAGCACCATGATAAGTCCATTCTGAATAGATATTTTAGACCTAATTTCATGGATTTATTGTGTATTTTTAATATAATTTGATAAATTTTCTATTCATATCGGTTAATTATGATTTTAACTCTAAAATTGAGTGGAAATCAATTAAAGAGACAAAATCGCAAGTCAAAAGAATAAAATTACAGATTCTGAAAATCTGTGACATTGTGATCAATTTTATTATTTTAAAAATTCATAACTTGAGTTGCAGTTACCTGAATTTGATGATTCATATGTCATCGGGAAGTTTGAAGATAATGCTACCACTTTCTGATTCAACACTATTTGATTTGGACCATAGGTAAGAGAAAAACGTAGTCAAAATTGGGCCCCTTGAACCGGTATCCGATTTTTATCCGATTAATTCGGTTTGAATACTGTGCGATTCATTAATAGATTGATTCTATCAAATTCTTTTCTCCATTCTCAAAATTTAAATTCAAAAGCTTTAATTAAAAAAGAAGAAAAAATTATTCAACTTTAAAAAGTTTGGCATTGTTTCAAGCTTTACAGGTTTCGTATTTTGAGAGAAACCTAATGGGTGAATTCTCAGTCGATGGTGATGGTTGGTCAATTAAGACCCTAAAAGCCAAGTTAAATCACCAAATCCAATTCCAAAGTCCAATTTCCATTGGCCCAATACCACATTCAAGCCGAAACCAAGCATTCTCTCTGCTGGACAATCGAAGAGTTCGGCATGTAACCAAAAGAAAAAAAAAGAGAGTGTGTTCCAGGCGGTGAACAGTGGCGGGAGATGTACGAAAATGACTCAATTTTTTTTTTAATTCTAAAATAATTATTCCACCGAACTGATTTAAAATATAATCTAAGATGATCTAGTGTTTAATACTCGATCGATCTATGAACAGTATTGATTGAATGTTCAATACTTGACGATGGGAGCCACATTGAATTATTAAATTTTATATATTAAATTAAAAATTATCCCCACATAAAAAATACACCCGTACTTAAAAGAAATTATCCAAAAAAAAATTATATTTATAATTTAAAAATATATATCATTTCATTTAATATTTTGGCTCATAAAAATATTTTACCTCAGATGCGTCACTGACGCTCGACCAACAGTGTTGAACACTGATTTAGTTCAATATACGATGTTGAACACCGATTTAGATGATTTGAAATTAATTTGGTCTTTTAATTTTTTTTTTTTTTAAATTGAGTCATTTTCGTACATGACTCAACAATGGCAGTGTTCTACTGGAAATTGAAGAACACGATCAAGAGTTTTACATTGAATCAAAGACCAGGAACACAGAGAGTTTGAACCGAACACGAAGAAGCAAAGGAGTCAGAAATTGAATTGGAATAGGAGAAGCAACTTTGTGCAGAACGAGAAGCAACTTTCTGGGGCTGTTGACAGCAATCTTGGAATCCTTCAATTCTTCTTCATTATTTTTCAATCATTGTTTTCAGTTTCTGTAATTTGTTCTTGCTTCTATTTATCTTACTTAGTTTCCAGATTCTTCAGCCATTTTCCTTTTATAGTCTTCATTCGCCATAGCTCTTCGAATTCACCAGCATCGCTTCTGTCAGAGTTCATCACCATTCTGATTCAATCCCAGTTTCAGATTTCAATTCCGCCTGCAATTCTATCACCATCGTCTTCGATTTCACCTTCTCCGTCTTCGATTTCATCTTCTCCGATTCGCCGTTCGTGAGTTGTCATCTTTGATTGCATCGCCCCTGTTTCACCTTCGACTTCTCAACTTCTCTCCAAACATAGAAGACCCATCTTCGACCGGCGTTCAGACTCCATATCCATCACCGTCGAAGATCCAGCGCTGCATCTTCTCCATCAACGTCGAAGACCCAGCGCTGCCTCTTCGTCTTCGACAATTCGATTCTGTAGTCTTCGAGTTCTTCGCGCCTTCGGCAGTCCAGTCACCACCGTTTAACTTTCGTTTCCACCGGTCCGATAATCTTCTCCGTTGAATTTGATTCCAACGTCATTGTTTTCATCTCGCATCATCAACTTCTCCTTCGTCTGCCATCAGCGAACCCATCCTCTGTTCGCACAACTTTCTGACTCTATTTCGACTTGTTTACCGCTATGTTTGGTTTCTCATTTTTTTTTTAATTATTAGTCGTATATTTTCAATATTATTTTATATTTTATTTTCAAAATTTCTTTTCTAAATATTTCATTTACAAATTCAATTTTAGGTCACTTTAAGGTTTCAGATTAATTTAGTAATTTTCACTTAGATTTATGTTTTTATTAATTTTGATATTATTTTTCTCCTTTATTTAGCTATAATTTCTAGGATTTTGCATTTAGATACAATTATTTTTTTATTTATTTGAACTTTTATAAACTTAGGTTCAAATTTTGGTTCTTAATTTCACTTAATAATTTGGCATTCATAGAATAACTTGAAATTAACGAGAAAATTGACTAATTCTTATGGAATCGGTAAGCATACTCATATCACACAACCTTACTTGTATTTGTGAGTTTATTTACATATTCTGTAATGTTAATAAGTCAATTTAGAATTTGACAATTCTATAGTTGAATATTCTAAAAAATAAAATTCGCATGTTTGTTTATATATTAATAAAAGTTAATTATTCAATTGACAAAATTATAAGAATGCTAATCAGTCGAATATTTTGATTCACTTTTAAATTATCTATTTTGATTCGATTTTTGTATTATTTATTTTGATTCAGTCATATGGCTTTATATTCTAGAATTGTCTAATAATTTGATCCATTACCCTAACTCGGAGTTATTTAAGACAGCTAATACTTTGATAATTTGATATCCTGATATTTTTGATAATTTTGATAATTTAATAAAAGGATTGATAATTTGGTCAATTACAATCACTTGCTATCAGTCGATGTCTACCTTTTGTATGTTATAGTTGGTCTTTTATTATGACATTTAATATGGCATTTGATTTACCTTGATTTTGTCTATAGTTTTTGATTTTATTGACAATGTCAATATTTCATACTAAATTTATAAGTTGTGATCTAATTGAGGTTTTGTTTATTATTTTTATATATTGCATTAATCTCCATTGAGTTCTCCAAATTCATCCCTTTCTTTTTCCTTTCTCTCCTAGAGATCAAGATGTCGTGGACACTGAGATAGGGAACGAGTAGATGTACTAATGGGCTATGTTTATAAAAATATGTGTATATAGAACTATATGATCTAATAATACCTTTGGTCACGTAAACACTTTTGTTGTAATATAATCTCCGTGGAACACTTGAATTAGATTTTGATCAAAATGTGAAAGTTGTAACTTTCTCTCTTAACTTTTCAATTGCATCTTGAATCATCTGAATCTACTGTTTGTAACTTTAGTTATATAATTTTTTTAATCACATATTCGAAACGGATAAATCAGGAGCATTAGAAGACTTTTTCTCTTTATTTTCATTGCCCCTTTTCTTTGCTATCTTGGACCATTTATCTTTATTTTCATGCTATTCAACCTATGAACGACAGAAGAATAACTTAAGCTTATAAATGATTGAAAAATAATGTGAAAACATAATGAATCTCTTGCAATAATGTATGAAGATGCATATAAGAATGAGATTCATTATGAATTTATATAAAATTATATTACGATTTCACTTCTGGTTATACTTTTAAAGCACAAAATTTCGAAACTTATACTTTGAACAAATATAATAGAGTTTGAGATTGTGAGCTTTGTAACTTTAAATGTTAAATCCGAATCAAACAAATTTTTTTTTCCTTTTTAATAGGAATCAAACTTCATTAAAGCATAAAACAAGGCCTTTTAGTATGTAAAATTGTTATAAATAAGGATAATTCCACTTATTTTGGACTTGTAGTGTAGCATGTTGAAAAATTTTAATAAAAATTAGATAATACTTAATGGTTATTTTTCATTAAGTGATTATAACTTGGGTAGTGGTCACATTTCCCATTTTAAATCCATTTGGTATTCAATATACAACATATAATATCTCCTACATACTCGCACTCTAAAGCATGATGTCCTAATAATTTTAAAACTGAAATATTCGATTTTGGTTATAAACAATGGATGAGAATTTTGATATTTATGCCGGTAGACAATAATCAATACACAACATCTAAGATAATTATTGACCTACTATTTTTATCGAATAAAACTTAATAAGAAAGAAAGTATAAATTCAAATATTCATTCAAATCTTAAATCA
Source organism: Dillenia turbinata (assembly GCA_037126225.1). Taxonomy (NCBI): domain Eukaryota; kingdom Viridiplantae; phylum Streptophyta; class Magnoliopsida; order Dilleniales; family Dilleniaceae; genus Dillenia; species Dillenia turbinata. The sequence continues at coordinate 7,790,823 of JBAMMX010000022.1, read as the reverse complement.
ACAAAAAAGAAATACTATATTTTAAACAAAATTCAAAATTTAATTATCAAAAAGTGTTAAATTTTAAAAAAAATTGTCGCAAATATACTTATTAGTATATATAATTTGTAAGTTTATATATATCTGTATATATTCAACTAAATTATAATATATTAAGAGTAAAATTTTAGTGTTACAGAATAAGAAATTTTATGAATTTTTTAATGTTATATTATTAAAATTTTTTAGGGGTTTAGGAATGCGTTGTTTGAATTTTGTTAATTTGAAAATAATTAGGTTAAAATGATAATTAGGGAAGGTAAAGCATGGGTCAATAGTAAGTTTAGACAAGTCAAAAATAGGAGTGTAATGAGGGATGGTGATTGGATTATTATATATATAGAAAAAATGGCCCTCAAACCACTTGTCGAAGACCAGGACGGTGGAAAAAGTTTTCTCCAATCCCCAACTTCAAAACCTTCCACGGTGCGATCATCTCTCTCTCTCTCTCTTTCAGTCTTTAATCTCTCAGGTAATTGATATATTTGTGTCTGATGTATGAGTTGATTGGTTTTGGGTTGACTGTGTTAGGGTTTCATGATTTTTCGTCTTTGAATTAGCTGGAATTCTGTTGTGGATGTTATCAAATTGGAATTAAAGGAAACTTTGCAAGTTTGGGGTTTTAGGAATTAGTAAATTCTGCAGAAAAGAGAAGGGATTGTTTTGGTGCTCCTGAGGGTTGTGCCTTTTATTTTTTTATTTTTTGGTCATTTGATAAGGGAAAATTGATGAGCTATTGAGAATCATTAGTCTCGGAACGGAAGTTTTATGGTAATTTATTTGTGACCCAGTTAATATTTGGGTTTCCTAAAATGGGCAGGATAAGAACGTATCTCAGGATGAACATGCCTCAAGTCATAAGATAGATCTGTTTGTGGTGCAAATTTTAGGTGGATTTGAGCTGCTATTGTTATCTTTCTTGTTACGATTGGTTGACTAATTTTAGATGGATTTGAGTTGCTGTTTGTTGCCTGTGGTGATGGAAATGAATTTGTTATGGAACTATTATAGGATGTCGATTTTGTGTTTTGGGGCAATAAAATGCAACTAGGTTGCCATTGGCCGCAGAACTTGATTAGAACTATTTGGGACTAGGGCAAGAGCAGGCAGATTGCTGCTGCTGCTTGAAGCAGTATTCTGCAGAAAGTAATCATTGATGGACATATAATTAATTGCTGTTTTTAGCTGTTATCTCATGTTGGCCTTGTGTTTTCCTGTATATGAATTAGCATGATGAATGTTTTTGAATATGGTGATTGAAGTCCATCTTAAATGATGTTGCATAGTAACTTCAAATGATTTGCACTTTGTATATTACCCAAATCCTAAATGTTTGGTGTTTCCATAGCCCAGAGAGTAGAATTTAGAATCTTTATAGCTTGGGTTTCCAAAATCAATTGTTTGCTTTCATATTTTAGTCCTTGACAAGATAAGTGCTAACTATATTGTTGGATGACTGGGGTCCTAAGAGGTAGATGAGTTGTGGCACCTACAACCTTATTATTTCCAATTGTTTGGTTTCTTTGCCATAGTTAAATTAATCTTGTGAGTCTTTGATTAGAAAAAGAACTTGTTCACAACCTACTAAACAAGTGGAATGCAAGAAAGAAAGTCTACATGGTTAAATTAATAGTCATTGAATGAGAAATACAAAGAATTTTGAGCTGGTGCACAACAAAAGTAGATCTCTATGTTCTTATTATCCAACTATTTTCTTCTCTTTAAGCTGCCCAAATGGAGCTAAAAGGATGAAAGATTCATTTGAAATTTTGACTCTAGACCTCTTCACACACTTTATCCATACACCCAAACCTCTGAGAATAATTTATCTAAACCCATTGACTCTCAAAATGGAAAGAAAAATCCTTTTCTTTATAACTACAAAGTCAAGGATCTTTGGTGGTTTTTGGTACAAAATTACATGACCCATTTGTCAAGTTAATGCCCCTATATTGAAAAATTTCTACAGTGTTTTTATGCTTTTATATATTTAAAGTAGTTTGACTCATAGATATTGTGATTGGTTTTAAGATTTTTTCCCCCTTCCTTTTTGGAGCTCTTCTACATATAGCATCTGGGATATTCGGCTTATATGACTGTTCATAGCTTTGTAAATTAAATTAAGTGGGTTTAGTTGATCAGTCTATTATTTGAAAACATTTTCTTCTTTCCTTTTTGGTTTCTTGCTTTTTAAGTTTGATTCATCTAGCCCGTGGAAATGGTAGACATAGTTATCCATCTTGTATTAGTAGTTGACCTGGTTTTCTTGTCATTTTATTCTACTCCTTGTTTAAATCTCTGTTTTGAAAGTGTTCCCTGGCCTCGTATTATTTGTATGATTTTTATGTAGTTCATTGATTCTAGGTTCAATTGGATTTGTTTTTTGTTTTATTTTAGATTAAGAATTTGAAAGAAGTTTCTTGTTGGATGATGTTATTGTTGGTAAATTCTTGATTTGAATAGTATTATCTTTTAACTCTGTGGGCTAAAGAATGGTTAGAGCTTTGCTGATAAAGCAATTGCTTTTATGGTACCAAACCCTTATATGAACATGGGTTTAGTACACATGGTGTCATGTTGCCCCCCTTTTTTAAATTTACTGTGTAAAATTTAAAATGTTTTAATTCAAAATGATATCCGCCTCCCTCCAAAGGTTATAATCTGCCTCCTGTTACTTTGGGAAAAAATTTTTCCCCGTGTTTTTTTTTTTTAAAAAAAATTAAAATTTAATGTTATTTGCCTCCCTTAAAATTTATCTACAAAGATTTGAAAGACAACCGAACATGGCCTTATTTTGAACCAAACACACCATTAATAGAGCCTTTGGCTTCTCTGCTTTCTCTTCCACCTACCCCCATCTAAACCTTTGCTTGGCTCTCTCCCATTCAGTTTGACTCCACGGAGGATCGATTCCCCCAGTTATTGATTTCACTCATCTCCTTACTGTCTAAATCCCATCTTGATTGCATCTAAATCCCTCTGTCTCTCTCCTGTCTTTGATTCATTGATTCCAACCTGCGACCGTCAGCCGTCTCTCAGCTCTCCTGTCCTCGATTGACCCCATCTAGTCCTGCCCCTGTTGTAACTTGTAAGTACTTTTCTCTCTTTCTTTCTCTCGCTCTCTTTGTGTCTCTTCTCTCTGTCTATTTCATGTGTGGAAAGTAATAAATACCCCTAGCCAGATGGGTTGAATTTTAATTTGATAAACATAAAATGGAGAGTGATTAAAGAGGATGTAATGAGTTTCTTTCATGTAAATGCAGTCAGTCTCTTGCATTTATTTTGGATTTTTCCCCTTTTGCTTTGCTTTGGTGCCTAAAGAGGTATGTGCAAACTCAGTGGAAGAAGATTTCAGACCAATTTTATTGGTGGATACAGGTAGTATTTACTAGAATTTGAAGAGAGTCCTTGCCAAATGGCTAAGGATTGTGGTTGTTTAGTAATGGGACAGAAACAGACAGCTCCTGTGAAAAATCTTGATGTCAAAAAAGTTGGAGCAAGTTTGGGTGGGTTGGGTGAATAAAGATTTCTTACAATGTTAATTAAGACCACTCTCAAAGATTTTCCTTGTACTATATAGATATTTCTGTTTAAAATGCCAACATCGATGGTAAACAAAGCAGGGAAAGCTTTTAGAAGATTTTATGGGGTCATATAGATTGAATTTGAAAAGTTTGGTGGGTACAATGTAATGTTGGGGCGAAATGAAAAAAGGTGGTCTTGGAATTGGAAGCAGAGTGGTTAAAAATTCAACCTTATTGCTAATTTCTGTGTGGAGACCTAGTTTGGAGGGTAATGTTGTGTGAAATAAGGTGATGGAGTTCTTATGAGGCAAGCAAGGCTCAAGTTTGTTATGTGTCAATAAAGGACAAATGAAGCTAGGTAACGGGTACTCGAAATTGCTCATGCTCAATGGCGTATGGCTGGGAAGGGGTAGTAAAGCAAGATTTTGGAACTTAAACTTCCCAGGATGTACGTTTGAGTGTTGTATTTGTGGAGTGACATAGAGGTTGGGTGATTGTGGCTGCTTTCTTTGGTTAGATGTTACCATTTTAGCATAAATAAAGCAACATGTGAGACTCAAAATGTTAGTGCTCTGCCAAGAAAAAACAGCGTTTCTTCCCTATACTCCTGCTTTCATGCCAATTTCCACTATGGAGGTGTCGAGTATGCTAGGTATGGAACCGCAAGTGCTTAATGTTTGCATCTTGCCCAGTGAAATTATTTTCTGGCTTTGCCCTTGAGCAACGATAGGTTTGGAAATTGCAACCATTGATTTGGTATACTTCTTATGGTCAAATGGTTTTGACACCTACTGTTAAAAAGCTTTGTACATTTTGAATCATTAGGTGGACAATTAGTTTGAGAGAATGGACCATACTTTTGGTTCATCACTTCCACAGCTTGATATATTGACTAATCTCTACAGCATCTCTACGATTGAACTTTTTCTTGCAATCCAGAAAATCCTGGAAAATTAGAACTTCTACAGTGCCATGGGCTAATTTTATGGGTCCTCGGTTCCACAGAGAATTATTTTTAGCTAGACATATAGTTTAACAATGTCAGTGAGCAGAATTCCCACCATCAACTAAGGCTCCTAGGAGTAAAAACTATTAGTTTGGTCATTTAAAAAAAAAAAATTCTTTTATAAATTAATGTTGTGTAGTGGAAGTTCGCTCTCATGACAGGCAGGATACTATGAATATAGGATGCTGTGTGGTGGAAGTTCCTTTTTATGACAGGCAGGACACTATGATTGTAGGATGGGTTGGCTGATGCTTATAGTTTTGGAAACTTCCGAAAATGATGACTATGGTCAATGCCACCCGTTTCTATTTCAGGAGTGGGGAAGATGTTAAAGAACTTGGCTGCCATGCCTCCTCTGGATTTTAATAAGAAATTTGTTCTGTTAACAGATGCCAAGAGATGGAATTGTAATAGTTGGGAAGTTGAGCCCATCTGGGAAAAGTTGAGATCAGGCTCTGAGGTCACTTGGGTTTTTCAATGTAAAAAGTTATTGATAAAATCTAATCATTTTTGTTAAGAAATTTGCCTTCTGTTCATAAAGTCCCTCTATTTCCAGGAAAAAATTTTGCGTTTAAATTGAAAATTGTTTTAAGTAGAATATGACAATAGAAGCGAGAAGAACTGAGTTGAGCTCCCAAACAGGCCAAATATGACATGGCTTGTGTGAGGATATGTCTAACAGGTATCCTGGACATGTCCAAATACAAAATGATTAATGTTGATCTTGGACACAATCTGGACATGTCTCAGACTGGTCGCTGGCATGATATAGACATGACAGATCAATTTTTTGACATTTTTTAGAATAAAGGTCTTATTTTCAAATTTTAAAAGTTGAATAAATATAATAGATTTAACTAATGAACAGTAATTTCATGTTAATCACAATGGTAATAACTTACTAGCATGTTTTCCCCGATTCATTTTGAATTTAAATTCGTAGAATGTTTATGCTGATACTTTCTCATAAAACCATCGGAATTGTTGTGCCTTTTTTAAGCTGTGGCCCTGTTCGATGTATTCTGCCACAAGGTAATTCTGATTTCGCCACTCTTAGATTAGTAAACTCATTTGAAACCATGGTGCACCGTATAATAGTCAACTGTTAAATCCACAGTCTGCCCACAATCTGAAATTTAAGCACAAAAATTATGCCATGTGTCTCTCCTTGCCATCTGTACATGGTGCCCCCCCCTCTCTCTCCCCCGTCCTACCTAAAAAATCCAAATCCAGAATCCTTCCCTCTCTTATAATCTAAGAATTGGGCTGGATATTCGTCTTTGAGCATCCTCCTTTTCTATTTTGTGGTCCGCTTGCTCTCTCTAGGTATTCTTGAAATGTTTTTCTTCTCCCTCTACTCTTTATCTTGGATTGGGCTGGTCTATGCTCCATTGGTGAAACCAGAGGAAAACAAAATATTTGCACAATTGGAACCTAGAACATATATGCAGAGTCTGGAAGAATAATTTATCCCCTTCTTTGTTGTGGAGAGAGAAGATTTTAGCATAAGATAGCAAGGATCAACTCATTCCCTAATTAGTGGCAGAGAGAGTAATTCCATCTGAGTTTGTTCCAGGTCCATAGCAGTTGACTATAGTTTCAATGTTGTCAACCACTCCATAATTGGCTTTCTTGTTTTTTAGCTTGTGTGTTAGATGTGTTTTTTCCCTTTCAGAATGAATGTATTATGATAAAAATGGCTTGAATGTTAAAAGGGAAGATGTAATAATCGTAATACTAGCATTCTTCAGCTCATTGGAAATAGTGAATGGGAATACTATATGAATTGTGCTGAAAAAAATAATGCTTCTTTGCTCTAATATTGACCATAGCAGAGATGGAAATTATGCTTCATCATGAGCTGCTGAAACTTCAGCATTCAGCTCAGTGCTTACTCCATATCTGATTTTGGGTGGACATATCTGAATCCAGCTGCTTGTCAAGTTTCTGTTCATGTGATCCATGTTTATCACGATATTCTTCTGAATGATCTAGACCAGCTTTCTTTGAAGCAAGGTTGTAGCATAGAATATAACTTTTATTCTCTCTGCTTTTGTTTGTTACTTGGATTCTACAGATTTTAGGGTCATAACAAATTTTGTACGGAGTTGTGCTTTAGAATGTAATGAAGAGGAAATGAACCTTTTGAGCTCTTTGTGTCCTAAGTTCAAACTTAGGATGTTAGAACCTAGTTCGTGACAGTGGATATCTTTTGGTAATGTTTGTCTTACATCATGTTCATGTGCTAAGATTTAGGAAGTGTCACATCATTCAGCTGGGTTCTTTGTCCCTTTCCAGGTTTGGACTATAGAGGGAAAAATAAACTTGTAAAGTGATTTATGGTTTTGAGATAAAATACAACTAGATATTTTTTACGATGGACCTTGTTGCAGATATAAGGTTGCTTTACTGTGAGTTGGATTTCATCAGTTTAAATTAAGAAAACACGTTCTCTGCTTGCAGCTGTAAGGATGCATACACCAAACACTCCCAAATTTTTGGTGAGAGCCTTAGGTAATAATAGGCTGCCTAATGAGTTATAGAGCACTAAGCGGTAGGGGATCATAGTGTCTAGGGTGAGACATGAATATTTTTTGGATTTTTTTAATAGTTTGTGAGAGTTTTTTCTTTTCCTTCTTTTTATTATTATTTTTTTAAAAGCAAAAAGATATTAAGCATTTCATGAGAAATTTTATGGTGTGGAGAAACAAAATTTCAATATCTGTTTGGTCTTGAAATAGAAAAATGTTCGTTCAACTATGTTGACCAGCTTAAAATTATGTAGTAGTTATTGATGTTAAAATGAAAGTAGGTTATGAGACAAAAAGAAGCCAAGGACCAATACTAAGTTTATGTCTTGACAAAACCATAGCACTTTATTAGAATAGATTGTGAGAAAATGTTTTAGTTGAACTTTGTATGTTCCCTAACATATCTTCTTACGGATATTGTTGTTGACCTTGGCTAATGAAAAAAGTGGTAATATAAAATGCATTTATTATAGTTGTATATGTGAAGTGCTACATTTTAGTCTCAAAAAGAGGGAAAACTGATGGGAAAGACTTTTGGCAAACATGTGGCAGCTCACCACTATGTCTTTCCTGTATTTGCATTGACATCGGGTGAAATTTCAGTACACATAGTAAAATGTTTTGATACTTGCTATTTGCTGGTTCATAGTGTCTTATTTGATACGGAATAAGCATGGGATTGCTCAGAAACCATTGAAATGAAGGAGTAAAGGAATTTAAGTGGCATATGGGTAGCAATTAACAGATTAGGAAAATAATTCGTATACCAAGATGGTAAAAAATGGTGAGCAAGATGTGTACATGGGTAATTTTGTTGTTTAGGATATATAATTCCAAAGGATGGTTAAGGAGAGATTTCACTCTCTAGAAATCCTTTGAATACAACCAGTGGGATAGAAGACCATGGAATGGTGGGCTAATTGAGAATCGAGCGGTGCCTAGGATAAGTGGAGTGTAGGATAAGATCTGGGAGCACTTTCAAAGTGTTATGATACAAGAATGTTACACTACAAAAGAACATCAGATGCAAAGTGATGGGTATCCATAATGAAGATGCTAGGGATGAGTCAATTAACTAGAACAAACCAGATTACAAATGAATTTATCATAGATTTTGGTTCGTTAGAATGGATGGTAATATCATCAGCATATGCTAGGCTAAGTTGCTTTGGAAAGAAAACTTCTTGACTGAGTGAGTAGAGCCAATAGTATGCACTGGTAGCTCAAAAACCAAAGAGCAATATAAGAGAAGCATGAGTTGTGGTAACGAAATGTGTTATCATATAATATGATTTTCGCAAAAGCTGTTTCTTTAAATAAAGTAGAATAGATGTGGCTGCCTCCAACATTTTTAGGATATTGTTCTTGATTGTCCCTAGGGATCAAGCTATGATTCACTTTTATGGTTTCTGATGAATTTTCATTCTTAGTTATTGAACTGTGGCTTGAAAATTCAATTGTATATGTGCATGGATATATTCCTGTTTAGGCTGATCATGTTCGGCTAACATTCAACTGTGTTCTCTGGGTGGCAGGTAATTACTCATGGATAGGAAATCACCTACCACGGATGTTGCAGAGAGTGTGAGGGAGTCACTTATTGCCATATCACAAACTTCAGAAGCAAATTCTTGTCCTCCGAAACCCTTACCTAAAAATTTGAAAAATGAAAATCGGGTTAATGGGCTACCTGGTGATGCTGCAGAAAAGTATAGATCTGAGCTAATTTCAATCTCTTATTCAGAGTCACCAGATACTGAAACTTTACCTGCAATGCCCAGGATGCCCGGGAAGCTTGAGGGTTAGCTCATGTATCTTACCGTGTTCAAGCACTGCTTGTATGATATATTTGGTATGATGTGGTCTTGTAAACTTGCACACAGGTGTCTTCTGTGCTTTTGTTGAGATCAACAGTGTAATAATACAAAGTTGACCCAGGTAGATTTCACAACTGATTATACAGACTAAAGTTTCATCAATGAACAAATGTAAAAGAACAGAAAAACCCTTTATCCTCATCTAATTACAGCTGTTCTTGGATTTTGACTAGCTCTGTGACTCTTGAGACTTGAATGGATAAAATGATGTTGTATATGTTTGTGAATGGTATATTGTTGTCTTCTGGTTTTTCCTGGATTGCATTTCTTGTGAAGTCTAATTGGAGAAACCCCTTTTAGATTGTAAATTAGATGGTGCATCATATGTGTCTAGGTGCTGCCTTCTTAGTTTCTGTAGTCATCTGCTTACTGGATTGTGGCTACATTCTTGAATTTGTGATTTGAAGCAGTAAAAGTGGATCAGTAGGATTAAAGCCAGGGTTGTCGATCCACACATTGTAGCACAGCCAGGATATGAAAAAGCAATGCCCTTACAAAAAGATTGATCTCCTAATTGTTCACGCGTGTCAGGAGTCTCTATCCCTTTTCCATTTCCAGCGTTCGGCTTTCCACTTGATTTACCGTATCTGGGTGAATATTGCAGACCTGTGTTTTCTATTGTGCTAGAATTAGCACCCCTTTTTACTAGGTCGGGAAAAGACGCTAGCTGTGCTAGCTGGGCATAGTTAGGTTATTTTGGCTTATCATTATTTTTTTTGTTTGTGATATTTTTAATAAAATATATAATATTTTGCAAATAAAAACTATTTTTTTTAATAAAAATAACTAGTACTATCAATTTATTTTAATAAATTTAGAAATTTTTTTACTTTGAACTCAATTTAACCTGTATTCTCTATATGAGGTTTCTTTCTGTTCGGTAATGTAAAAATTGGAAGATGGTTTTGTCATTGTCTCTGCTGTTATCACCACTTCTGTTTTTTCCTCATTCAAGAATCTAGAGAGATCTGTGGATTCAAATGGAGGTTGTGTGGAAAAGAATCAGGACACAATAACCATATCCCACACCCAATAAACAAAAAATTAAACCTGGAGGACATGGTTGTGCGTTGCTTGTTGTTTTGCACTTTTGCTTGGGATAGCAAATGTTAGGCTTTTGAGGGATTGGTGGGGTCCCCAACCCTTGAACCACAAAAATCCAAACTCTGTGCTTTGTCTAATTCTTATGAGTTGGATCACCACTTGCCTTTACCTTCTTGTCTCTTTCTTATTGCTTATTAATAATATCTTGTAAAGTCGTGTATGGGTGGATGTGACCCTATCAACAAGAGCCATTTGCTCTCCTTGACTTGCACTTCCTCTTCTTCCTCTGCCCTTTTGGTTGACCAGGAACTATGCTTCTTTTCTTCTTAAGTCAAGATAGAACACCCCCCACTAATATTATTTGATAATAGTATTTTCTTAATAATAGTAAAAAGGACTAAAACATAGCGGGGAAAAAAAAATTTGATTTTGACTAGAATTATGTTAAAGAGGTTCACTTACAACAACATATTTAACATTTATATCAGCCATTATTTTCCTTTGTTCTTTGAAAAAAATAAAGAAAAAGTGAGACAATAATAGTGAGGGGATTGGGGAAACACCTGTGAAGGTTGATTATAATACGAGAGAGATAGAAAGAAAACAATAGGGTTTATAAAGAGATAAAATTCTAGAATTCTCAAAAGAGAATTAATACTCTAAAAGAAAATTATTATTGAAATATGTCAAAATAATAAAACACAACAAGTATTTATAGGGATTGTAAATCCCAAAAATTAAGAAACTATAAAAATTAAAAAACTAGAAAAATTTGGGAACTAATAGAAAAATTAGGAAATTAAAAAAATTAGAGAACTAAAAGTTAGAGAAATTAAGAAACTAAAGAAATTAAGAACTAGAAAAAAAAATTAGAAACCATGTTCTACATCAGTCCCCTCTACTTGAAAAGAAGTCGCCCTCGAGTGGCCCGGATATAAAGGAGTGTTAGAACGATGATAATGTGACAAGTCGGCTACATTGAAAGTGTGAGAAATACCCATTAATTTAGGCAAGTCCACCACGTAGGTATTGTCGTTGATCTTGTGCATGATTTTGTAAGGACCATACCTCGTAGGCTGCAACTTATGATATTGGCCAATTGGAAATCTCTCGTGCCGATGGAAAACCATCACCATATCACCGACCGTGAACAAATTAACTCGGCGGTGTTTATCTGTTGCACTCTTGAACTTCTGATTGGTCTCTAGCAACTTCTTATGAACCTCTTACTGAATGGCCTGTGCATCCTTAGCTAAATTTGCTGTTGCAGAGCTATATCTTGGGACTCGCAGCAACTTCACCAAGTCTACGGCATGTCGGGGTAACTTTTGATAAACAATCAAAAAGGGTGATCTTCCTGTGGAACTATAAATAGCACTATTGAATGCAAATTCCACCTAAGGTAAAGCATGATCCTATTGTTTTGGGTGATCCCCGCAAATGCAATGAACAAGATTACCCAAAATTCGATTGACAACCTCAGTCTGACCATCTGTTTGGGGATGGGCTGTGTTGCTGAAATTCAGGGAAGTATCAAACATGCGCCACAAGGTCATCAAAAAATGGCATAGAAATTTGGTGTCACGATTCGAAGTAATAGATTTTGGCATACCATGTAAACGTACCACTTCCCTAAAGAATAATCGTGTCACATGTAAAGCATCTGAAATCTTCTTGCATAGAATAAAGTGCACCATTTTTGAAAATCTGTCGACAATAGCAAAAACAGAATCGACCCCATGCTGAGTACGAGGAAGTCCCAAAACAAAATCCATAGATAGATCTTCCCAAATGGATTCGGGGACTGGTGGAGGCATATAAAGTCCAGTATTCTACGACTGACCCTTAGTCGTCTGACACGTGTAGCAACGACTCACAAACTTGCCCACGTCCTGCTTTAATTGAGGCTAATAATACCGCTCCTCCAAATTGGATATAGTCTTCTCTCGCTCCAAATGTCCACTCAAGTCACCCCCATGCAAATCACGAATTAATTTTTCCTTTAAAGATGTACGGGGTACACAATCGGTTTCCCTTAAAGAGATACCTGTCATGCTTATAAAAATCTTTGAAAGGAACCTTGCCCTAGATCTCTACAAAATCATCATCATCAGCATACATTTCACAAAGGACCTTAAAACCTGTAACCTCATGACTCAAAGTTAGCAACAAAATTGCACGCCTACTTAAGGCATCAGCAGCCTTGTTTTGATTTCCTGACTTATGCTTTAGTGTAAAGGGAAATTGTTGCAAATAAGCGATCCACTTGGCTTGCATCTTGTTAACATTCTTTTAACTGCTAATATACTTCAAAGTTTGGTGGTCAGTATACAGAACAAATTGATCTTGGATGAGATAGTGCTCCCAATTCCTTAAGGCCCAAACAATAACATAAAGTTCCTGGTCATAAATCGGCCATTATTGGTGTGCTTCGCTAAACTTTTTACTGAAATAAGCAACAAGCTGTCCCTTTTGAGAAAGAACTGCTCCAACTCCAACTCCGCAAGCATCACATTCCACAACTAATAATTTGTTGAAGTTATGAAGTGCTAACACAGGGGTTGTACATAACTTTTCTTTAATCATGATAAAACTTTTCTCTTTCTCAACTCCCCATCTAAATTGACCCTTCTTTAAACAGTCTATTAAATGTGCTACAATAGTGTTGAAGTTGCGAATGAACCTCCTATAGAAGGTAGCTGGGCTATGAAAACTTTTAACTTCAAATACTAACTTTGGTGTTGGCCAATCCCGAATTGCCTTCACTTTCTCCTCATCTACTCGAATCCCTTCACCACTGATTATGAATTCTAGGAAAATTTTGCTCGACTGTAAGAAGCAACACTTCTTCAAGTTAATCTACAACTTATTTTCTTGCAAAACAGCCAAAACTTACTGCATATGCTCCAAGTGCTCGGTCTCATTAGTGTTGTAAATCAAAATATCATTAAAATAAACTATAACGAATTTACCTATAAATGGTTTCAGCACCTCATTCATCAACTGCATAAATGTGCTGGGAGTATTAGATAGTCCAGATGGCATGACAAGCCATTCATGGAGGCCTTTCTTAGTCTTGAAAGTCGTCTTCCACTCATTGCCCGATCTAATTCGGATCTGATGATACCCACTTCGTAGAACAATCTTTGTGAAAATTTTCGCACCAGATAATCTATCAAGCATATCCTCAAGTTAAGGAATTGGAAACCTATACCGCACTATGATCTTATTGATTACTTAGCTATCCACACACATTCACCAACTCTCATCCTTCTTTGGGGTCAATAAAGTAGGTACTGCACATGGACTCTTGCTGACCCGTATTAACCCCTTGTCAAGTAACTCCTTCACCATTTGCTATAAGATCTCGTTTTCCTTGGGATTCATCCGATAATAGGGTAAATTTGGTAAACTAGTCCTAGGTACCAAATCAATGGTATGCTGAATATCTCTCATCGGAGGGAGTCCTACTAGGAGTTCATCAGGTATTAGCTCCTGAAATTCATTCAACAAATCACAAACTAACCTTGGAACCCCTATCCTAAGCCCACCGGCTCTTTCCAAAAGGACTACTTTAATCACTAAGGCATGAATTTCTCCGGTATGTTTTGCTTCTGTCGTGAAATCAGAATCCGATCGAGTAATAGTTAAGAAACCCAAAACTTTATGAGACTCAGATTTTTGCTTAGAACCTAAGGGCAGTAAGGTAATTTTTTACCCATCCTTCTCAAACCGATAAGTATTTTCTCGACCATTATGAATTACATCCAAATCATACTACTAAGACCTACCAAGTAGTAAGTGGCCTGCATCCATATCCACTATATCACACATTATTTCATCCCTATAATATTTACCAATAGTTAAGGATACTCGACATCTTTCTTTCAATCTAATTCCCTCCCCCTTCATAATCAACACAATATTATAAGGTTTAGGATGTTTTTCAATAGGTAATTTCAAAGCGTCCATTAGGTCTCGCGAAATAATATTTTCACAACTACCATTATCAATGATTAATTCAAGAATATGATTAGAAATTGTACACTTGGTTTGAAAGAGCGCATTCCATTACGTATTATCTCGCTTAGGGGCAAACAGTACCTTTCTAACCACCAGAGTCTGTACATCTTCATCTTTTTCATCTGGCTCACCAGAGTCTGTACATCTTCATCTTTTTCATCTGGCTCATAGATTCATTCTTCCTTATTATCAGACCTTTCATCATCCTCCATATCATAGTTGGCTAAATAAACTTGACGACATTGAGGGTAATTGTTAGATTTGTGCCTACCTTGTCCGCACCTGTAACACTTATCTTCCGTCAGTTTCGAGTAAGGGTTGTTGTTGGCTGGTTTATTTGTAGGCTCCTTTTCTACCATATATTTTTTACAGGTTCAGAACTAGACCATGTATTGACTCTTGGGCTTGCCCTAGATGCCTCGCCTAAGGGTTTATTCCTATAATATCCCCTAAACCTCATTGACTCTACTCTCTGGTCCATATTTTGGGTTTCGTTGAGGGTTAGAATGATTTGACAGTCAATTTTATCACGGATTATAGGTTTTAATCCATGAATATATCTTGCTACTTGTTGACCTTCAGTCTCCATCAAATTATTCCGTGTCAATAATTGCAAAAAATCCGCAATATATTCAGTTATAGATTTTTGTCCCTACATCAACGTTTGGTATTGATAAAACAAAAACTGATCATAATCTGGGGAAAGAAATCTGGCTATCAGCATCTTCTTCATCTTTGGCCATAACCTTATTAGCTGTTTTCCTAAACACTTTCATTGGACCTGAGTCTGTTCCCATCATGATAAAACTCCACCTTTTAATCGGTATACCACCAACTTTACTTGTTTTTCCTTTGGAACTCTGCAAAGTTGCAAAATCTCTCAACTTTTACTATCCAATCAAGCAAATCTTTGATATTTAAATTTTCATTGAAGGAAGGGATGTTCAGCTTCAATTGAAACTCTTCTTGTCGATATTGACGGGTTATCCTAGGGTTAGGGTTACGATCTAAAAACTCAACAATCTCCTCCTTTGAAGAATCATTCTCATTGGTTTGAACCTTACGAGATTGTTGTGGTAATATAGGATTGAAGTGAAGTCCCTGAGCGATTCTCTTGGTACCACATTTACCTCGTAGATTGCCCTGATTTACTTGTAACGTCTCTGATTTTGTTTCTCTCTGCTCCATTCGAATAGACAGTTTAAATTACAATCGTTACGGCTTGTAACTCTCTGAACACGTCAGAAAGAGTACTATCTTCACCGTCCTGGTTGGCCATTACAAGGGAAAGTCTTGGCTCTTATACCACCTAACACGGGAGAGATAAAAGGAAGACAATAGCATTTGCAAAGAGATAAAACCCTAGAATTCTCAAAAGAAAATTAATACTCTAAAAGAAATGTTATTATTGAAATATGCCAAAATAATGAAACATTACAAGTATCTATAAGGAATGCAAACCCAAAAAATTAGGAAACTAGAAAAATTAGGGAATTAAAAGGTAGAGAAATTAAGAATTAGAAAAAAAATTAGAAACCATGTTCCACATTAGATTACCACCTCAATCTTCAATCACAATTCACCTTTTAAAGGTGCAAACAATATCCATATTGAGATTTGAGATCAACACTAACATGTAATGTAATATAACCCTATCTTATGTTATCACTTTTAGGAGCATATGTCTTTGCCTCATTGCAAATTATGGGACCTCTCTTGATATTTTACTTGAGGCTATGAAAAACACAAAAAACCATAAAAAAATTAATGCTTTAGATATTGTCTATTTACTTACCTACGGACACTTGTGACCCATTTTATTGTAATGTACAATTGTTGAAAATGTTTAGAAAATATGTTTAATGTAATCAGTATTTCAGTTCAATGAATAGTTGAATTGAATAAAACTTAAGCTTCTCATTCATGAAAATTGCTGGTTGGCCCTCTTCTATTCTAGCAGAGATGAGCTTTCTCTAGCAAGGAACTTGGGGATCCATAAGATTGACATCTTCTATTCTGGTTGGACCTCTTCTCATTCGTGTTCAATAGGATTGAAGTGGCTATCCAGCTGATTAACTCCTTATGGATTCATGACCATTAAGTGGTCATTGGTGGGTCATTTTGAGAGCTTCTTTTGGGTGCATGTCTATCAACATTCAAATGGGATAGCTTGGCCAAGACAGGACTTTCAGTTTGTTTTTATTGTTGTTGTTGTTGTTTTTTTTTGTTTTTTCTTTTTTAACAGCCCTTCAATGAGAGTGCCTCTTTTGATATATTTGAGATTTTTGTTATTTCATATGCTTGGTTTGTAACCAGTACTTCTTTTTAACAAATTCCTATTCTTTTATTGAGAGAGAGAGAGAGACCTATTAACCATTATCTTGCCCTTCTTGATTTTGGAAAATGTAATTTTTGGTATGATTTTAATACAGAAGTGATGTGATATAACATTGTATTGAACATTTTTTTATGTAATAATATTTATTTTTAGTTGAATTTGTTCTCTTTATTTTTGTATTTCTCTCTTTGCTGTTAGTGTTTCCCGTTCTTGCTCGTGCCAATCACAAATCTGTCTGCGCTAAGAAACAATCGAACAATTATCCCTTGAAGTTTTTGACTGCTTAATTTTTCTATCACAATCTTCCATCATTGCGCTTTTATTCGAACCCAGAACCCCAATTTCGAATTCGTAACTTCTTTGAGTTTTCTAGGGTTTCTTGGTTTCATTCGATCTTAATCTTTGAAAACTAGGGAAAAAAAAACTAGAGCTGATTGAAGAAAAAAAGGAAAAAGATTCGATCTTGATCACAATTTCAACTATCTTCTGAGCGAAATTTCAATTTTGATCTTTATCAATTGTGATTGAACTTTGATTCTTCGATTGCATCCATCGTCACCTGCCCGAGCTTCAATTGTCGATTCAATTTGATTAGGGTAGATTCAAGTGTCTTAGATTGCAGAAATCACATTGATCGACCACAAATTGGTTCATCGACTACAAGTTGTGGCTTCTGTCTTCGGATAATCGTGTGATTCTTTCAAAAGAATTGATCAATTTCTAGGTTTTCCTTTGGATCTTTGAGCTCTAGGAGTAAATTCTAGAATTTCTCTTGGATCTTTGGTCTGTTTTAGGAATTTCTGGGTTTTCCTCTGGTTTTGTTTAGTTTCAGGGAGCCTTCAACAACAAAGACTCGATTTCATTATTCAAATTGTTGCCGGTGAGTTAAAATCTGTCATCTGCAGCTTCGATCAGGTCAGTTAATTTCACATTGTCCTTGATTTTAAGTTTGGAGTTTTGTTCAAGCAGGTCAGTTCTTTACACGTTGTACTATTGTACTGCTGTTCTCTTTTGTCATCTGCCTTCTGTTTTTCTATATTCTCTGTTGTTCCTTTCTATCTTAGTCGTTTGTGAGTTTAGTTTTGCTATATTCTCTTCTATTCCTACTGTTCATTATCTACTGTTCTAGAGTTTGCTGATCTGTTGAGTTTAAGTTTCACTTTACGGAGTTTAAGTTTGTTGTTCTTGCTGTTCTATTTGGAGTTTTGTTATCTGCTGCTTTTGCTGTTCTTGCTATTCATTAGGATCTTGTTGTTCTATTTGAGTTCTTGCTATTCTATTTGGAGTTTTGAGTTCTTGCTGTTTGTTAGTTTAGTTTTGCTATATTCCTTTCTGTTCTTGCTGTTCATTATCTATTGTTCATTAGTTGTCTTTGTTTTGTTTTGTTATTGCTTGAGTTGGGTTATATTCCTTTGGGTTATATATATATTTAATCTTGTCATATATTCATTTGTGTTATATTCTTGCTTGAGTTGGATTAATAATTTGTTAATTCATTTTTTAAGTCTCTTGTATCTAAGTCTTGGGTTCCTATTCTTGTATTTAAGTCTTGAGTTCTTGTTCTTGTTCTTGAGTCTCTTGTATTCTTCAAATGTATGCTTGTTTTGCATGTTTCTTTTTTATGGCTCTTGAGTTTAGCTTTTTGATTGTTCTTGGGATATTTTGGAGAATATAGGTATTTTTTTTTAAAGAGCTCCACCACGGCCGGTCCCAAACCTAGATAAAGGAGTAGGGTTACGGTAGGCTGACAGTCAGCGTAAAAACTTTTGTCAAAGTAAAATAGAGACAAATAATTTTTTTTTTTACTCTTACAATTAATTTTGGTATTATTATTTTCGACATTATTATCTTTTGATATTCTTTATTTTTCTTTAATTAAAAATTTTGGTGGAATTTAGTTCATTGTTAATTTAATTTATTTTATTATACTTGTCAGTCAACGTAAAAGTCTGTTGTCAAAATACAGAAATGAGAGGCAATAAAGATAGAATTCACGTAGTTACTTGGAATATAGGATCTTTAACTAGCAAATTAGGGGAGATAGGGAAAGTAATGAATAGAAGAAAGATTAAAATTATGTGTTTATAAGAAACTAAGTGAGTATGGGAGAAAACTAGAATAATTAAACCTTACGAGTATAAACTTTGGTACACAGGTAGGGATAGAAGTAAAAATGGTGTAGAAAAATTATTCATAAAGATCTACATAAGAATATAGTGGAGATAAAAAGAAAGAGGGATATAATTTTACTTGTCAAGATGATTAATGAAAAATATATAATTAACATAGTCAGCGTATATGCACCCCAAGTAGGTGTAGATACAATAAGTAAAAAATAATTTTAAGAAAATTTGGATGAATTTATATAGATTTTACCTAGTACAGAGAAATTATTTGTTGGTGGAAATCTTAATGGACATGTAGGAGAGAATAATTAAAGATTTGAAATTGTATATAGAAACTTTGGTTTTGGTAGTAAGAATGAGACGGGAGAAACCATTCTAAAGTCTACTACAGTATTTGATCTGATACTCATAAATAATTTTTTCAAAAAAAGAGAGTTGCATGTAGTTACATATAGAAGTGAGTTGAATGCTCATCAAATATATTTCTTTCTCATTAGGAGGAGTGACAAAATGACTTGTAAGGATTGTAAGATTATACTAGGAGAGAGCGTAACGACTCAGTATAGGCTTTTAGTTATAGATGTACGAATGCCTAAAATGCAAAAGAAATGTCGTCCATTGGTAGAGTCAAGAATTAAGTGGTGAAAATTGAAAAAAGAAAAAAATAACAATCTTTAGAGAAAAATTAATACAGGAATCAACTTGATCGGCTAATGATGATTCAGAAACTATGTGGGTAAAAATATCTAACAAAATTAAAAATATAGATAGGGAGATTCTTGGTATATCTAGAAGGCGGGTTCCATTAGGTAAGGAGTCATGGTGGTAGAATGAGGAAGTCCAAACTTTTATATGAATAAAACGGGAGTGTTATAGAAATCTTAAAATTAGGAAAAATAATGAGTTATTTGAATTATACAAAAATACAAAGAAAAAAGTGAAAAAAAATTATCCAAGAATCAAAAAATAAGATGTATAATGAATTATATAAGAAATTAGAAACCAAAAATAGAGAGAAAGAGATTTACATAATAGTCAAATTAAAGGAGAGAAAGGAAAAAGATTTAAATAGTGTTAGGTATATCAAAAGTGAAACTAATAGTATACTTGTGAGTGATGAGGATATAAAAAAGCATTAGATGGATTATTTTGATAATTTGTTCAACGTGGAGGGTACAAAAGATATTGATAATATCACGATACCTGTAAAAGAGATTTATATGGACTTAAAACATAAGATTTGTTCTCATGAAGTGGAGGAAATCTTAAAGAAAATGAAAAATAATAAAGTCTTAGAACCCGATAATATCCCCATTGAGGTGTGAAAATATTTGGGGGAGGTCGAGATAGTAATATTAATAGATCTTTTTAACAAAATTTGACAAACCAAGAAGATGCCCAAAACATGGAGGGAAAGTACATTTGTACCATTATATAAGTATAAATGAGATATACAAAACTGCTCTAATTATAGGAGAATTTAAATTATGAGTCATACTATGTCTTAAAATCAATTTGAATTTATACCAGGAAGATCCACTACCGAAACAATCCACTTACTAAGAAATCTGATGGAGACATTCAGGACACAAAAGAGAAATTTATATATGGTATCCATTGACTTAGAAAAATTGTATGATAGGGTGCTAAGAGACATATTGTGATGAGTGTTGATGAAAAAGAAGATTTCCATCAGATACATCAATCTTATTAAAGATATGTATGATATAGTTGTCATCAATATAAGAAATTGTGCCGGAGGGGTAAGTGATAACTTTCCGATAAATATTGGATTCCACCAAAGAATGACATTAAGTCCAATTCTATTTGCAATAGTGATAGATAAAGTTACAAAAAGTATCCAAGATAAAATACCACGGTATATATTCTTTGTAAATGATATAGTATTGATAGATGAAATTAAAGAGGGTATTAGTACTAAATTTGAGTTATGAAGGGGTATACTAGAGTTTAGAGCATTCAAATTGAGCAGATCTAAAACGGACTATATAAAATGCACATTCAGTGATAGTCATCAGAACAATGAAGAAACAATTAGGTTAGAAGGATATGATATACCAAAAAGTGAACGTTTTAGATATATCAGATCTATTATCCAAAGTGATAGAAACATATATGGGGATGTAAATCATATGATTCAAGTGGGCTGGATGAGATGGAGAAGAGTATTTGGAGTTCTTTGTAATTACATGATGCCACTCTATCTAAAGGGAAGTTTTATAAAACGACAATAAGATCAATATTACTATATGACACTGAATGTTGGACCATTAAACAAAAATAAGAGCAGAAAATGATTGTAGTTGAGATAAGAATACTAAGTTGGATCTGTGGTATAGGAAAGATATGATTAGAAATGAAGAGATATGTAATAAATTATAAGTGAACTCAATTACGGATAACATGTAAGAGTATCGCTTGAGGTGTTTTGGGTATATACAACGAAAATTTAAAAATGCATTAGTTAGAAGAATCGAGAGTTTAAATATAAGAGACTTAGTAAAACGACGAGATAGACTATTAAAAATCTAGATATAATATATTTGTAAAAATATGACATTTAAGGGGTTAAATGAAAAAATGATTTCAGATAAAAACGAATGTCGTAGGAGAATTAGAGTAAGTTAAATTATCATTTTTTGTATTATAAATGTATTTGGATAGTGTGTGCGCGTTATTCATTTATTTTTTATTTTATTTATTTTTTACTATTTTTTATCATCTTATATTTATTTTTTAAACGGCCGACTCCAAACTTTAGAATTAAAGTTCAGGTTGTTGTTGTTGTATGTGTATATATATATATATATATATATCTATCTATATTTATAGATAGATAGATAGATAGATAGATAGATATAGATCCGATTTGTTTGCTTCATGTTGTTTTTTTTTCCTTTTGTTTTTTTGTTCTTTTTTTTTTTTTTTAAATCAAGCAAAAGGAAACTAACTCGTTTTTCAATCGTCTAGACTTAACAACTTATGCCAACAATTTTGAAAAACCAATAGATATATATATATATATATAGACAAAGTTTTAAGAATAAATAAAAAATATATCAAGAAATTAATAAACATAATGCATACAATCATACAGAACATGATCATATTAAAAAAAAACCCCTTGTATCTATATTCACAAAAAGATTTAGATTTTTTAATTATGAAAATAAATTAACCTAGAAGCACTCATTACGTGGGGTGGGCATGGAATCATAATCAATTTGTTGGGAAGATGGTAAAGAAAATAGAAAATACAAAGAGAATGCAGCGTACATATACACCCATTTTGAATCTGACCCCAATTGTTGGGATTAAAATTCTAATTGTTGTTTTTATTGTATAGTAAAGAGAATAGAAAATGACTTTTCTTTTTTCTTTTGCAAATATAGCTTAGTTGATGATTCATTTCCTAAGCTCTAAATATGGAGTGCAAACCATTTTTAAGGTAAAACAATTTCTTTGTGGTTTGGAGCACCAAATATTTGCTTTAAACAGTAATCAATTCTTACATGCCAGGTTTATAATTAATCATAAATAGTTAATGAGAAATTTCTATGCAACAGATATGTAATTAATCATAACTACAAATAATCATTTTTATGTAGTAATGAAGAATTCAACCCTCACTTTTTTAATATATGCCATAAAATTATTAATAATCACTTACATTTTAACTAATTTATGGGCTTGCCCAATACATAACTGAAAAATCCATTTAATTTTTCAAGATTGAACCAAGAAACTGAGAATAAAGATGGGGAGTATCACAACTATAGAATAATCATTCAATAGTAATCAAATTTGTTATAGATGTCTTGTACATACATTTTCCTTTTAGCAAATAGGATAGGAACATGGGAATTTCATTAATAAATAATAAAAAATACAACCTTTTTACCTATATGTAAATAAAAGATCCAATACATGTGCACTTACATATTTATTTATTTATGGGGAGTATTGAAATGTCTGAATCATGCAAGGGTATTAGGGGTGTTGGAAGCCTTACATGGATGCCCATGATTGGTCAACCCGGGATTAACATACTTCCTCCTCCATTGGACAAGAGCAAGAAGCTTTTTACAGAAATCTCAAAAAGCTTCCGAGGGAAGCTTGCCTCCTAAAGCTTCCAAGGGAAGCTACATCAAGCTTCCAAAGAAAGCCTAAAAAAGCTTCCAAGATAAGTTATACGTGAAGCTTTTGAGGGAAGCCTCACAAAACTTTCAGGAGAAGTCTTGAGAAGCTTAAAAAAGAAGCTTTGTACAAAGCTTATAAAGGAAGCTTCTTAGATAAGCATCAAAAGGCTTTTAGGAGAAGGTTCAAAGGAAGCTTCTGAGAGAAGCTTCAAAGGTTGCTTCTAAGACAAGTCATGGAAGTAGCTTCTAAGATAAGTCTTGGGAAACTTTTGAGAGAAGCTTAAGAGGTTTCTTCCAAGCCAAGTCTTGATGGCTTTTAAGGGAAGCTTTGAGTTGCTTCCAAGATAAGCTTCCAAAGGCTATAGATAGGGGTTTGAGGGGAAGCTTAGACATATGAGCTTGAGAGTGAACTAGAGGCAATGAGATTGAGAGAGAAATAAGAGGAGAAAGAGAGAGAGAGCTCTTGAGTTTGAAATAGAGCCACGAGTCTTTGCTCTTTTAGCACAAAGTCATCCGCCGTTAGAGCTCTTTATAAGGAAATCATCAAAAGGACTTGGGTTGTGGATCATGTGTGGTTTCCATTTTGTGATTCCACGCTGACCAAAGGAGCACGTAATTCAATCAACCATTCAATTCGAATTCCATTGCGTAGTTAGACGTTGGTAAGAGGTAACTATTTTATGTTATGAATTCCTTGTTTGATATTGATGATATCGTGCATGCCTTCCTTCATTGGTATCAGAGCTATATATGATTGAATTCGTGCTTCGTAAATTGTCCTTTGTCGGAATTTTGCATGCATATTTTTTTTTGCATGAATATTTATGCATATGTCTATGTGTGGTCATTGTATATGTTTCAAATCGTCAGGTATATGCATGCTTATACCATATTTGCGGGATTTTTATCCCAGTGGGAGCATGGGATGATTGAGTTGAGACTCCAAACCCTAAAAATTTAGCGCATATATATTGAGATAAGTTTATTTAGACATTTTAGTGTCAAGAGATGATTGAGAGCTATACAAACTTTTGATCTTGTGTTATATATGTCTACTAAATATTATTTCAATGATATATTGCGGCTAACGTGTTCTAGTACTAATAAAGTTTTGTGTTAATGTCTATATGCTTTAAAGAGAGAGAAGAAAATGGTTGTTGCAACAATGAATATTGTGGCCGAATTAAATAAGGGTGAGAAACAGAACAATGATAATTTCGATGTTTGGCATCGAAAAGTTCAGTACATTCTTGAAGAGCAAGAATGTTTGGAAGCTCTACATCACACTATGGAAAAAGTAGAGTTTGGTGATACTCCTCAACAACAAAAGGATCATGAGGCATACAAAGTCTAGAAAAAGAAAAAAAATTACGCTCGCATTACGTTGTTGAACTGTATGTAAGATAATCTAATGATTGAGTTTGAGGTATATCAAACTACACATGAGATGTGAAATGCATTGAAAGCAAAGTTTGGAGTGACTTCATCTACTAAGCTGAAGTAACTTATAATCAAGTTTGACACTTATGTGAAAAAACAATTTACTCGATGAATCAACATCTGAGAGAAATGTCAAACATGATTAACAGACGAGCAATAGATACAATCTATCATTAAATCGCTTCCTCAGAGTTGGGAGCCGATGAAATTGAATATGACTCATAATTCTACTATTAAAACATTTGAGGAAGTGAGAAGTTATATTGAGTTGGATGATGAGAGCCTAGAGGCAGTTAGATTTTCTGGACACGCTTTTGTTGCTGAGTCCAGTTCAAACAGGGGTTTTAACTTCAAACGTAGAAAGAACAAGAAGTTCTTCAAGAAAAGCATTCCAAATTTTAAGAAAACCTAAACTGAATACCACAAGAGAAGTAAGTGCAGTGGAAAGAAAAAGGATAAGAGCAATCAAACATGTTATAATTGTGACAAGTTGGGTCACTATGCTCGTGAATACAATGTGCCAAGAAAGGTATTGCTCAAACCTTTTTCACATGATGTTTGTGTTTCTAGTACTATTATGCTTGTTGAATCGAATCCTTTTTGGACTCTTAACTCAGGAGCAACGGATCATTTAGCTAGAGACAGAGGATCGTTTATTGAATATCGTTGAATCTCGGATGGTTCGAAATGGATATATGTAGGAAATAATGCCAAAGTTGCTGTAAAAGGAATCGGTATTTGTAAATTATTTTTTGAAGGTAGTCGCACTTTATTCCTACATGATATTTTGTATGCATCGGATGTTCCATGTAATCTTGTATCGGTTACTGTCCTTATGCATTTGGGTTTTAATATAAACTCTCATAGTGATGTTGTAAATATTTATCTTGACACTGAGTATATTGGTTTCGCACACCTTGTAGATGATTTTCTTGTACTAGATATAGTACATAATAATGAAAATCATGATGGTTGCTTTTCTTTGATTGTATCAACTAATGGCCATAATGTAGATGCAAATGTGTGACATGCTAGATTAGGCCATATTGGACAAGAAAAAATGCACAAGCTAGCCAAAGAGGAACTTTTGGGCTATGTCTCAAAGTAAACTTGCTAATGTGTGAGCATTGTCTAGCAGAAAAAGCAACAAGAAAGCCATTTGGTAAGGGAACCAGAGCAAACCTCCCATTACAATTGATCCATTCTGATATATGTGGTCCAATGAATGTGAGAGCAAAGCATGGAGCACCTATTTCATCACTTTCATCAATGATTTTAGTCATTTTGGTCATGTTTATTTGATGTCCCATAAATCAGAAGCATTTGATTGCTTTAAATTATATTTGAGATTGGTAGAGAATTAATTAAACAAAACGATTAAAACGATGAAGACAGATCGTGGATGTGAGTATCTGTCAGATCAATTTAGGTATCTATGTGATGAAAAAAAAAATAATTAGATAGCTCACTATTCCTGATATTCTGCAACAAAATGGTGTTGCAGAAACGAGGAATAGAACATTGCTAGACATGGTTAGGTCAATGATGGCACAAGCGAATCTGCCAATCTCCTATTGGGGTAATGCTTTGTTTACTGTTACCTACATACTTAATCGTGTACTCTCTAAATCAGTTACTTCCACTCCCTACGAACTTTGGACAGGTCAAAAGCCTGATCTAAGTTATTTGCGGCCCTGGGAGTCGACAGCATATGTTCATGATCCGATCCATAAATATGGGAAATTGGGTCCTAGAGAAAAGAAATGTATCTTCATTAGATACTTTGAACATTCAAAGAGATATTCATTGGGGAACACGAGAATGGAAGTGTAACTGAAATAAAGTTAAGAAATGTCACATTCTTAGAAAATGAATTTCCATCGAGGGGTAAAATTAATAAAGATCTTACTTTATATGAAATGCAAGATCTAGATAACTTTGACGTTCTAAGTGGTTCAATAATGAGAAATGATGAGATGATTTATTATCTTGAACTTAGTGGGAACGACATTCCATTGAATGAATCAATTTCACAGGAAATTCAATTGCGGAGAAGTACTCATAAAAGTATTCATCGTCGTCAATTTGAGATTGGAGAAGAAGCTTTTATGATAACTCCACTTAGTAAAAATGAGCCTAGAACATTTGAAGGGGCTATTTTATCAATAAACAAGGTAGAATGGGTAAAGACAATGAAAGAGGGAATGGAGTCTATGAAATCAAATCAGGTCTGAGACTTGGTTGATCTGCCACCAGAACGTAAAGTTATTGGGAACAAATGGATTCTCAAAATTAAATGTAAGGCAGATGGATCTGTTGAAAGATTTAAGACACGTTTGGTTGCTAAAGGCTATACCCAAGAGGAAGGTATAGATTATGAAGAAACTTTTTCAGCTGTAGTAAGGTTTGCTTCAATACGCCTTATTCTTGCTATTGTTGCCCATTTGGATCTTGAGTTATATCAAATGGATGTTAAAACTATTTTTCTCAATGGAGAATTAGATGAGAAAATCTACATGGATTAGCCTGTAGGTTTCATTATTAAAGACCATGAGCACAAAGTTTGCAGGCTCCAAAAATCGATTTACGGTCTTAAACAATCATTCAGACAATGGTAATTAAAATTTTATCAAACCATAGTTACATATGGATTTACGATGATTGAGGAGGACCATTGTGTTTATATAAAGCAGTTAGAAGATAATTGTCACTTTACGTGGATGATATCTTATTAGTTGGAAATAACTTAGAAGTTATTGTTGTCATTAAAGAATGGTTATTTTCAAATTTTGAAATGAAGGATATGGGTGAAGTAATTTATATACTTGGTGTGAAAATTCAAAGAAATTGTTCAGAGAAGTTTCTTGCATTGTCACAGAAATCTTATATTTTGAAAATCTTGGAACGATTTCACATGTTGGATTGTAAACCATTGGGAAAGGTGAAACCCTTAGTAAAGATATGTGTCCTAAGACTCCACAAGATTTGATTTGAAGTGTGTGGAAAGAGTTTCATATGCCAATACCATAGGGAGCTTAATATATGCAATGATGTACACTCGTCTTGACATTTGCTATGCAGTTGGATTGGCAAGAAGATATCAATCAAATCCTGGACTAGCTCACTGGCGAGCGGTAAAGAGGATATTGAGATATCTGAAAGGTACCACCAATTATGCTCTGTACTATCAAGGTAGTAATCTATATTTGGTAGGTTACACTGATGTAGATTGGAGTGGTGACCTGGATGAGAGAAAATCTATATCTGGATATGTGTTCTTACAAAATAATGGCGCCATATCTTGAAGTAGCAAGAAACAGACTTGCATAGCATTATCTATTATGGATACTGAATTTGTTGCATGTACAACAGCTGTCCAAAAGGTTATTTAGCTTAAAAGTTTTTTTGGAGAATCTACAAATAGTTACCAATGCCTCAATACCCGTAAGAATCAACTATGATAGTCGAGTGGCAATAGACTGTACAAAAGATCCAAAATATCATAACAAGACAAAGCATATTGACACCAAATATCATTTTATCAGGGATAGGAAGTGATTTTACAATATGTATCTACACATAAGATGGTTGTAGATCTTTTTACTAAGCCAATCCCTAGAGATGTCTTCTTATATCAGGTTAAGACTCTAGGATTGTGTAGATTATAATGAGATGTTATAAATATTAAGACAGTGATGTGAGAAACATATGATGATTGTTATTTACATCTGATCTGTCATAGCACTGATTATGTCGCCAAGCATTAGGTCTACTCTCTCATACGAGTGACCACTTCAAGCACTGTGGGAGTGTGTTGAGATGAAACTTATTTACACTCTTGATTTGTGAGTTGCTAAATAGCGCTAGTGAAGTCAAGATGGGTGTAATATTTGAAAAGTTGCCTTGATATGAGTCTTGATGAGGTCTGATTAACAGACTAGACATGATAGCCCACAATCATGAAAGTTTGGTTAAAAACCGGATGTGAGATTTTAATAAGGCGCTTTGGATAGCAAGCTATTGAAATTTCAGGCTAAGCGCTTGTGTGATAGCATTTGAGCTAAGATCCGAATGGTGGTTTTATTATTAGATAAAAAGACATATGCTTTTATGCAATAGTTACAGAGAGTTTACCGCCATAGCATGTATTTCATACCACATGTGTTAGAGACGACCGAAAAATGAAAGTGAGTGAGTTTTGACTATTATTTATGAAAATCTCTGCCTCCTCACTGTATGAGTTCCTTCAATAGTGCCCTATGTAACTTTCGACGATGCTACGAGATGATGAATAGATGTTTGCTACTTTGGCATGTTTCTTATGATCATGATTGATTCTATCTTTCGGGACATGCTAGGAAAGTAGTTTGTTTATCATTGAGTAACATGTGGACGGAAAAGAAGACTATTTTAATTACACTCTTCATATGTATTCATTGGTTGACCAATTATGTTTCCTTTTTTGGGAGTTGAGACATAATTGTGAATGCATGATGAAATGTTGAGATCAAGTATGACCTTTGAGAGATTGAGTATACTTTGATAGTGTAATAAAATGAGTCTGGGGCACAACGAGACACAAAAATATTTCTGTATAATATTTTTTTTGGGTTATAACCGATATATTATCCCTAATAGGTGCATAGCTTGGGTTCTCAAGTACAGATAGTGTGCTCATAGGTCGCACGACCCATTTTCTTGTATGAAATGATGATTTCGTTGAGCTGAATCTCAAGAAAGAATGAATGGGTTCGTCCCATCATGTGTGAGTGGGAGATGTTGGAAGCCTTACATGGATGCCCATGATGGGTCGACCTGAGATTGACATGCTTCTTCCTCCATTGGACAAGAGCAAGAAGCTTTCTACAGAAATCTCAAAAAGATTATGAGGGAAGCTTGCCTCCTAAAGCTTCCAAGGGAAGCTTTATGTGAAGCTTCCAAGGAAAGCTATATCAAGCTTCCAAAGAAAGCCTCAAAAAGCTTCTAAGATAAGTTATATGTGAAGTTTTTGAGGGAAGTCTCACGAAACTTTCAGGAGAAGTCCTGAGAAGCTTACAAAAGAAGTTTTGTGCAAAGCTTCTAAAAGAAGCTTCTTAGATAAGTATCAAAAGGTTTCTAGGAGAAGGTTCAAAGGAAGCTTCTGAGAGAAGTTTAAAGGTTGCTTCTAAGACAAGTCATGGAAGTAGCTTCTAAGAGAAACCTTGGGAAGATTCTAAAAGAAGCTTAAGAGGTTACTTCCAAGCCAAGTTTTGATTGCTTCTAAGGGAAGCTTTGAGTTGCTTCCAAGATAAGCTTCCACAGGCAATAAATAGGGGCTTGAGGGGAAGCTTAGACACATGAGCTTGAGAGTGAACTAGAGGCAATGAGATTGAGAGATAAATGAGAGGAGAAAAAGAGAGAGAGCTCTTGAGCATGAAATAGAGCCTACAAGTCTTTGCTCTTTCAGCACAAAATTATCCTTTATTAGAGCTCTTTATAAGGAAATCATCAAAAGGACTTGGGTTGTGGATTGTGTGGTTTCCGTTTTGTGATTCCATGTCGACCAAAGGAACATGTAATTCAATCAACCGTTCGATCCGAATTTCGCTGCGTAATTAGACGTCGGACAAGAGGTAACTGTTTTATGTTATGAATTCCTTGTTTGATATTGATGATGTTGTGCATGCCTTCCTTCAAGGGGCAAAAACCTTTGGGAGAAAAATTAATGTTAAGGTTATACTTAAAATAAAAATAAACTTTAGATACATAAGTGTAATAAACTCATGTCCAACCCTTTATTTTTCAGTTTTTATGAGAAATTATCAAATCGAATCTTGTTTCTTTATGATATTCCTCATAAAATATGTGATAAGAACGAACAAATAGAAAACAAAAATGCTATTACTACGCAGTTCATGTTTAGCCATATTTAGTCCAATTACTATGTATATATTTCATTTCCAATACACATAAATTTCTCAATACTAATATTTTTCTATTTTTGAAATATTTCCCATTTAAAACGTTCCTGAAATGTTTTACGTTTTTTAAATGTCTCAATGTGTTTGATGGAGGTTGGTTTTTTCCCCAGACACTGGCACTGATTGCTTGCTCGAGAATCTCAAAACCGAGGATGATCTTCGACTCTCAACCTGCAAAAACCTCCAAAGTACTCCGACGGGAGAGACTCCGACCCTCCACTGGGAGAAACTTCAATGTCCAAGTCAGGAAAGAGCGTTTTTTTATGTGTGGTAAAACAAACAAAGAAAAGCCCCCGCTTGGGGGGCGTTGGTGTGTAATGATAGTGTTTGGTCTCGAGAACTTACCTTTGTGGTGGCTGAAACTTCGTTTATATATCTGCCTCTTTGCGAAGGGTGTCTTAAGGCTTTTAGAGTTCCCTAACCCTCATTTCCCTTGCCAGTGATCAGAATGTATCCCTGAGATTATCGGGATAACTGTTGCTTTTTTCGTATTCAGATCCGTAAATAAGGGGGCCTCCTTCCTTAGTGGTTGTGTTTGTTAAGGTAAATGTCTGTATTCTGGAGACCATTTTGGTTATGAGAAGATAGGAGGGCTTGACTTTGCTTGAGGCACAGGGGAGCCAAGTGGGGATACCGAGAAGAGAGAGCAGGATGACCGAGGAGTGGGGGCACTGAAGATCTGTAGATGGTTTCGAGAGAACCTCCTTGTCTTGAAAGAACCTTCTTGTCTTGAATGTCCCAGGAGGTAGAGGTCCTAACTTAATGGGCTTCTTGGTCCATTTATTGGGCTTTTTGTCAAGTATCATTATTTTTCCCCTACTTTTAAAGTCACTTCGAGGAAGGTGACATTAGGAGTGTTGAATAACTTCCCCCTTAGGTATGGAGGGGAGTTAATGTGACTTTTCAAAAATCGTAGGAGTTGTTGTGGAGCAAGAAAGGCAGAGAGTTAATGGGAGTAGGAGACCTTCCCAATATTAAATGCGGATGCAGTCGTCTCGTTTGTCCTACTATCATCAGGGATATGGTTATAAATAGTCGGGTTTCGTTGTGAAGGCAAACAGGTCATGGTGCGACTTAGCGTATTTTTTTGCCAAATGATAAAACTTAGTCAGGGAATTGAATTATTCAGATGTATGAATACAAAAAATTATGATTGAAATTTGTAGTGGTGGACTTAGGTTCTGAAATGAGAGATTTTCGTATGGTGGTTTTTTTGTGCCTCTTGGATGCTTTCGATATAAGATTCTATCAATTGTGGAGACTATCGATACGAGATCCTATCATGGTGTTGGGCATCCTTGCTCTGCAATGGTTGGTATCCGATGCCTTCAAATATGCCTCGCATCGGGTGGGGTTCCTATCTTCTGTTTGTATGCCAAATTGGAATGTCGGGGACCCCCTTTCATGATGCCCAGCAGAGATGAACCATTACATTCAATGATGCTGCCCCCAAAGGGTGAAGAGAATGGAGAAGCTATATCCTTGGTATTGGTGTCGTAGGAGAGGGGGAGAGGAGAATATTCAAGATATGCTCTTCTCAAAAGGATGGGAGAACTTGATGTTGATAAGGGAGCTTTCTCATTTTCTTGTTCTTCCTAACCATCGTCTATGTAAAAATTAGGTTGTAGGTAGTTATTGTGTATGGTTTGTCAAAGGAGACCCTTTTAGTTGTTTTCATGTAAAGATGTTATCAGAAAATGAAAAAAAGAGGAGCTTGATACTTTTCTTCTTGTATGTGTTATTTTTGACGATGTTGAGTGGAGGGCTTCAAATGTATTTGGAGACATTATGCTTTAGGATGGTTTGGCGTTTGTGCCGAGGGCAGTTTGAGGTGTCAAGCCTTGAAGACTTGATGTTCTTGGTACCACACCGAGGATACTATATAGCATTGAGTCTTTAGGAAAATCATGTACCTAGCATGGCATCGAGAATACTAGAAGGTGTTGTGTCTTCGGAAATTTGCATATCTGGCATTGCGCCGAAAATACTACTAGGCGTTGTACCTTATAAAATTTGCGTATTTGGCATTGTGCCAAAAATACTAAGGGGTGTTGTGCCTTAAAAAATTTATGTATTTAGTATCTGGCGTTGCAACGAAAATACTAGGAAAGGTTGTGCCTCAGAAAATTTGTGTCTCTGACATTGCGCCAAAAATACTAGGAGGCGTTGCACCTGACGGAATTTGTGTGTCTTTTGGTAATCAAGTTGTGCAACCAAGGGGGGAGTGTCCACTTGTATAGAAAATAGGATCTTTGTTATTGTTGACTTGTAGAACATTTGATACTCGTAATCAGGGGCAATAGAATTCATTGGTGATAGATGTGTAGGTTTGAAGTGTTCCAGGTATAAGGTAGGCTTGTACCGTCTAACTGACTGAGTCAGTAAGCTCCAGATCGAAGTGTTGAATGTATCACATAGGGGCCTTCCCAGTTGGGTGCTAGCTTGCCCCCTGATAGTGATTGTCTGGTTGTTTCCACTCTCCAAAGTACTAGGTCTCCAGGTTTGAATATCCTTGCCTTGACTCTCTTGTTGTAGTAGCAGACCATTTGCTGCTGATAGGGAGCCATCCGGGTGGAGGCGGTATCCCGTACTTCTGATAAGAAGTCTAATTGCTCGCGCAGGGCAAATTCATCGGGTTTCATTTTGTATTGTTCCACTCATAGGGAGAGAATCCCTATTTCGACAGGTAGGACTACCTCAGCTCCATAAGTTAGGTAAATGGTATTTCCCATGTGGCCCTTCTAGACGTCGTTCATTAGGCCCATAAGATTTCCCTGAGTTTATTTGCCTACTGACCCTTTGCTTTATCGAGTGTTGTCTTAAGTCCTTATAGGATAGTTTGGTTCGTTACTTCAACGAGTCTATTTGATTGAGGATGAATGATTGATGTTAATTGGTGCTGAATTTCTAATTTGTCACAAAACTCCTTGAACTCCCTGTTGTCAAACTGTCTTTCGTTGTCAGTGATCAAGGACCTGGGTAGTCTGAACCTTATAACTAGTGATACCCATATGAACTTCTAGATTCTCTTGGTTGTGATCTAGGCCACTGGTTTCGCTTCTACCCATTTAGTAAAGTAGTTAATGGTGATGATGATAAATCTTCGTTGTTCGGTGGCACGAGGGAGCGAACCGAGTATGTCTATTTCCCATTGCGTGAAAAGTGAGGGGCTGCTGATAAGATATAAGTCGATTGAAGGTTGGCGGGGAACCGAAGAGAAGTGTTAACACTTATCACATTTCTCAACGAAAGTGCGCGCATCAGCTTTCATGGTAGGTTAGTAATAACCCTGTCTTAGGGCTTTGTTATCCAGGCTTTGTACTTCCAAGTGATTTCCACATATTCCCTTGTGTATTTCCCTAAGAATGTATTTGTGGGTCAAGCATTTGAGATATGGGTAAGTGAAACACTTTTTGTAGAGGGCCCCACAGATGATGGCATAGTGCGCAGCTCAACGTTTGATCTTGTCTACCTTTGTTGACGATTTGGGAAGTTGTTCGTTATTTAGGTTGGCTTGTATGGGGTCTTTCAAGCTCGACAAGTGGCACGTCAATAGGATTTGTCCATGTTCTTTGATATTGGGGCAAAGGAGACTCTCGACGTATATTGTTTGGTTGTTCACTATAGAATCTAAACTAGCTAATTTAGAGAGAGTGTCGGCTTGGGCATTCTCCGATCTCAGGATTTGTTATATGTCGATCCTGTGATACTTTCGTAGTTTTTCTTGTAACTTGGCTAAGTAACTGGCCATTATTGGTTCTCTTGTCTCGTAGGTGCCTTCGATCTGTTTTACCACAAACTGACTGTCAGTGAACACCCTCATCTCTTGAGCTCCCAATGAGGCCGCTATCCGTAGTTTGGCTAAGAGTGCTTCATATTCGGCTTGGTCGTTGATAGCTTTGAATTCAAAACGAAGTGCGTATTCGGCCTTAAAACCATCAGGGCCCATGAGGATGAGCCCTGCCACACTCCCAAATGAATTAAAAGATCTATCCACGTGTAACATCTAAGGCGGCAATGTGCATTCCTTCCGAAGGTCATCAGACACCTATTGAGCATCGCTCGGGAGCGTACATTACAAGATGAAGTCAGTGAGAGCTTAGCCCTTGATGACGAGTCTCAGTTGGAAGGTGATATCGAATTCTCCAAACTCAATACTCCACTTGATTTGACATGCTTTTTGTAGTATATGTTTTAGTGGTTTATTGGTTAGGACCATAATTATATGCGCTTGGAAGTACGGGTGGATGCATCGAGTGGTTATGATGAAAGCAAATGTCATCTTCTCTATGGGTTTGTAGTTTACTTCTGCTTCGTGGAGGATGCGATAGACATAGTACACGGGTTTTGAACGTCTGCATCTGACTGAAGTTACACTGCACAAAGGGCATGGTTAGAGATTAAAAGGTAAAGATGCAACTTTTCACCAAGGATGGGTCGAGAGATCAATGGTGGAAACGCTAGATATTCTTTGAATTTGTCAAAAGCTATCTGGCACTCGGTAGTCTACTCGAACTTTTGAGATTTCTTCAAGGTAGAGATGATACCGGGCCGGTTTGGGCCAGTTCTAGGGACTGGCCCAAGAATCGCGGGTCGGTTCGATCGCAGTTCCAATGCAGTCCCGGTCTGGGCTGGGTCGGTTCGGTTCGGTTCGACGGTTTTCAAGTGAAAGTTTTTTTTTTTTTTTTAAAAGGCTATTGGAGCCGAGTCAGGCCAGTTAAAGAAAAATAGGAATCGGACCAACCCAATTACTGTAGCGGGCCGGGTCGATTCCAGGTTACTATTCACCTGGGTCGGGGGCCCCCGGCCACACTTTTCTAGGCCAACTGGGCTAGTTTTTGGGCAAAAAATAACCTGGTTACATCTCTACTTCAAAGCATCGAAAAATGGCTTGTACTTCTCCCTGACCTTGGACATGAATCGACTTAAGGTGACAATCCACCCTGTGAGGCTTTGCATCTCTTTTAATGTTCTGGGGGGTGTCATATCCGTGATGGTTTGGATTTTTTCTAGGTTTGCTTCAATCCCTCTACTCGTGATAATAAAACCAAGGAACTTTCCAAAAGTAATACCAAAAGTATACTTCATCGGATTAAGCCTCATGTTGTATTGCTTCAAGGTCATAAAAGTTTCCTCCAGGTCCGCTACATGACTTTCTAGGCTAACGCTCTTAACAAGCATGTCGTCTACATAGACTTCTACATTCCTACCAATTTGGTCATTAAAGACCTTGTTGACTAGTCTCTGGAAGGTGGCTCCTATGTTCTTTAGACCAAAGGGCATGACTTTGTAGTAATAAGTGTTAAACTCCATAATAAAGCTCGTCTTCTCTTCATCTTCGGGAGCCATCCAGATCTGGTTGTAGTCAGAGTAGGCGTCTATAATGCTAAGGAGCTGATGGCCTAAGGAGTTGTCTACGAGCTTATCGATAATAGGTAATGGATAGCTATCCTTCGGGCAGACTTTATTGAGATCAACAAAATCGACGCACATTCTCTATTTGCCATTGGCCTTCTTTACCATGACTACATTCGCTAGCCATTCAAGGATTTTACCTCTCTAATGAAGTCTGCAGTCAAGAGTTTTCTCACTTCTTCCTGAATGACACATTACCATTCAAGGGCAAATACCCTCTTCTTTTGGTTCACTGGTTTTCAGTTTGGGTCCACGATTAACTTGTGCATGATTACAACGGGGTGTATCCCCGGCATATCCTCGGGCGACCATGTGAAAACGTTGAAGTGACAGTGGAGACAGGTGATGATAGCCTCTTGTAAGGATAATGGTAACTTTGCTCCAATCTTGACAGTTTGGTCAGGGTTTCCATTGAGCAAAATTTTGTCTACCTCCTCGACAGGCTGAAACTTGTCTCCTATTGCGGGGTCATCTTTAAACTCAACTTTTTCTATGGAGAGGCCTTCCTGATTCTCCTGGGGTGTCAGTGGTCATGGTGTGGGGTCGTAGTTGATGATCACGATCCCTTGCTCCGTGGATTTTAATTTTCATATGTCTAGTGCTAAGCAAGGCCTCTAGACAATTCAGGCTTGGTCGGCCGAGAGTAGCATTGTAAGGAGAGGGAGACTTGATCACATTGAATGTTACTTTGACAAAGGTACAATTTGCAGGAACTTCGAGGGTCATGCGGAGTGTTATGATACCTTATGGATACAATGATTCCCCTAGAGGCCCCTTTATTGAGGTTGCTTGGGGATGCAGATTTGCACTGATGAAGCCTATATGCTAAAAAGCGTCCCAGTAAATAATATCGTAACCTAAACCCTGGTTGACCGAAACCCTCTGTCCATATGTAAACCTATCCCTATTGTTATGACAAGAGGATTGTTGTGATCTAGTGGCACTCTGATTAGGTTGTCATCGTTGAAACTTATAAGCGGTCTCCTTTTTTTATGCGACATGATGTCTGTGATGTCGTGGATCCTTGGGTGGGGGATGTGTTACTTCTTAGTCTGTGTCCCACAGTGGGTGCCAATCTGATGGAGGTGGGTTTTCTCCTCAACATCGGTTCTGACTACTTTCTTGGGAATCTCAAAACTGAGGATGATTTCTGACTCTCAACTTGCAAAAAGTGCCGGAGGGTACTCTAGGAGAAGACTCCAATACTCAAGTCAGGAAAGAACGGTTTTTTATATATGGTAAAATAGATAAAGAAGAGCCCCCGCTTGGGGGGTGTTGGTGTGTGATAATAGTGTTTGCTCTCAAGAGCTTACCTTTGCGGTGGCTGAAGCTTTGTTTATATATTTACCTCTTTGCGAAGGGTGTCCTAGGGTTTTTTGTAGTTCCCTAACCCCCATTTCCCTTGCGAGGGATCAAAGTGTATTCTCGAGATTGTCCGGATGACTGTCGCTTTTTTGTATTCAGATCCGTAAACAGGGGGCCTCATTCCTTAGTGGTTATGTTTGTTCAGGTAAGTGCTCGTATTCCGAAAACTGTTTTGGTTATGAGAAGATTCCTATCTTTGTTAGGAGGGTTTGACTTTGTTTGAAGGTTCATTCTTTCTTCAAGTCTTTTGGGGGCATAATTATTCCCTATGGTTATTCGTTTTATGGCTTTGAGGTGTTCATCCTAGGGATCGGGGAATTGAGGAATGAGGATACCAAGAAGGGAGAGCAAGATGACCGAAGAGTGGGGCACCAAGGATTTGTAGATGGCCTCGAGAGAACCTCCTTGTCTTAAGTGGCTTAGGAGGTAGAGGTCCTGATTTAGTAAGCTTCTTAGTCCGTTTATTGGACTTTTTGTCAAGTATCATCAGTACTAAATTAATTAATATTTATATAAAAACCTTCATATTTTTTATGTTTACATATTTTTCATATTTAATAAATTATTTGCTTATTTAATTATAATTATAATTTTTATGTTATTTTTCTTATAATTAACAATTACATATTTGATTATTTTAAATTTTTATTATAAAAATGACCATTATATTATTTTCATTAAATAATTAATATTTAGATAAAAAATCTTTCTATTTTTAGATTTATGTATTTCTCTAAGTTTTTGTTTTTTCTTTTTATTTTTATAAAATGTTGTTTTGTTATTTTGTTTTATATTCATTTCTATTTTCTTGTTTTCATTTCTGTGTAACCTAGTATTCATAACATTTACCGGTATCTATCGCACCTCTCTCCATGCAATGTTCTATGATTTCTCTAAATTACCCAAGTTCCTTTAATTTTCCCTCGTAGTGTAGTTGACTCAGGTGCAGTATTTGAAAGATTGTATTAGTTGTTTGCTTTATGACAATACTTGTCTTTCTTTTCTCTATATGCAAATTTTCTCTATAAATAAGTATTTCCTCTGCATGGTTGAATTTATTCCTTCCTTTTCTAGCGTTTCAAGATTTTGAGCCCACATCAGCGTCAATTCTTTTTTGTTTTTGTTTTGATTTTCATCGATCGGTATCTGAATTTCGTTCAATTAATCCGATCTGAACACTGTGAGACCCATTTTAGGAGTTGACTTTCTCAAATATTTTTTTTTTCATTTCCAAAATTCAAACTCGACACTATAAAAAAATACCTAATTAGCGACGGATTTAAACTTGAAAATATCAAAAAAATTCGTCACTAAATTGTTTAGCGACGGATTTAGCCACGAATTCATATCCGTGGCTAATAGCGCGTCACAAAAATTTTGCCACGAATTCGTATCCGTGGCTAAATTTAGCCACAAATTCAAAATTTAACCACGGATTATAATTCATGGCCAACTTTAGCCATGGATTCAAAAATTTGTGACTAAATTTAGCGATGAATTGATGAATTCGTGACCAAATCCATGGCTAAATTTTTCATTTTATATTTTTAATTTTAAAAGCCACCGGCCCACCGTCGGCGGCCGCCAACCCACTCGCCAACCCCCGCCCCGGCTCCCGCTAGTGTATGAACCAACTTCCTACTGTTTTATATTTTTGTAGAAAATGTGCATTTATCCAGATTCGAATCTGGGACTAAGAGGACATCTGGAGCGTTCTCAACCACTATGTCATATTAACTTATCTGATATACTTTTTTTTTTTACTTCATTACTTTCTTTTTAAATTTTACCATTAAAAATACAATTTACTAATTTGATAAAAATATAAAATATAAAATTATATTTAATAAAAATACAAAATTATATTTAATAAAATTAAAAAATTATCTTTAACAAAAATACAAAATTATACTTTAAAAAATACAAAAATATATTTAATAAAAATCAATACCCTAATTTAATAAACATATAAAATATAAATTTATATTTAATAAAAATATAAACTTATATTTAACATAATTTTAAATTAGCGACAAATTTTGCCACGGACAAAAAATTCGTGGCTAATTAGCCATGAATTTGTAATCCGTGGCTATTTAGTCACGAATTTTTGATCCGTGGCTAAATTTTGCCACGAACTTCGGATTCGTAACTAAATTTTGCTACGAATTTCGAATTCGTGGCTATTTAGCGTCGGATTATGAATTTCGTCGTTAAATTAGCGACACATAATTATTTTCGTTATTAAATTAGCGACGAAAATGGATTTGTGACAAATTAGGCTCGAATTTAGCCACGAATTTTTGTTCGTGGCTAAATTCGTGACTAATTTATAACGAATTCTATTTTTGTCGTTAAATTCGTGGGTAAATAGCGATGAATTTTTTTCATGGTTAAAGTTCGTGGCTAAAATCATGTTTTTTTGTAGTGCGAAATCTTTAGTTAAGGGTTTGACTGAAAATATATATATATTTTTGATAGAATTACTCTATTATTCTATTATTGACTGTTTTATTATGAGAAAATATGTAAAAGTTTTACGTCCAAAAAAGTGGGTTCAAACTTTTTGTTAAATTGTAACATTAAAAATTAAGTGGAAAAATGTATTTTCACAGTAATTTGGAACTTAGGTGAGATAATTGCAATTTTTTCTTCAGGATTAAGAATCACGAAAATTAAATTAGTTGATTTACTTTTTCTCATTATTTTTTTTTTGGGAGAATTGAAATTTGATTTATTCTTTTATACGGTATGAGCTAATTATTCTATTGTCTATCATAAGGTGTATGAGATTAGTGTAAGGTAGGCCGGCTATTGGCCTGCCCTCCTCCGTCTTAAGTCTCAACTTTTCCACGGGTCCAAACAATCCAGCTTTTGTCCCTACAAACTATGATTTAGGTATGATTTTTATTAATGGATTATGTTATCTATGTTCACAAATGTTAATATATGTGACATCATTTGTTACCACATTAGTCATTACTCCACATATGTTAAGTTATGTTAATATATGTCTCTCATGGATGGTTCAAGTAGTAGAGACTTTTCACTTCTATCCTTCATTCCTTTATTCGATCCCGTTTAGTTATATCTCTTTATACTAAAAAAAAATTATATTAATAT
Organism: Dillenia turbinata; assembly: GCA_037126225.1. Classification (NCBI taxonomy): domain Eukaryota; kingdom Viridiplantae; phylum Streptophyta; class Magnoliopsida; order Dilleniales; family Dilleniaceae; genus Dillenia; species Dillenia turbinata. The sequence continues at coordinate 7,750,852 of JBAMMX010000022.1, read as the reverse complement.
ATATATATATCCATATATATCAACATATATGTCAAAATATGCCAACATATTTATATTTGGTAGATTATTGTGATTTTCTTGATATTAGGCCTTTTCTTTTATCATACTTACTCTAATCTGTATAAACACCCCATTTGTACAATGTATTAAATGCACAGAAATATAGAAAATTCCATTTGATTCATTATCTTTTTCTGTTGTATGTATTTTAGATCGAGATTTGAATTTAAAATTATTAAATTGGAAGAGGGATGATTGTGATCACTATATTATCCTTTTGGGGACACAAATTATTGTTGGAATGTACACAAATATATTCAATTTTAGAAAAAAAATTGAATTATTTGAATTAAGAAACAAAAATTTTTGAAACTTTCGAAATAATTAGAAATGTTGGCCTCTGTAGTAGTGTAATTTCATTGTCCAAGGCCCATAATATATAATATTGTTTGTAAAATAGGATGCTTATATAAATAAGAAACAACACTATCATGTGTTATGAAATATGATTATGGAAAAGTAAATTTCATGTAATTGGATATAAGAAAAGAAGAAAAGAGAGCAAAAAATAACGGGCAGGAAAGTGGAGTTCGGAGCTCGGTTGGGTTGGGAAGAACATGAACAGAGAAAGGGAGCCATAAAAGACATTGCAAATTGAGAGAGAGAGAGAGAGATGCTTCAAGAGTGAGATTCGAGGGACATGGACAATGAGACAAGACAAATCAAATACAGCCCGACAAACCCTCCCTTGTTCTCCTTTGTTTTGTACTCATTATATTATGCCCACCATCCCATCATTGCCTCACTCTTTAATTTTACTGCCATCCGCCGTTTGCAATTTCATCTCTCTCTCTCTCTTAATATACAACAAAATATAATGAAATGAAATCGATTAACTATCCGTGAGGCACTGCAATTCTCTCTCACTCTCTCTCTCTCCCCATTAAAAAGGCCAGAAAGGTATAGTTTTATTTTTTTTATCATATACTTATGCTAACAACTATGCTGATAGAGACTATATATTTTTTCTTATTCTATTTTAATGAGAAATTATGGTAAAAATTAGAATTGTGAGCTTTGGAGAGAATGTTTACTCCAATTTTCTCACCAAATCTCATTATTTCTCCCTTATGAAATAAATAACATACCAAATTCAACCTTAAGCATGCAATCATATAATTGTGCTAACGTATTAAAGTGAAGATATCATATACTTACATGTTGCTCACGACTAGAACAAGCCAATTCGAGAAAATAGGTTCTAGAGATTTGTGCCAATGATATCTAAGAAAAACACGAATCCAATAAAACAACAATCAAATGTTTATCCGAGTAAGTTATATGGATTCTCTTATATTATTATACTTTATTTAATATCGCATGTTTATTTATATAATTATTTTTTTAAAGAAAAACTTGAATAATTAGAAATAATATGTATGTATTTATTTATGTTTAAATTGGATGATACTAGAAAACTTTTTGGAATTGCTTAAAAAATGTTGCTTTAAGCATTTAATACTTATAAATAGTTTTTTAATTTATAAGTCTATTTTATCTTTTTTAAAAAATAAATTATTATTTTTTTGAATAAATATTATTTAAAAGTAGTTAACTGTTCGGTAAAATGAGTGTTTATAAACTATATAAAATAGAGAAAAGATCATGATAGGTATAAGATACTTTGACCTAATTGGATGATAATATGAAACATATAATATAGTTGTAATTTTTATTACATGCAAAAGGGTAAAAATGTATTTTTGTTAGTCAAAATAATTTATTCTAATTGTACTTAAAAGCATCAAAATGAAAAAGTGAAGATCCGTAACTTTTTTTTTTGTTTATAAGTATTTTTTTTAAAATTTTTAAATATTTTTATAAACTTTAATTATCGATCGGTTATAATTTTAATTTTGAGTTATTAGTTTTTTCCATTTTAGTCAGGGATGTTTATATTTTAAAAATAATGTGATTGGTTGTCTTATGTCATTTGACAGGTTTTCTAGCTGAGCATCGGGCAAGTACAATGTATAAAGTCCAAATCATGTATTACAATACTAAAATTTTGGAATTAAGTGCCTAAGTCGAAGGATGCGGATCAGCTGATCTTTAATTTTTAAATTAAAACCAATTATACAAGATGAGGTTACCCTAATCCAAAATTAGAAATTTTAAGAGATTTTCTTTATAGAAAAGCAATACCGAAAAGTTCCGAATATATGAATGGATAAACATAATATACATTGTATCAAGTATGATAAGTACTATAGTGGCGGGTTATCTTATAAAAATTAAAGAAATAAATAAAAATTTTCCAAGTACTCTCCCTTAGCAGAGAGCAGGACAAAATGTGTACACGCGCACCACGCCCTTTTTTAGTATGATATAAAAGAAAACAAACATTTGGCATTCCAGACGTCGTACACAGAACGAGACTGAGAAGGATGTCTCAAACTCTGGCTCTTCTCTCCCTCTAGAACACTGCCTAGTCCACAAGCTCACATATTTTGTCTCTCTATAAATTACAGCTGTTCGTGAGGAACTTGAAGCAGAGTAGTTTGGTGAGAAAATGGAGATGGGTTTTTCGTGGGTGTGTTCAATTCTGATAGGAGTTGGTTTGTTTGCATTGAGATGGATTCTGAGCAATGTGAATAGTTGGATTCATGAATCTAAATTGGGTGAAAAGCAGTATTTGTTGCCTCCTGGTGATATGGGTTGGCCTCTTATCGGCAATATGTGGTCCTTTCTCAGAGCTTTCAAGTCTTCCGATCCCGACTCCTTTATCAACAGCTTTGTCTCCAGGTCTCTCTCTCTCTCTCTCTCTCTGTACTTTGAAAGTCTCTTTAAACTGAGTTTTGTAGTTGAATTCTCTGAATTCTGAAGATGGGTCTGTGGCGAAATGCATATCTTTGGTTTAATTTTGGTAGGTTTTTTCTTTTAATTTGAAAAATGGTGTGGAATTGGCAAAAGGGTTGATGTCAGTGTGTGATGTACTCTAGTGAAAAGCAGTATCTAACCTTGAAGAATCAAATACGTCACCAAATAGATTCATCCAGATAACTGCACAACTCTGACATTTTTTGCTGTCTTATTTTTTGTTTTTTCTCTTTTTATTTTTTATTTTTATTTTTTTATATTATCCCGATTTCTACGTACGCCTAATTGTACAAATTCTATGCTTCTCTCTCTCTCTCTCTAAGAAACTTGTAGTCTTTTAATTTAAGCTTTAGGAAATAAGACAGTGTTCCGGACTCATTCTTTCTGTGTGGAGTGAACAATTTTGAAGTGCAGAGTGCTTTCTTTTTCTTGCAATTCGGCAGTTTGAACTTTGATGCGGTTTTCCGCAGACAAAGAACAAGTAGTATGACAGTTCATGAGACAAAACAATATATAAGGAAAAAAAAAAAGAAAAAAAAATCCTATTAACTTTTTACGTGGAGGGTGTAGGACCTACTTTCATTTGAAAGGACTTAAGCTTTTGATTTGGAGGATATTTTGATCATTTTAATATTTATTCATTTATTTTGAGTTGTTCCTGCCATTGATTGTTGCCATTACTTTTGTTGCTTCCAAGGACGGTTATATGCAAAAACCTGACTATGCTTTCTACCAACACTAACCCTACTTTTTTTCATATTTACTAAAATGCCCCTCAAATTTTGTGTGGATCGAGTACATTAATGATTAAACGTGAATTTAGTAAATCAAACAAATGTTTTCTTTATCTTTTTATTTTTAATCTATGCTTTATTGTTACAATTATCTTTTAAATAAAATTTTAAATTTAAATTTAAATATATAAAAAATTTTTATTTTTTAAGAGTCTAACATGATCCGTATGGAATTTAGGATTTAATCGATATTAACGTAATTATTAAATATCAATGATTTATTAAAAAAAATTATTTTATGTTTTTCTATTATGTTACTTCTTAGTATGGTTGAGATGTGAAGTGGTAATGCTAACGTGATGCTTATCATGGTTGGGTGTAGGCCCTTTATCCATAATTGATAAAAAATTATCGTATTAGATTTTTTTTTTTTTTATCATAACAAATATAACTACATGAATACTTTTTATCATATATTTATTTATTTTTTCCAAGAAATAGTATTGTTTCGTAATGCCTTCCGGAACAAGCACTAGTGTGGTTTAATATGATAGAGAGAAATGTCCCCCCAGTATCATTTTTGCATAGTCCAAGATATCAGGCTGTGTGTCATGCTTATAGAAATGGGCATGACAAGTGGTATTGATCTGGGGTTGATTTGACCCCATTAGAAGGATTTGATAATTGAAATAGATTTCTCATTCGATTTAGCTCACAAGTTGAATCAATTATTAACCCCCAGTAATCTCCAATCGAATGGCTATGAGGGAGCCTGCATGCCACTGTGTGTCCATAATTATTACTTCCAATATCTCCAGCAGTCGATAGAAATCCTAAGAGGCCCTAAACATCTATCATGTTGTTCTTTTTCTCGACATGTATTTTTGGTCTGATAAGTCATTCACTTCTGATCTGTGGACATTAAGAAAACCCCACATGAAAAGTCATGGTCCAATGGCTTTACCTTTAAGTCATTGTCCCTATTTTAATCTAATTTTACCCTTGATTTAGTAAAAGATTTTTTGTTTGATAGGTGAAGATTTTATTGATTCTAACTTGATCTTATTTTCAAACACTACTTTTCATTGACATAGATGTGGCTTATGTTTCTTGATATTGGGTACCAAAATATCTAAATATTTCTAATCTCTATATCTATTTTTCTAATACTTCTAGAAATCCAAAGTTATGTTTTATGTTTTATACAATTTTCTCAATGTGGAAATTAACTAATGGGTAGGGTTTAATTGTGAACAAAAATAAAAATAAAAAATAAAAAGTCATGAATTTTCATAGAGACACCCTTTCCGTTGGGCTTGGCAATGGGTAGGGGCAAGACTTGGATATGTGACTTCATTATAAGTAGGAGATTTAAGTCATTTGACTGAGATATCTTGAATTATGTTTTAGAACACTTATCTTTTGTTTGTTTGAGATAAATGTGAGCAAATGTCTGAAACTAGTTTTTCGACGTTACCAATTTGAGGTATGTATATAAGGTTGATACTGATACTATGTTGCACGTTGATGAATTCAGATTTGGGCGCACAGGAATTTACAAGGCCTTCATGTTTGGACGCCCTAGCGTGATAGTAACAAGACCTGATACTTGCAAGAGAGTTTTGACAGATGATGATGCCTTTCGGCCTGGTTGGCCTGCTAGTACGGAGAGACTCATGGGTAGAAAATCTTTTCTTCTTATTCCATTCGAAGAACATAAGCGTCTAAGGAAGATTACAGCTGCACCGGTTAATGGTCATGAAGCATTGTCTGTCTACATGAAATATATTGAAGAAAATGTCAAGTCTACATTGGGTAAGTGGTCTACAATGGGAGAAATCGAGTTCTTGACTGAGCTTAGGAGGCTCACTTTTAGGGTCATCATGCACATTTTTCTTAGTGAAGAGGAAGAGCATGTTGTGAGGAATTTGGAGAAGGAATATACTGCTTTTAATGGTGGTATTCGAGCTATGGCAATCAATTTACCTGGATTTGCTTATCATAAAGCACTCAAGGTAAGTTTTATCAATTCCAATTATTTTAGCTTTTGTTTTGCAATTCTGATTCATAAGATATAATAAGAATGCTAGTCATTGGTTACCCAAATTTTTTTCTTAAACCCTGATGCTATTGTGAGACATTATGTAGAACAGAAAAAAAAAAAAAAAAATCAAAATCACAATGCTAGACATTGATGTGACAAATTTGGTTTCCTTGGCATGTCATTGAATAAAAACCTAAACATTATTGAAGATAGAAAAGTTGCTCAAACTTTAATTGTGCACAATTATGCAACATAAGATCAAGAACAATTTGTTATTTCTTCTCCAAAACATTACTTCTACTAAGAATCTTTGCAGAAGAGAATGAAACAAGATTTTCTTTTTATTGCAGGCTAGGAAAAACCTAGTGGCTAGATTTCAAGAAGTAGTGAATGAACGAAGGAAGCGAAGGCTTGAAAATCAGCCCATAGTGAAGAAAGACATGATGGATCTGCTGGTTGATGTTGAAGACGAAAAGGGCAGGAGATTGGATGACGAGGAAATCATCGACGTATTACTAATGTACTTGAATGCAGGCCATGAATCTTCGGGACACATTACAATGTGGGCTACCATCCTCTTACAAGAGCACCCCAAGATCTTTAGAAAGGCTAAGGTTTATAGTTTTTTTTTTTTTTTTTAAATTCTATTTTTACATAATTCTAAAACAAAAAGTTTTATTCAGAAAGGCACATTACATCGTATCATTTGCTTGATTGTTTTGCAGGAAGAGCAAGAGAAAATTGTGAAGAACAGGCCACCAACACAAGAAGGGTTAACTCTGGAGGAATATAGGCAGATGGAATATCTGTCCAAGGTTAGTGATCTCTGACCTGGATTTTCATCCATATTTACTTTTGTGAGTTAGGTTATTGCTTCAAATATGTCACAAGATAATTTTTTATTTTTCTTTTTTCTTCTCCTTTGAAGGTGGTTGATGAGACACTTCGTTTGATTAATATCTCCTTGGTTGTTTTTCGAACGGCCCAAACTGATGTCAAAATGAATGGTGAGTTTAAATCTCTCAATTACTACAAAAGGAATGCTATTCATCACAAGTAAAATACTTCAAAATTTCAAATAAGTTTTCATAACTTGTTAATAGATTGATATTTTGGTGTATTATTTTTTTCATAATTCAATATTTTATATAAAATGTGATTTTTTTATAATAGGATACCTTATCCCAAAGGGATGGAGAGTTCTTGCATGGTTTAGACAGGTCCACATGGACCCCGATAATTATCCGGACCCGAAGGAGTTTGATCCATCAAGATGGGATGTGAGTGCCCATCACTTGCATTTTTGTTTCCTAGTCTTTTAAAAGCTTAAATTATTCTTATGTATATATACACCATTATTTTGTGTTGGGGGGGGGGGGTACAGGGTCCACCACCCAAAGCTGGAATGTTCATACCATTTGGAGGAGGAAGTCATTTGTGCCCCGGAAATGATCTCGCCAAACTTGAGATTGCTATTTTCCTTCACTACTTTCTTCTTGGTTATAAGTAAGTTTGTAGAGTCTTATGGTACAAATGTTGTGGAATGGATTATGGTTTGCAGGCTTATGTATTATTATTATTATTATTATTATTATTTTGGTTGCAGGGTGGAAAGACGCAATCCAGAGTGTCCATTGAGGTACTTACCTCATCCGAGGCCGAAAGACAATTGTTTGGCAAGGATTATAAAAGTGAAAAACCCTTGAGCCTACAAAAAACAGTTGTCCAAAGATCTACAATTTTCGGTAGTCTATGCACTTGTGGTGCAAAAGTCTGTCATGGTTTATTAATGAACAACTTTCTTTTCCAGATATTTTACAAAGAAAATGGACTTCTTGTTTCTTTTTTGGTGTGTGTTTGCCATCTTATACACAAAAGCAGAAAAGGAAGCAATTAAGTCTCCTCTCAACAAATACATTGAGGCCTTAAGTCCTACAATCCGTTGCGCAGAGGGAGAGGATATTGAAGATTGAAGTGATGAGGAAAACCTATATTGATGTTCCTTCTTTTCTAGTTACCGTGCAATTACAATGCATCCCCATTTATACAAAAGAAGCCCAGCTGACTTTCTTTCTTTATCTAATTCCTGAATAACATGTGTGTGGACTAATATACCCTTCCAAGTTTATAAATTCACCAATATATCCTTTTTTTTTTATATATATATAAGAAGATTTGAACTCAACATATTTATAAAAAGATGGAGGACAGTTTCAGTTGAACTATAGATCATTATCGACTGGATCATTGTTGAAAATAGGCCATTGTAGGAAAATGCATTCAACTCCGGTCTTGCCTTCTTCCCTCACTTCTCTATAAGCAGCATCAACATGTATTCTACTCTTTCCGGTTTCTCCATGAATTGTCATTTTAAGCTAAAAAATCAACCAAACCTACTCTTTGATTTATCAATGTCTTCACTTATTTATTTATTTCTTCTCCATTCTAAGTTGTCCCCCATAATTTAAAAAAAAAAAAAATCTATTTTTTCCTTCAAAAAAGTCTATTTTTGGAGAGGGCAGTTTTTTTGTCGAAAAAATGGTTTTCTCATATTATATAATTCTAACTCACGAATTTTTTATTATATCAAAAAGAAAAAAAATAAATCAAGTGCATATTAAATATATGTATCAACCTTTATTTTTACTGTTTGGTTGTCTCTTATTTTTGTTAAAATACATGGAACTTAAAAGTGTTTCACTACAAAAAAAAAAAAAAAAAACTCGGTATTAGTTACGGATTTAGCGATGAAAAAATAAAGAAAATTCATCACAAAAGAGATTTTTCATGAATTTTGTAACGAAAAAATTTCCGTGACTAATATAGCATTACAAAATTTTGCAACAAAAATTTTAAAATTTCGCCATAAAGTCCGTCACTAATTAGCGATAGATATTTTGTCACAAATTTAACGAGAGATACATTGCCACAAATTCAACAACGGAGATTTTGCTATGAATTCAGCGACGGATATTTTGTCACGAACTTGGGGATGGATATCTTGTCACAAACTTAATAACGGATTTTTTGTCACGAATTTAGCAATAAATTTTTACTACAAACTTAGCGATGAATATTTGCCACGAATTTAGTGATAGATTTTTTGTCACGAGCTTAGCGACGAATATTTTTTCATGAATTTAGCGATGGATATTTTACCATGAATTCAGTGACCGATATTTTGTCACAAACTTAGAGATGGATATTTTGCCATAAATTCAGTGACGGATATTTTGCCACGAATTTAGCGACGAATTTTTTGTCACGAATTTAGCGACGGATTTTTTATCATAAATTTAGCTTTAGATTTTGTACCACGAATTCAGCGATGAATTTTTTGCCACAAACTTAGCGATGGATAGTTTGCTACAAATTTAGTGACAGATATTTTTCCACTAACTTAGCGACAAATATTTTGACACGAACTTAGTGACAGATTTTTTGCGACGAATTTAGCGACGGGTATTTAGCCATGATTTCAGCGACGGATATTTTGTCATGAACTTAGTGACGAATATTTCACCACGAACTTACTAGCGGATATTTTGTCATGAATTTAGCGATGGATCTTTTGTCACGAATTTAGCGACGAATATTTATCACAAATTTAGCAACGAATTTTTTATGATTAGTAAAAAAAATTTTTGCAGCACTGAAATTAATCCTCTAAATGAAATCCTACCTTAAAATTGAATTTAATTATCGACATAGAAGTCTTAAATAAATGGAACGTGTCACGCCTTGACCCTCCCGCTGAACACGTAATAACCGCCGCGTTATCCCGTCATACGGATATGACCTCCCCATATACCGAGATAGCGCAAGATATTCAAATCTTTCAATATATCTTCCAAAACAATAAACTCATTAAACCAATAAATCATATATCAACTTGCATGCAAAGGACCCATCCGATCCATCCCTGTACACATAAGTATGCATCGGCACACATTTAGGGAGGGGATCCTGTACATGCATGCATGCAATGTGGCATTCCCAGCCATTTCAGAGTTTCACAAAGTCACAATTTCAAAAATATTTCAACAAATCACAATAAAAGTCTAAATATCCCAATTAAGAACAATAAATTTTGCAAAAATAAGTTTTAAACAATTTTAAACATTTTTCACATAAACCAAGTTTGGATTCCATCGATACTCGTTCCAAACAAAAAAAAAATACGACAACTATCAATCAAATCCAAACTTCAAAAGAGTTGTATAGCTTCCTTCCACGGATGAAATTTCTTCAACCTAAAAAAAGTAGTATCCCCACCAATACCTATCGTGGATCACCAAAATATCTCAAAATCAGCCAATACCCGCCAAAGTCTATGCCTCCTCTATAAAAGATTGAAAGGAGGGGGTGAGTATTTTAAAATACCCAGTGAGTGGAGTGCAGTGACAGGTATCATATAAATAAAGGGTGATGGTGGTAATGTCAAATATATGTATCGACCATCATTGAATGTCATAATGAAACTCATCATCATAAAATCATTCATATTAATTCACCATGACTCATAATATTTAACTCAATAAATCAAATCATATTTTTTTTTCACAATTTTGGGGTTTATCGAAAATATTATCCTGCCAATAGCCGTTGGCAGGACCCGCCAAGAGATTTTCCATAATTTTCATAAAATCCATTCCATCTTGGCGTTGGCCTGAAACTCCATGAGGTGCTACCACGCTATTCGGCAGCCAGAGGAGGCTCTCCATCTCGCCTACCACCAAGCTAAATATAAAACTGCTTTAGTCACGCCACCCCACACGGTCCGATCCGTGACAAGACTCAGACTGCAGTCCTTTTTCCCAGTACTATGTTATCAAACTCATTTTTATCAATTAATACATACTCAAATATAAAGTAGAGCAATATTTCACAATTCACATGAGTATCCCAAAATAACATGGTACAAACAATTTAATAATCATGTTCAGAGTCATGATCATTTCACAATTTCATTTTAGACATACCACAATCACAAAACAATTTCAATTCCATTTGTAAATTTATTTCAAAACTCAATTTATAAATCATATTTAAAATCATTTACTCATTCATATGATACATAACCATCCACTCACCTCTAGGGAGGGTATTCACTCCCTATTTCCACAAGTTTTCTAAAATGACTCATTTCAAGTCTCCAAAAGGTCAACCTAGACCAATCATTACAAAGCGCTATCATCATCTAACACATCCTATCATACTAAGCAGCCTAATTTATATAAAATTCTATATTTAACCTTAATAATTTCATACAAAATTTCAGGAAAATGCATTTCATTCGAAACTAACATACTTCAGAATATATATACACGTATTCTCAACCAAAATTCAACAAAAATAGTTCGAATATTGAAGGGATTGAAATTCCCTCACCTAAGGTTTTTCGCAGTTCACAACCCTCATCCGAATGCCTTCTCAGTTCAATCCGAGACCTGCAGTGCGTTCTAAACCAATGCAAAGCTTAGTAATTAGGCTTAAATTACCAAGAAAATCAAACGTTAGGACTATTGATCAGAAACTAACCCTTACCTGCGCAATGGAGGAACCGTAAGTCGTGGTCTAGGGGCTTCTGAAGCTCTGCAAGTCACCAGGTTAGGGACTTCAGCGCGGCTTGCAGAAGAGCTCTCGATAGAGAGCAAAGCGCGCGAGGGAGAGAGACAGAGGGGTTATTGCATGTGGGAAAGAGAGAGAAAGAGAGGGAGATATGGGTGACCTCCCTGTGATGACTACCGACTATTGCGGTTGGAGAAACCCGCGAAGGAGAGTCGCAGACACGGGAGAGGGAGAGAGTGCGACGGAGAGTAAGAGAGAATTTGAGAGAGAGAAAAACAGAGAGTGAGATAGAGAGAGAGAGGGGGAGACGAACGATCGTCTAGACAGTGGCGGTGGCGACGGTGGAACCACCGATGAGTGGTAGAAAGAGACGGAGAGGGGGAGAGAGCGCGCTGTCGTGAGAGGCAGAGAGAAATCGTGAGAGACGAAAGACGAAGGGGAGAGGGAATGAGATTAGGGTTTCCAACCCTAATTTCATTAAGGGGAGAACGCAACGTTTTGCCCCAAAACGCTGCTCCTCCTCTCTCTCTCCCCCCTTTTTTTTATATATAAACAAATAAATAAATAAACAAATAAATAAATAAATATTCATATATATTTATACCCACATTATATTAAAACCCCAAATTTATCAACAGCGAGATGCACTACGAATTTGCAAGCACGGATATTCTAAATATATCAAAAATTTTAATTTAATACTCCAAAATCGAAAATCAATAAAATTTAAAATTTTCATTATATGATATAGATATTTACAAAATTCCTAATACCAAATTTTCGGTGTTACAATACTTAACCCCCTAAAAACAAATTTTGTCATCAAATTTTCAAGATACAACTTATACATAAAAAAACTGTGGATGTTGCTTCCGCATTGATTCTTCAGTTTCCCAAGTCTGTTCTTCCATTTGATTACTTTTCCATAATACCTTGACTATGGGGATTTGTTTGCGTCTCAATTGCTTGACATGTCGATCAATGATTTTCATTGGTTGCACTTTGAAACTCAAATCTGGGTTCAACTCTATCGAAAGAGTTTTAATTACATGAGAAGGATCCGACAAATACTTCTTTAGCATTAATAAATGAAACACATCATGAATCTTCTCCAAATCCGGAGGTAATTCCAGTCGGTAGGCCATATTTCCAATCCTCTCAAGGATCTTGAATGACCCAATGTATCGAGGATTCAATTTTCCTCGTTTTCGGAATCGGATCACTCCCTTCCAATGTGATATTTTCAGGAAAACCATATTTCCAACCTCGAATTCCAAAGGTCTTGTTCTTTTGTTGGCATTGTTTTTCTGTCTATCTTGAGTTGCCTTCATCCTTGCTCGGATCACCTTCACATTTTCTGTCATTGCTTCTATTAGTCCCACATTTTCAATCTTCCACTCTCCATCGTCCCAACAAAGCGAAATTCGACATTTCCTTCTGTAGAGAGCTTTATAAGGAGGCTTCCCAATACTAGTTTGATAACTGTTGTTGTAGGCAAATTCAACCAACGGTAGGTGCCTATCTCGACTCCCTTGGAAGTCCATCACACATGCCCTCAACATGGCTTCCAACGTTTGAATTGTACGTTCAGATTGCCCATCCGTCTGAGGATGAAATGTCGTGCTAAATTTCAATTTAGTCCCTAAAGACTCTTGTAGCTTTGGCCAGAATCTAGAAGTGAACCGAGAATCACGGTCCGACACAATGGACACCGGTACTCCGTGAAGTCGGACAATCTCATCAATATATAGCTTGGCTAGTCTTTCCAAGGAATAAGCATTTTGAATTGGAAGAAAATGTGCCGACTTTGTGAGTATGTCAACTATCACCCAAATAGCATCGTGACGACTCGGAATACGTGGCAATCCCACCTCGAAATCCATAGTGATGTGCTCCCATTTCCATTCTGGTATAGGCAATGGCTGAAGTATCCCAGCCGGTTTCTGATGTTCAGCCTTGATTTGTTGGCATACTAAACATTTTACTACAAACTCGGCTATTTCCCGCTTTAACCCCGACCACCAATAAGTTTCTTTGATGGTTCGGTACATTTTAGTGCTTTCGGGATGCATAGCATAAGTCGAAGAGTGTGCTTCTTCAAGAATGACCTTCCGAAACTCATCATTTTTGGGAATACAAATTCGTTTCCTATACATCACTATGTCATCCTCCCGAATTTGGAAATCACCAGTTTGACCCTTGTGAACCTTCTCTACTATCTGCTTTAGCTCCTCATCACTTGCCTGGAGCTCTTTAATACGGTCCACCAAGGTAGGTCGAACTTCGAACTTTATCAATAATGCATCATTGTCATCACAAGCAAATTTGGCTCCAAGAGTACGAAGTCCAACAAGGCATGAAAGATAAGAACTTGCTTGAGAATGAGAAGATGAGGACTTGCGGTTTAAAGCATCCGTAACTACATTCGCCTTACCCGGGTGATAGTCAATCACCAAATCATAGTCCTTAATCAGCTCTAGCCATCTCCTTTGCCTCAAGTTGAGCTCTTTTTGAGTAAGCAAATACTTGAGACTATTGTGATTGGAAAAGATTCTGCATGTGGCTCCATACAAATAATGTCGCCAAATTTTCAAAACGAATACAATAGCAGCAAGCTCTAGATCATGAGTAGGATAATTCAGCTCGTGTTTCTTTAATTGTCAGGAAGCGTAGGCGACAACTTTGTTGCCCTGCATCAAGACGCATCCTAACCCCTGTTTACTAGCATCGCTGTAGACAATATAATTACCACTAACAGTGGGTAGTGTGAGTATAGGAGGCGACGTGAATCTCTTTTTGAGTTCTTGAAAGCTCTGCTCACATTTATCTATCAATTCAAACTTAATTCCCTTCCGTGTTAACTAGACAACTGAAAGAGAGAGAAAGAGAGGGAGTACAGGTGACCTCCCTGTGATTACTGCTGACCACTGCAGTTGGAGAAACCCACGAAGGAGCGTCACAGACACGGGAGAGGAAGAGAGTGCGACGGAGAGTAAGAGAAAATTTGAGAAAGAGAAAAACAGAGAGTGAGATAGAGAGAGACAGAGAGGGGGAGATGAATGATCGTCTAGACAGTGGCGGTGGCGACGGTGGAACCACCGGTGAGTGGTAGAGAAAGAGACGGAGAGGGGGAGAGAGCGCGCTGGCGTGAGAGGCAAAGAGAAATCACGAGAGACGAAAGACGAAGGGGAGAGAGAATGAGATTAGGGTTTCTAACCCTAATTTCATTAAGGGAGAAAGCAACGTTTTGCCCCAAAACGCTGCACCTCGTCTCTCTCTCCCCCCGTTTTTTTATATATATAAAAATAAATAAATAAATAAATAAATATATTCATATTTATTTATACCCACATTATATTAAAACCCCAAATTTATCAACAACGAGATGCACTACGAATTTGCAAGCACGGATATTCTAAATATATCAAAAATTCTAATTTAATACCTCAAAATCGAAAATCAATAAAATTTAAAATTTTCCATTATATGATATAGATATTTACAAAATTCCTAATACCATATTTTCGGTGTTACAGAATGTGTCAACATGAATAAACATTCATCAACAATAATCGAAATTACAAAAACAAAAAAACAGATATCCCAAATACAAAAATATCCATGGTCAGAAATGTTCAAATTTGGAATAAATATCCTGTCAATAAACATACATCAATAAATGAAACATGAATTTGTTTATCGACATATATCAATAAACAACGAAGAATGAGATGGAACCCAAGAAACCACAACAAAGTGGTATGCATGGTCACAGACATCTAGTTCCCTGCTGCTTCATCATCGTCATCATCGTTTTCTAATCTTGCAACATTAAAATCCCTGGCATAGAGAACTCAATCTGCATGCAAACATAGATTAGTTGTTGTAATTAATAACACTTTTCCTATTTATCAACACAAGATCGCACTACAATGGCATGAATGGCAAGTGAAATTACGCTTATATTGAACAAAACCAAATAAGTCAACCTACGTGACAGAGTGCAAACTACAGGTTACTAATTCTTAATTTAATTTGCCCATTCAAATGCTAAAACAATAATCAAATGATGATGCCTTTGAAACAACATGAAGGATCTAAAATGTGAAAATTAAATTTCTTAGTGCCACCCAATTGGATCGAAACTCTAAAATTTGAAATGTCAAAATGAACATAGTTATTGAGAGCAAGGCAACGATGAAAACAGAACACATAATACAAGGTAATAATCTACAAGGATGTGAACAACAATAACATATGCTGATTATTAGATATAACAAACATCTACAAATCTCCCCCCCCAAAATTCCCACCATCACAGTAAAGGATTCTAGTTGGCAACATATAAAGATACTAGGAGGATTACACCGCGTATGTGCTTGGTGTGAAATTTGAATTGTGTATAAAATATTGGATCATGTGCCCATTAGAAATAAATTTTAAAAAATAATTGAAACATTATTATTATTATGAAATATGTTGAGTTCTAAACATATGAAGAGTTAAATCAATATAAATTAAAAAAGATTGGAATTCGTTAGAAACAATGACAAGTACAATAAATAATTATAAAGGTTTGAAAAGGTAAGTAATAACTACAGCCCTGTGATAAGATAAATTACATAAATCATTGCACCTAATGCAAAATAAGCCGTTAAATTCAGTCAGATATAACCTTGAATTGTTGTATTCATTCCAAGCTTTAGCCAATGCAATCTGCAAATCAACTAACAGTAGTATCTCCAAGGATCCTTGTTGGGTCCAATCCTAGGCTATTTCCATAGTGTTTAAGCAAGAAAGAACCTACACGAGAAATGCCATAAGTTATGGCCTTTTCACTATGTTTGTGATATATGTTTCGAAATTCTTCCAAAAAACACTCAAAGAAACCATGGCCTACCAAATGACAACTTGAGAATCCTGGGAGAAGGAGGGACACAACAAATACATAACAAAGGAAATCTGTGGGAATAGCAACTTTCTCCACAACTCACTCCCATTCAACCTTCCATGTGGACTCCAATTCCGATCAAATTAGCCAAGTGCAAACAACAGTAACTTCATGATGTTAACTCTCGACAAAGGTATAGACATAAAAAGTTAAACACCAAATTGATGTTATCAAAGAGATGTGGACTTAAAACAACAAGAGAAAGAGAGGGCAGCAAGAACACAAAGGAAATAAAGTCACAAAATAATAAGAACAGAGAGAAGAAAAACAAAGAAGAGAGAGAGAGAGCAGAAAGAGTTCTCCATGAGGAAGCAAGATTCAGTTTTTTTTTTTCAGATTCAACAATGTCTGATACAAAAAAGTCATCTAAGCCCTTTTATAGACTATAGCAACCTACATTAAGTACTTCAAAGTGTTGTAAGGTCTGAAAATGAAACCCTAAAACAAAGAAAATAAAATTACATCACACAATAAAATTTCAAAAATGTTGAAGTTATCATAAAAACATTTCACTTCAAATTTAATAGGCCTTTTGTCCTGCATCACTATTACTTGTTATGTAGGATCAAATGTCATGTGTTTTAAAGGCATAAACACAAGGACAATCTATATTTAAATCCCCCCAAAAAAAGAAAAGGTATCAAATTGGTTTCTATGATAACCACAGGAAAAAAAGGTTTCAGCATAATTTATCAGCCCCACCAAAGATAACTTTCTTCAAGTAACATATTATCAGGGCATGAAACAAAGGCTCACAAACTGGGCGGGCCCTAATTAGTAAATGCAATTACAGCCTTGTTGTCATTTCCCTTTGTAATTTCACATAAGTTCAATAAATCACAAATAACCATCATCAAAAACCTGTTTTCCTATAAAAAGTATAAGTACAACAATTGTTAGTCAAATAGCTCCACCCTAGCAGATATTACTTACCAAAAAAAAAAAGGCCAAGGCCAATGACTTGGGGAAAGAAAAAGAAAAAAAAAAAAAGGAAAAAGATCCCATTATATCTATATTTAACTTCGAAATATGGGAACAAAACTATGAAGCCTTATCAACAGGCTCAATGTTTGGAGAATTTGTTTTTTATGTAGTTTGAGTGTATAATCTGAAATGCTTATGCCAAGCAATATTAATGTCAAAGTAAATTCAATGGGCTAAACCAACAGTACAAGAATGTAGACGGATCATAAAGAAACTGGCTGGGACAATTCTCAAAACACTGGACCTAAGTAAACTAAATAAGGAGAGGAAATAACAAACAAAAGGAGAGCTTGAAATGCTGGCAAATAAATAATAATTTTAGACATGTAAATGCTTTATATTCATTTTCTAATTTTTTCAATGACAAAGTTAAATCTCCCTAATAGGTAATAAAAGGGGAGGGAGAGGTACCAACTCCTCCATCACGCAGCTGATACAGATCCAATAGCCCAGCATAAAGTGTTCAAATTATTGTATGACCAGTCTTCACCATTTAGTTGCTTACTCAATTTTTTCAACATCTATAAGTTAATAAAAGAATAAAAAGGGGAACAAGAATGAGACTTCCGTGCTAACAATAAAATAGCAAAGTTATAATGCAACTTCATTTACTTATAAAAGCCAATTTCATAATGCATTCTTAGAATGAAAACCAAGCCCAAGCAATTTTTGCTATGTATTTGTGTAATGAGAGTCTACGATCTGAGTGAATTCTACCTCTAAATATCTTTATAGAAACCAAACTCATCTGTTTGAAATGCAACTGATTTAGGTCACAAGTCAAGGGTCTCTCACATGAATAGGTAAATATAGTGATAAATTATAACCTTTTCAAAAGCATTTGAATCAAAGCTCTGAATCATTAAGCAAGATAATCAGTTTTAAATAGAGTATAATTCATAGCAAAAAAGTAATGAAGTCATGACATGTAATCATGGAGACATAAGAAGGAAAAGGAAAATCACCAGACACAATCATAAATTTAAAATTAGAGAGCCAATAAGATCAAACACAAAGACCATATATTTTTCTCCTCCTGTCAATCAAGTGTACCTAAAAAATAAAGGATATCGAATTATTGTATAACTTGAGCAACAAAATCATTTCAAAATTGAAGCATCCTTTACAAACCACACATTCAGCTGATATAAAACACTAAAGACCAAATAGACCAATTAAACTTTTAGTGTACTGAAGGATTGTTAAGCTCTCTAAAGAGATTCAGTATTTCTTATTAATGCAAGTCACAGCTAGGCCCTTGAATATTGGAAATGACATGAACTAAAAATTGGTCACTGCATAGCCCAAATGAAATATAACATCACCCAAGAACACAGTTTTAAGAAAAAACCCCTCTGAGATGCTTTCTTCTTTCTTGTTTGCAATGGATCAAAATACTATGCATTAGAAACTATGGAGAAAAATTAATGCTTATGCCCCCCGCCAAAAAAAAATCAACAACACAAACAAACCAACAAAGCATAATTTTTTCCCCTAATGGTCCCCAAGAAAGTTTATGCAACAATACTTAACGTGGGAATAATCACAAAGCAATGAAGAGTCTACTTACTGGCAGTCCCATCAAGTTTGCAGTTGCAGCAGGATTATCCAAATTATGATGTGCCTCAAATAGCTCCAAAACCAAGGAGTTCAATGGTCAAGGCAGACCTATTACACCATGCCTCCAGAAAATACAAATCAAGTCAAGTTTCAGATGCATTATTCCTTAAAGATAAAACAAATAGAGAATAGTTAAAAGTATATAATACTTGGAAGTTAAAACCTATGTAATAATATAACCACCGTCATCATATCTGATAATTTTCCCTTTGGCAAGTGGTAATTTAAGAGAAAAGAATATTAAGATGATGTCCTGCATACTACAAGATTTATGAAAAAAGAAAATAAGCCAAGTGTTTTAAAGATGAAAATGTAGAGAGAGAAATTATAAGAAGCATAAATATTGTACACATTGTATTACCGACATAAGAAACACAAATCATACCCACATGTTGACAGGATCACTGGAATAAATAAATGAAAATTAGCATTAGTATGTGGGGAACACCAATTCTCTTTTAACAATGTGAAAGGAATAAATTATAAATGAACAGATGAACAACGACAATGATAATGAAATTTAGCAAAAATATACCTTTGATTTGGCAATAACCTTGACAACCACATCTTAACCCTTCAAGCTGCCTTTCTTACCAGTAGCAGAACAAGTATAGCCAAAATGGTCATGACCCACTTCTTCACGAAGATCATAATGGTTTAGAAATTGATATTGACAAACCAAAATTGTTGTCCAAAGCAATAATGTCACATTCACTCCCTTCAGGAATTGAGGCTTCATTAGGCTTCACTGAGCCATGTCTCGTAGCAAGCAATGACTTGATATGCTTAAGAGGAGAAGGAAAAGGAAATGGTCTTTTGAGGAAGCAAGGAGGTGTTGAAGTAACACTTGAATTTGCAAGAGAGTTCTTGAAAGCGCTTGACAATGGACTTGGACTATGAAACGGGAATTTCAGGGTTTTCCCTATTTGGGGAACAACTGTTGGATCATCATCAGTGGTAACTATGTCGTTGTCTTATTTGCTTTGAGGGCTTTCAATTGGTTTTGCATAACACAGTCCCATGGAATCAGTAACAACAAAAAAAGCCAGACCTAGATGTCAAATCAAACACAGCAGCTAAGGGTGGCACAAACTCAAACCATGGAGAGAGATAAAAATGAATCAGAACCCACCAAAGATGAAATCTTTACACTGAAACAAGAAAAAACCAGACAGAACTCAACCAAAACACAGCAAATGGTTGAATTTTGAGAGAATTCAGAGTCCAGATAAAGAGATCAGAAGAGAAAACGAAGAGAATGAAAACAATTTCAACTTTACCAATCAAAATTTGGAGGAAAAAAATAAAGCAAATTGAGAAGCAAATAAGAAAACCAGCAATAATCTAATCATCATTGGGGCCATCACTTGGTTGATTAGTGGGAGGTGGGAAAGGAGGAACTTGAGTTTGAGTGAGATTGAAATGTTGGAATATGAATTGTGTGTGAGATTGTAGTGACACAAATCACTCATTAATGGCTTTGACTGCTCTCATTTCTTCATCATTCTGTACCAATAGATTTTTTATTTTCTATTTGGCTCAATTCTTTGGTCATTTGGTTCTAAAGTCATGTTGTCCTTGAAGCAGCTGCATTGATGGATGAACTTGTACTAGTGTTTGTATATAGCCTCGACAAGGACCCCATGCCGAATATTCTTCCTTTTTTTATGCCACTAGATGCCTCCACCCACAATGACACACTATCAATTGATGGCTCACAAGAAGCAACACCTTCATCACTACTAGAACGAAGCATTTGAATTTCATCATATTTTTCCTACATTAACAATAAAGATGAAAACACATGTGAATTCATATACATAAATACAATTATTATTAAAAGCACTTAGAATTCTATTTTCCATGAAATTCAAGCCATCCTCTTATGCACCTTAATTATTTTAGCTTGCTCGCCGATCCATATCTTATCTTTTTTCTGAAACGTTTGTCCAAATATGGTCGTATATGAAGGTTCGGTTCCCATTTCCTTTGCCTACAAAATATAGATGTACAAAAAATGTCACTTATCAGCTTTGAAATAAGATCAACATTCATCTTCATTCAAATGTAAGTTGCTACAAATGTCTAATGCAAACCATGACAGTTGTATCATAGTGAAATGAATAGGATATGAATAATAAGTAAATTATCTAATAACTCAGTTTGATCAATAAAAAAAAGGAGTAATTGAATTAAATTTATGTGTAACATGTTTAATATGCTTACCATTCTTTTCCTATGCTTAGTGACATTGATAGAGCCACCGGCATAGGTGGCAGACCCTTCACTGGAATTAGAAGCTCGGTTTCTCTTATTTTGTTCACTCCTTTGCTTGCCTTTTTCTGTTTCTCAATTCCTCGTAATTTCGATCCAATTCTCTTCAATAAAAAAATCAGGCTTCTTGTGAATTTTTTTTTTCGCTTTGTTCAAAACACCGCGTATATGATCTTCAACTTTCTTTTGAAAAATTCTTTTCACTTCATCCTCCTCTATTTCATTCCACCTAAACTTCCACTGCAATCAATAGAAAAAACAACTAATGTTATTTATACTAAACTTAGTTGGTGAAAGAATAGAAAGACAAAAAATTCATTCCACCACAATTCCTTATCTACTTTTGGAGTGCTAGTGTAACTGAACCAATTTCCTTGCCAACGATTATCCTCTATTTTATTAAGTAGTCTGACAACATACGTAGCATCTGAGAATCTGCAATAGCAAAAAAAATTGATTTTTAGGGTAGTTAAAAAAGTGATATTAAAATTAGCGACGAACTTTTCGTTCGTGGCTAAAATTAATAACGAATGTTTCATTCATAACTAAAATTAGCAACGAATGCAGCTTTTGTGACTAAAATTTGGGATAAATATGTGGTTCATGGCTAAAATTGGTGATGAATATGTGGTTCATGGCTAAAATTAGCGACGAACCTGGCATTCATCACTAACAATGCGATGAATTTCATGCTCATGGTTAAAATTGGCTAAAATTTGAGATGAATATGTGGTTCATGGATAAAATTAGCGACGAACTTGGCATTCATCACTAACATTGCGATGAATTTCATGTTCATGGCTAATTAGCCACAAACTTAGTCACGAAATTTTTTTTCGTGGCTAGATACCTACTAATTTAGTCACAAATTTGATTTTCATTGCTAAATTTGTCATAGATTTTTTTCATCACTAATTTCGTTGCAAAATAGCGATTAAGGTTTTTTTCGTGGCTAAATTTATGACAAAATAGCAATGAATTTTGTTCGTTGCTAATTTTCATCACTAATATAGTGTTCTTTTGTAGTGTTTCCTAATGCGAGCATTTGTCGGAATGATCATATAAGATTTCCCCGGCAATAAAAGTAACTTCTAAATTATATGAATTACATATCAAATTAAGTTTATAACAAAGAAAGGAACCTACAGATAGCACTAATACTTCTTTTCTATTTTTAATAAAGCTAGAATAAAAAAAATAACAATTCAAAACAAAATTGGACTTTGTATTGTTGTGTTTGGTGCCCTTCATGGGGCTTGTTTTGTCTTGTTAGGTTGGTGGCCTTTTGGGCCTTGGTATCTATTATTTCCCCTAAGGACTTCGCTCTTTGGGCATCCTTCAAACAGCTCAACTAACTCCATTTGATTTGTCTGTTCAAAAAAGAAAGAAATTGATACTTTTTATTTTGAAAAACTTAGAGAAAACCTGTGCCTGTCTAGTGACATTCAAGATGAAGTGCTTGAGCTTAAGGTGTATATTAAGCATCAAACAAAACCACCAACACTAGTTTGTGATTGAGCATACTCTAATTTTGTTGCCTCACTTATTTTTGTGTTGATTGAAAAATATAATTTTGAAAAATTATGTAGAACACTGAAGTTTTTATCTCTAAGTCCTACAATTCCTTTTATATTTTCTCACACACTTATTTCGAAGCTTGAAGTTTCAATGGAATTATAGGTTTATACAAGTCCTACAATAAGTCAACTTGTAATCAATGAAAATAATCTTCATTCCTACACACTTATTACAATTCCCACAATGAGAAATTATTTGGAACACAAAAATCGAAGGAAGAATAGAGAAGACATGAGAATAAAGAAACCTGAGCCATGTTGATTGCATGGATCAAATCCAAATGAAGACAATATGGAAAAAAATTAAAAAAAAAAAAAAAAAAAACAGAGAGAGAGAGGAATTATTTTAGAATACATAAACGTATACTAAAAGCTAAGGTGTGGGAGGTGTGGAAGGGTGCACCGGTGCGGTCATCCTTTTTCCCATTGCTGTGATCCTTGGAAGGGGTTCTTCTAACGCAAATATTTTAAGAAAATTATAGTGAGCCATATCACTACGAAAATCGCAACCCCCACAATGAGGCCGGTGCATGGCCTTGATTTCTTACCCCCATCTCCATAGTTATGAATTGGAGGCTCAAACAGGTCTGAGTCCCAACATCGCCAGGGAGGAGCAAGAAAGAGGGGGCAAGGGAGGAGTGAGAGAGGGAGAGGGGGCAAGGGAGGAGCAAAAGAGGGAGGAGCAACAAAGAGATGCAGGGGAGAAGCGAGAGAGAGAGAAATGCAAGAGATAGAGAGAGAGATCTGTTAAGGGTCAATTCGTATGCCTTCCCTTTCTCCCTTTCTCTAAGGATGGCTAATATCCGACAATAAGTACTAAAATTCCTTTTACACATTCTCACACACTTAATTTTGATTTCTTTAGGTTTATACAAGGTTGTTTCATTGCTCGAAGTTTCAATGGAATTATAGGTTTATACAAGTCCTACAATAAGTCGACTTGTAATCGATGAAAATAATTTTCATTCCAACACACTTATTACAATTCCTATAACGTAAAATTATTTAGAACACAAAAATTAAAGGAAGAATAGAGAAGACATGAGAATAAAGAAACATGAGCCATGTCGACTGTATGGATCAAATCCAAATGAAGACAATAAGAAAAAAAAAAAAAAAAAAAAAGAGAGAAATTATTTTAGAATACATAAATACATATTAAAAGCTAAGGCACGAGAAGCGCCGAAGGGTACGCCGGCGCTGGTCATTCTTTTTCCCATTACTATGGTCCTTGGAAGCGGTTCTTCCAATGCAAATATTTAAAGAAAATTATAGTGAGTCGTATCACCACGAAGATCGCAACCCCCACAATAAGGTGAGTGCGTGGTTTTGATTTCTTATCCCCACCTCCATAGTTGTGAATTGGAGGCTTAAACAGGTCGAGTCCCTGCATTGCCAAGGGAAGAGCGAGATAGAGGGGGGGAAGGGGAGGAACGAGAAAGGGAGAGGGAATAGGGAAAAGTGAGAAAGGGGGCAGGGAAGGAGCAAGAGAGCGAGAAAGGGCAAGTGGAGAAGTGAGAGAGGGGGCGAGGGAGGAGTGAAAGAAGGAGGAGCAAGAGAGAGATGCAGGGGAGGAGCAAGAGAGAGAGAGAGAGAGAGGAGGGGATTATGATTCATGTCTACTCGAGCGAGAGAGAGAGAGAGAGAGAGAGAGAGAGAGAGGATGATTTATAAAACGCAGTCTACTAGGGGTCAATTCAGAAAAAGAGAGATTTGTTATGGGTCAATTCATATGCCTTCCCTTTCTTCCTTTCTCTAAGGATGACGAATATCTGACAATAAATCCTACAAATCCTTTTACACATTCTTACACACTTATTTTGACTTCTTTTGGTTTATACAAGGTTGCTTCATTTCTCGAAGTTTCAATGGAATTGTAGGTTTATAAAAGTCCTATAATAAGTCGACTAGTAATCAATGAAAATATCCTACACACTTATTACAATTCGTATAACGAAAAATTATTTAGAACACAAAAATTGAAGGAAGAATAGAGAAGAAATGAGAATAAAGTAACATGAGCCATGTCGATTGCATGGATCAAATCCAAATGAAGACAATAAGTTAAAAAAAAAAATTAACAAAAATAAAGAGAAGTTATTTCAGAATACATAAACACATACCAAAGTCTAAGGCCCGAGAGGCGCGAAAAGGAGCACCGGTGCTGGTTGTCCTTTTTCCAATTGTCATGGTCCTTGGAAGCAGTTCTTTTAACGCAAATATTTAAAGAAAGTTAAAGTAAGCCATATCACCACAAGGATTACAATCCCATAATGAGGCCAATGCTTGGCTTTTATTTCTTACTCCCACCTCCACAGTTGTGAACTAAAGGCATAAACAGGTTGAGTCCCTACATCGCCAGGGGAGAAGCAAGAGAGTGGTTGGGGGAGCAGGAGAGGGAGAGGGGACAGGGGAAGAGCCAAAGAGAGAGCAGGAGAGGGAGATGGGGCAAGGGTGGAGTGAAAGAGGGAAGAGTAAGAGAGAGATGCTGGGAAGGAGCGAGAGAGATAGAAAGGTAATAGAGAGAGAGAGAGAGGAGGGGATTATGATTCATCTCTACTCGAGTGAGACACAAAAGAGGATTTATTAAACACAGTCCATTAGGGGTCAATTGAGAGAAAGAAATCTGTTATGGGTCAATTCACATGTCTTCCCTTACTCCCTTTCTCTAGGGATGGAGAATATCCTACAATTCCTTTTACACATTATCACACACTTATTTTGACTTGCTTCATTTCTTTAAGTTTCAATGGAATTGTCCTACAATAAGCCGACTTGTGATCAATGAAAATAATTTTCATTCCTACACACTTATTACAATTCCTATAATGAAAAATTATTTAGAACCAAAAAATTGAAGGAAGAATAGAGAAACATGAGAATAAAGAAAGATGAACCATGTCCATTGTATGGATCAAATCCAAATGAAGACAGTAAGTAAAAAAATTAAAAAAAGGAAACAAAGAGAAATTATTTCAGAATACATGAACACATACTAAAAGCTAAGGCACAGGAGGCGCAGGAGTGTGCACTCGTGTGGGTCATCCTTTTTCCTATTGCTGTGATCCTTGGAAGCGATTCTTCGAATGCAACTATTTAAATAAAATTATAGTAAACCATATCACCATGAGGATTGCAACCCTCACAATGAGGCTAGTGCGTGGCTTTGATTTCTTACCCCCACCTGCAAAGTTGCGAACTAAAGGCTCAAATAGGTCAAGTCCTTGTATTGCCAGGGGATGAGCGAGAAAGAGGGTGCAGGGGAGGAGCGAGAGAGGGAGATGGGGCAAGGGAAGTGCGAGAGAGAGGGGCAGGGGAGGAGCGAGAGAGAGAGAGATGGGGGTAGTGGAGGAGCGAGAGAGGGAGGGGGCAAAGGAGGAGCACAGAAGGGAGGAGTGAGAGAGAGATGCAGGGGAGAAGCAAGAGTGATAGAAAGGGGAGAGAGAGAGAGAGAGAGAGAAGAGAGGAGAGGATTATGATTCATGTTTGCTCGAGCAAGAGAGAGAAGGATTTATAAAACGTAGTCTGTTAGTGGTCAATTCAAAGAGAAAGAGATCTGTTTTGGGTCAATTCGTACACCTTCCCTTTCCCCCTTTTCTTAAGGATGGTGAATATCCTACAAGTCCTACAATTCCTTTTACATATTCTCACACACTTATTTTGACTTCTTTGGGTTTATAAAAGGTTGCTTCATTGCTCGAAGTTTCAATGGAATTGTAGGTTTATACAAGTCCTACAATAAGTCGACTTGTAATCAATGAAAATAATTTTCATTTCTACACACTTATTACAATTCCTACAATGAAAAGTTATTCAAAACACAAAAATTAAAGCAAGAATAGAGAAGACATGAGAATAAAGAAACATGAGCCATGTTGATTCTATGGATCAAATCCAAATGAAGACAATAATAATAATAATAATAATAATAAAAATAAATAAATAAATAAATAAATAAATAAAATAGAGAGGAATTATTTTAGAATAAATACACATACTACGAAGGGTGCACCGGTTCTGGTTGTCCTTTTTCCCATTGTTGTGATTCTTGGAAGTGGTTCTTCCAATGCAAATATTTAAAGAAAATTATAGCAAGCCATATCACCATGAAGATTGCAACCCCCACAATGAGGCTAGTGCGTGACTTTGATTTCTTACCTCCACCTCCATAGTTGTGAACTAAAGGCTCAATCAGGTCAAGTCCCTACATCGCTAGGGGAGTAGCGAGAGAGAAGGGATAATACAATCAAAGGAAGAGAAGACCAGAGAGCAAGCAAAGGCAGTTACATTGAGGAGTGGGAAGCAATTACAGGAGGAGCCGATTCACTCAAAGGAAGAGAATGAACAAGAGGCCAAGAATAAGCAACCTACTGAAGAGAAGACCAAGGCTTCTGAAATAAAACAGGGAAGTTCCTTACCTTTATGAGAGTATAGACCTCATATTCTTTTTCCTGGTCGATTGTTAAATGATAATACAAAAAAACAATTTGAGAAATTTTTTGAAATTTTTAAGAGATTGCATATTAACTTTCATCTTTTGGATGTTTTCAGGCAAGTGTCAAGTTATGAGAAATTTTTGAAGGATGTGATCACAAACAAGAGGAAGGTAGATGAGGTTTCGACGATCAAACTTACAGAGGAGTGTTTGACAATTCTACAAAGGACGCTGCCGCCAAAACTTAAGGACCCATGGAGTTTTTCCATCCCTTACACTATTGGCTCTTCTGATTTTTTTGATATTCTTTGTGATTTGAGTGTCGGTATCAATCTCATGCCATACTTCGTGTTTTTAAAGTTAGGATTAAAGAATTTCGACTTACCAATATTTTTTTGTAATTAGCTGATAGGAGTGTCAAATATTTTAGAGGCATTGTTGAGGATATTTTGGTAAAGGTCGATAAATTCATTTTTCCTATTGACTTTGTTGTTCTGGACATGGATGATGATGAGGGTACTTCTTGGATTTTGGGTAGACCATTTTTGAACATTGCATGTACATTGATTGATATTTCTGGTGGGAAATTGACTTTGAGATTAAATGATTAAAAAATTGAGTTCGATGTCCTTAAGTCAATGAAAAATTTTGACACTCAAGAGGTTTTTAGAGTTGATTGTGAATCTTATTGCATTGATAGGATTGTTAAGTATGATTTGAATATCTTTTATTCTAAAAATTCTCTTGAAAATTGCATTGTTAGCTCATTGCATGTGAATCACGCGTTTCTAGATGATGAACACATTGATATGTGTACTGTTTTGGATGTAAATTTAGTTCAAGTTCGGATACAATTTGATCCAGGTTGAAATAAGGAGTTTATGTCTGGTCAAAGACAATAAAGAAATGCGCTTATTAGGAGGCAATTCAATATTTTTATGATTTTATCATTTTCTATAGTTTTTGTTTTCGTTGGTTTGATTTAAACTTAAGTTTTAATGGTATTTTATATAGATTAATAAGTAACCCTATGCACAAGATGAGGAGATTGAGAGTTCACCGACTTAATCAGGGGAGTCTTGCTGTTCTCTTCTCTTGATTTTAGATTGATTTGCATTGTGAACAATGTTTGGATTAAGTGGAAGGGGATGCATTACATTTTGATTTTTAGGTATTTTATTTATTTCATTCTAATTTTTAGGACATTTTTATTTAGAAATCTTGATTTTTACTGAATTTCTTGAGTTTTGAAAAATTTTTCCGTACCAACTAAATTTTCTCGAATTTTTTAGTTCTTGTATGTTACTTGTCTTGAATTGAGTTGCATGACAGACGATTGGTCATTCTAAAATTTATTTTGTTATACATTTTGAGACCACATTTTTTGATTTTCATGCATCAAAATGATTAAAATACTTAGAATTACATACTTTTGGCTTCCGAAAAATACCAAACCAATCATTTTTTGTCCCTTAGTTAACCAATTTGAGTATAAATCTTTTCTTTCATATGTTACCCACATAATTTACTCTATGACCCATTTTTTTCTACCTCCAGAATTTGAATCCTAATTCACTAATATATTTATAGTTGATAACATGACATTATCTTTTTAGGTATTATTGTTTTGTTTGAATTTTATATATATGTTGGGTTATGAAAAAAAAAAGAAACTAGTAGAAAAAATGATAAAAAATGAGAAATAAAAGAAAAGTGCTTATCAAAAAAAAAAAGAAAAAAAAATTGAAAAAACAAAAAACAAAAAAAATATTTTTCATTCTTCATATTGTTCACTCTTATAGTGAAGTTATTGCTCTTTACTTTGAATAAGTGATATATTGCATTACA
The DNA here is from genome assembly GCA_037126225.1 of Dillenia turbinata. NCBI lineage: Eukaryota > Viridiplantae > Streptophyta > Magnoliopsida > Dilleniales > Dilleniaceae > Dillenia > Dillenia turbinata. Next base: position 7,721,934 of record JBAMMX010000022.1, on the reverse strand, counting down.
TGTTCGTAGTTAGAGTTAGTATTTTCTTTGTCTTGATATAACAATGTCATGTTTTGATATTTAGGAATACTTAGTAAATTATTTTAACCATACATCTTACCCATTGTCCTATCCCTTAGCTTAACCCCATTACAACCAAATAAAAAACATTTTGATTAGTGTGTGAATTTCATATATAAGTGGTGAAAATTTGATATATGAGCAAACTTATAGTAAGGTTATCTCATTGTATTGATTTGAGTGATACATGTATTCTTACATAAAATAAGTGTTTTGAATAGTTGATTAGTATCTTTTTTCATTCTATTAAGTGAACCAATTGTCACAGTGTTTGAATCTTGCATTTTTCTTGATTTCGATGAGACTATATGAGATGCAATAGTTTCTCTAGTACTAGATACTGCAAAATATTAATTGTCTTGATTGTAATTCTGACTTAAACTTGTCATATACATGGTTAGGGATTTGGAAGGTTGAATTGATTTTGGAGAAAATTTATTCTTGTTTGAGGACAAGCAAATATTCAAGTGTGGGGTATTTCATAGTGATATTTTTATATATTTGAATTATTTTATTTTATTTTATTTCAGGATTTATTTATGACTTTTAGAACTATTTTTAGGTTTTATTTGATGATTTTACACTGATTACTTTCGTGAATTTTATTTTAAGATTATTGGGTTTGTTTAAGGATATTGGACTACACATACAATTGTTAGTATTTTGGACATAACTTTTTATCCCGGTATCCGATTGACTTGATTCTTGTGGCATTGGAAAGAAGATTTCAATCTCTACAAATCTTATAATGACCTTAGAGGCTAGGTCAGACTAGAAGATACCTGAAATTTGAGTTAAAATTACTACAATGCTTGAGATCAAGGCCCATGAGCTCTAAAATCCCAAGTCCAAGTGAAATATCAAGCTGTTATGAAGACCTACAAATTTTTAGTCATTTACGACTCTTAGGACTTAGATTATAAGGAGGAGATATCATTTACACTTGAGGAAGAGAGGAAAAACCCTAGCAGCCACCTCCTTAGCCTTCTTGGATGGGATTCTTCGATCTTCATTCAGGTTAAAGGGATTGTAATGTTTTCTTTACCTTTCTTCCATTTTTTTATTATGTCTACTTAGATTTCTTATTTCTAGGACTCGATGAATTCTGTTCTTTGATTAATAACATGGATTGATTCATTTTTTTCTTAAATCTTTATTGGCATGTTCTTTCTTTGATGAGATTTTATTGTTGGATATAATACTTTATTCGTAAAGGGTCATACGATTTGATGATTTGCGATTACATGCATGAGATCGAGAGAAGATTACATGAAATCTGACTAATACAATAAAATCCATATAGAGTTATGAGATCGACGTATGATTAACTCTATGTGTGGAAATGTTAGAGGAAACCCTAGATTACAGATATTCCATAGATCTTAATGCAGTTCAGCTTAATCAAGATTACATGACCATTGAATTTTGGTTAGTCGAACTAGGGTTTCATTACATGACCATTGGGTGAATCTAATTTAGAAAAATCTGTCATCATCAAGAATGAATCTTTAGTCAATAAACTTTATTGAATTTGAAAGATTTTGACCGTGTAAAAAAATTAAAGACAAATGAAATCAATATCCTAGAGTTTTATAAAACTAAGGTTTTTGCCTATCAATATTTCTATTTTTAATATTTTCATAGTTTTAATATTTTTGCTATCTTCATTCGTTCTGTCCAACTTAGATAGAGTATTTTATATTTGGTAATACATAATATCTTCGTGGGTTCGACACTTATTCTGCACTATACACAACACTCAACTAGGATATACTTACCTGAAATCGTGATACACCTAAATCGCGTAACATACACCGGTGCTAGTCATCCTTTTTCCCATTGCTATGGTCCTTAGAAGTGGTTCTTCCAATGCAAATACTTAAAGGAAATCAAAATAAGCCGTATCACCGCGAGGATCACAACCCCCACAATGAGGCAAGTGTGTGGCTTTGATTTCTTACTCCCACCTCCATAGTTTTGAACTAAAGGCTCAAACAGGTTGAGTCCCTGCATCGCCAGGGGAGGAGCAAGAGGAGGGGGCAGGGGAGGAGCGAGGGAGGGAGATGGGGCTAGGGAGGAGAGAGAGGGGGAGTAGAGGAGAAGTGAGAAGGCAAGAAGGGGACAGTTGAGGAGCGAGAGAGGGAGAGGGGTTAAGGGAGGACCGAAAGAGGGAGGCATGAGAGAGATATAGGGGAGGAGCGAGAGTGATAGAAAGGCAGGAGAGAGAGAGACAGAGAGAGGAGGGGATTATAATTCATGTCTACTTGTGTGGGAGAGATGAGGATTTATAAAATGCAATCTACTAGTGGTCAGTTCAGAGAGAGAGTGAGATCTTTTATGGGTCAATTTGTACGTCTCCCCTTTCTCCCTTTCTCTATGGATGGCGAATATCCTACAATAAGTCCTACAATTCCATTTTCACAGTCTCATGCACTTATTTTGACTTCTTTAGGTATATTCAAGGTTCACTACAAAAAAAACAACAATTTGCGACAAAATTTGTGACAAATTTGTAAGAAAAATTCGTCCCAAAATAAATTTGCGACGAATTTTGCAACAAATATTTTTTCATTGCTAATAAGTCGTTGCAAAATTTTGAAACGAAAAATTAATTATTCGTCGCAAAAATTTCCAACAAAAAAAAATTTCATCGCAAATTTTTGTTGTCACAAATTTGCGACGTATTTATTATTCATCGCAAAATTTGCGACGAAAAAATATTTTGTTACAAATTTTGCAACTAATAAATTATTCGTCGCAAATTACCAATGAAAAATAATTTGTCACAAATTTGCCACGAAATTTTTTTTGTCACAAATTTGCCACGAATCTAATTTTCGTCGCAAATTTTGTAACGAAAATTAGATTCGTGCCAAATTAAGAATGAAAAAAATTCATCGTAGAATTTGTCACAAATTTGTGATGAATGTTTTTTCGTTGCAAAATTCGTAGCTAAACAAAATTTAAAGGTTACTCCAATTCAATTTTAGCAACGAAATTTGCGACGAGCATAGTTTTCAAGGACAAATTTTGTGACGAATATGTATTTTTACGACAAATATAAATTTTATTGGCATATTTAGACCATTTTTCCTTATATAACCTAGTTTTATACCTGTTCATCCAACCTCATCAACAACTAATCATCAAAATCGTTTTTAATATTAAATTTCAGCCATCTATACTCATCAATATAACTAACTATTCAATAAGATCAATAAGTTAAAAATTCAACAAGAAATCATAATAGTAATATCAAAGATAAAAGCAACATCAAGTCTAAATATTAAAATATCAATAACCATACAGAACCAAGAAAATCAATGTAACAACAGTACACAATCTCAAACACGACCTCCACCACCACCATAATCATCATCATCATCGAAGAAATCATCACCTTCATCACCATCGCTAGCATTATCAGGAGGAGAAATAGAAGGGGAAATCTAACTTGGAGCATAGGCTAACTGATGCTGCATGATTAACATATGATACTCGTTCATTTCTTGCGTGTGCTTTGCTTGAAATTCATTGAATTTTTGATCTCTTTGCAGCAGTAAGTCCTTCAAATAGCTCACCTCTTGATTCAATTAATTTATTTCTGCCCTGACTGCTGGTGGGGTAGAAGAATATGAACAACCGAATTTGTAAGTTCTGCTTAAAGAACCTAGCCTAACTACTCTACCCCCTTTTGGTCCACCAGTCACCTCGAGCCATATATTCATGTTATCAACAGATGGTTCAGATCCGTCAACATCATCACTAGCACTCGAATTTCTGCGTGATAGCTTATCATATCTCTCATATATTGTCATGAGAAAAATTAAAATAAATTTACAATAACAATATAATACAAACATATATAATCTTGATTAGATATATATTTATATATATATGAAGAAAAATAAAAAAATTAGTAACATAAATCATGAGACTATACAGGATATAAATTATGAACATTCACATTAACATTGAATAAGTTGAAAGTTATGAAAAAAAAAGAATTTCTATCAAGTAATTCATTAGAAATAAAAAAATCAAGTCAGCAATAAAATAAACTTATGAGAGACTAACCTAATAAATTTATTTTCCTACATTGTTATGATATGTTCAACATAATATGTTCAAATCAACATTAAAAATATTCATTAAATAATTAAAAGTTTTGAAATTACAAACCTTAATTGCTCTAGCTCTCACCCCGCTCCAAGTCTTGTCTTTTTTCTGAAATGTGCTCGTGAAAGTATCTATGAATGAAGGCTCGGTTCGTGTTTTTTTGGCCCAAAATAAAAAAAAAAACACTATTAGAAATAATGAAATAGTTTAAATTAGATTAAAAATTTAGTGTTTGTATAAAATTATCAATCTATTTCTATGTTCACCGATATTGATCGATCCTCCCGCATATGTCGCAGACGATTCCCTTGAATTATAAGCTCGATTTTTTTTTATTTTGCTTACTTCTTCATTTGCTCTCCTCCGATTCCCAAAATTCACAATCATGCCCCAATTTTGCTCGGTGATGCAATTTTGCTTTTTTCCGTGTCTCTTCACATGATTTAGAACGTGTCGAATGTGATCGTCATATTTTTTTCTTGAAAATCCTTCTTACTTCCAACTCTTCAGTCTCGTCCCAAGTGAATACTTGTTGTAATGGAAAAAAATCTATTAATTATAAAGCTATTAACTTAATTTCATATATAAACTGATTGAGATAATTTATCTTGAACTCACTCCACCATAGCTCTTTTGTTTCTTCCGAAGTGCTTGTGTAAGTCATCGAAACCTCTCCCCAATGGTTATTCACTATTCTATTAAGCTCATGAATAACATTTATAGAATTTGTAAATCTATCATAAAGTTTCAAACAAACAATGTTAAATAAACAAGATAGTTAAAAGAATAATTTGTTTTATAAATAAAAGAAATAATACATCTGAAATTTTAAAATTTGGAACTTACGAATCTCTATAAGGGGCTATCAACTCTTAATTGTCTTCCCTCTCTGTATATGAGTGTTCCACCGAAGGGATTGGCGAATATATATTATTAGCCATTTGTTGAGAATGCGAAGGGCCTGCAATAGAAGGGGGAGGCGAAGTTACATTGCTGGCAAGGGAATGAGATTGCGAAGGTGTTGAAGCGGACTGCGATGGTGAAGAGCATGATCTTCCATAAGAATTTCGTCTATGATCGCCACGTCGAAACTGTCAACCATAATATATTATTAACAAAAATAAAAAAAAATAAAAATTACATGTTAATCAGATGCATAATGAAAAACATGAATAAACTTACCATATTTAATTTGACAAATTAAATGCGATGAAACAAGGCATCAATATGTTACGAAATCTTCTCTAATGATCTATGAAAAAAAGATAGTACATTAACAAATCAAATATATAAATTTAAGAATGAGCCAGTAAATAGACAACAAATTGAGTAACGAAATTTGTAAATTAAAACTAAACTAGCTTACTCACTAAAAAAATAGATTATCATATATCAAGATAAATATCCGATTTTTATTATATTAAGAGAACAGAACTTACCCGTAATCAAAAATCAAAATCTTTATTGTCATCCTTATCCTCATCATGTGTCTCAAAATTCGACTATTCAACATCATTATCATCAACATCCTCATCCTCATCCTCATTATCTGTCTCAAAATTAGATTCTTCATCGTCTTCTTTATGAATTTCACTTGCATCCACATCTATAACTACTCCGCTAGGATCTCGTAACGTTGGAATATTATATTCCTCCGTCTGAAATGTATTGGCAATTTCCTCTTGTTGATATGCTATGTCTTCCCAACGTTCCTTAATTTTTTTTCGTGCTTTCGTTTTACAAACAGCTCACCAATCAATTTTATCACGTTTCAAACTAGGATATAAAGCATAAAATACTTGAATCGCTTATTGTGCCAACATAAATAGTTCACATCTCTTATATAATTTCTTATGATTTATTTCAACCAAATTAAACTGTAGATGCACCTTCATCCCTTTGACATGATCAAACCAGCGACACATAAATAAAACAACTCGTAATTCTGGATTAGGGTACTCCACCTCTATGATTTCATCCAACAAACCATAAAAATCATTTTGACCTCCACCTTAAAGTAAATATTTAAATAATTTATAGTCTACTTAAATATTTTTTGAACCATGGTGCAAATTTTTCATCGCAGAAACGATCAAACTCGTGTGTCGAAAGTTCAGAATACACGTTTTGGAAAATCCTACCATCAAAGAAAATAAATTTTAACACAAACAATTTACGACATAAGAAATACATAAAATAGAAAATATATACTAACTCAAAATATGGCGACACTTCTGGACAGTTCAGTAAAATATATGTGTGGGATACTGGCCATTCTTGACCAGTTAAGTATCTACACTTACATGGTCCACTTGGTCGACCAAGGTAGTTAAAAAATAAGAATGACTTCAAATTGGAATCAACAGGACCCTCATCATTTCTTCCCGCTCTTCGCCTCTTGCACTGAACGTGAGACTCAAAATAATATGAAACAAACATTGTTACTTCCTCCACAATGTATGCATTGACAATAGAGGCTTCAACACGTGCCTTAGTTTTCACTTTCTTCTTCAAATGATGTAGAAATCTAATTGTAATAAAACAAAATGTATTAGAAAATTATATGTAATGAAATTAGTAATTTTATATGCATTGATAACGAAGTATAAAAGATGAAAACTCACCTTTCAAATGGATACATCCATCGAAATTGGACAGGACCTCCAACTTTCGCTTCATATGGCAAGTGAACTAAAAGATGTTCCATAGAATCAAAAAATGACGGTGGAAATATCCTTTCTAAATTACACAAAATTATTGGAATCCATCTCTCTAACATCTCCATGTGTGAATGTCTCAACACTGTCGAGCAAATATCATGAAGGAAAATGCTTAACTCCATAATGGCTCCCCAAACAAAATTCGGTAAGAGTTCCTTAAAAACAATAGAAATTAGTCTTTCCATAAATATATGACAATCATGATTTTTTAAACCAATCAACTTACATTCCTTCAAATCGACAATCTTCCAAGATTTGAGACATAACCATAAGGAAACCTCAATGATTTCAATCATTCACAAACAATCCGTCTCTGATCCTTATTAACTGCCTTCGGTTTTAGTCCCCTATTACTTTCACCGACATCAAGAGTGGATCGTTTACAAAGGAGTCGCATATCTTTTCTTGCATTCAAGTTGTCTTTCGTTTTCCCAATGATATCCATCACTGTATTTATCAGATTATCAAAGACATTCTTCTCGATATGCATTACATCGAGATTATGATGAACCAAATGACTCTTCCAATATGGTAAATCCCAAAATATACTCCGTTTAGTCCATTTATGCGAATAACCATAGCCATATTTGTACCATGTGGCTCTTCAATAACAGATGGAAAGTTAAGGACTCTATGTCAAATTTGTTCACCAGTTAATCTCAATGGAGGATGTGTTTTTTCAATTCTATTCTTAGTGAATTCTTCTTTATTTCTTCTGAATTTATGAGTTAACGGTAAACATTGTCTATGACAATCAAAATAACTCACTTTCTTTCCATGTTTCAAGCTGAATGACTTTGATCTCTCCATATATATTGGACATCCTAAAATCCCAGCGGTACTCCATCCCGATAACATACCATAAGTCGGAAAGTCATTTTGGTCCAAAAAAGAGCAGCCTTCATTATAAACATCTGATTAGTATGAACATCATATATAAGAACACCTTCATCCCATAATTGTTTCAACTCCGTAATCAATGGTTGCATGTAAACATCTATTAACTTTTTCGGATTTTACGGGCCAGGCACAACCAATGTTAAAAACATATGCGGTGTCTTCATACACATACCGGGTGAAAGATTATATGGAGTTAAGATAACTGGCCAACAAAAATAAGTTCTTTCCTAATTTGCCAAATGGAGCAAACCCATCAGCATAGAGACCTAACCTAATATTTCGAGTCTCTCTCACAAACTCAGGATATGTTCTATCAAAATATTTCCACGCCTCTGCATCTGAAGGATGACACATTAACCCCTCTTCTATTTCAGGATTTGCATGTCCGGTTATTTGTTCAGCAGTGGTCTCGAATGCATGAAGCCTTTGTAACCTAGGAGTTAAAGGCAAATAAAACATTTGTCTGTATCATTTACGTCGCTGATTATGACCCAACCTCCTAGTATTCTTGTATCTACATTGATTATAGAATTTATAAAAATCTGCATCTATATCATCTTCCCAATACAGCATACAAGCATATCTGCAAACATCAATTCTTTCCACCGAAAAACCTAATTCTTTCACCAGCTTTTTCATACTGTAGAAATCATTGGGCATAATATGATCACGCGGCAATACTTCTCCAATAACTTGAACAAAATCATTAAAACAATCCTCAGACACATTATGCTCTACCTTGACATTCAATAGTCTTGCGATTAGAGATTGCTTAGTGTGGCTGTCACAATCAGCCCATAAAGGTTCATCTGCAGCTCTTAATACTTCCTGAAATTGGAGAGATGATTCATTATTCACATTTTCATCAACACCTGGTACTTCAACCTCCTCCAATGGTGATGCATAACTAGTATACCCATGTTCAAATGTTGGAGCAAAGCTAGAACTTGCAGCGCTTGGTTCGGGAACAAAATTCGAACCCGCTGCATCAATTACCATCCTCTATATGGATTCAATTGATCATAATAACTCCACTAACTGTGAATTGTCTGTTTTGTCCATACTCCTCATCAAAAATGAACGGTTCACCATGACATGTCCAATTATAGTAATTTGGGATAAAACCAAATCTACAAAGATGTTCCCTAACTTTATCACACTGAAAAAATTTACCATTACGACACTTTTTACACTGACACATTAGCTTATTCTCATCCATAAAATCAACATGACTACAAACAAAATCTAAAAATTGTTCCAACCCAAAAATAAACTCATCAGTTGAACCCCGACTATCAGATAAGTTTTTTTTATATATCCAACTTCTTTCGTTTTGCATTTTTCCTGTCTCCAAATTTAAAATTTTTAAAATATTAATAAAAACTACTAAAAAAACTACTAAATCATCAATAATAATATCATCATTAATCCCAACTAAGTTGATATAACTAAATAATAACGTTAATTGCATAAAAATTTAACGTTAATTTCACAGTATAAATTAAATATTATAAAAGTAACGTTAATTTCACAAAACTCAACATCATCAATAATATTAACCTTAATTTCACAAAATTTTAATATAATAATAAATAATATTATAAACTTAATTAATATCAAACAAATTAACTAAATTATTACAATAACATTAAATATTATCATATAATCAAATAAAGTATAAAATATTGAACATTTAACAACATTGATTATTTAACTAATCGAAATAAGATTTACTATAAATTGCTGATTATTGTTAACATAACGTTTCACCTAATTAATTATCAACACTTTCGATTCCAATTTTATATAAAAAAATAAAATTAACAAATCCAGTAACATCATTAAATCAATCACTAAATACAATAAAAATAAACTAATATAGAAATAAAAACAATACAAACATACAAATTAACATAATTGCATTTTCCAATCATTACAGTAAAAATTAAAACATTTCTCACCACCAAATAATAATTCATCGATGGGCTCAGATATCAACAACAGCAACAGCTTCCAATCCAAATATTCGAGAATCGCAAATCTTGACACATCAAAAATAATTATAAATAACTAATATATTATTAAAACAATACTATAAAAATATTTTTTAAATAACATTTGTCAAAAAAAAATTTAAAAATTATTCATAAAAGTGGCAATAATAGGCCGGGTCGGACCTAATGGGCCTACCTGGGCCAAGCAAGGGCCCAGCCCCATGGGCCACGCGTGAAGGGGCAGGGGCCAGCAGCCCCAGCGCGAGGCTGGGCGGCACAGGGGCCAGCGGCTGGCCCATGAAGGGCAGATCCAATGGCTTGGCCGCCGGATCTGCCTTCTATATCTCAGATCCGGCGGCTTGGCCGCCGGATCTGCTTTCTATAGCTCAGATCCGGGCGTTGGCCGCCGAATCTGCCATCTACAGCCCAGATCCGGCAGCTTGCTTCTTGCGGCCGAGAGAGAGAGAGAGAGATATTACCTATCACCATCGCAGATCCGGCATCCCTTCCGCCATCCCTTCGCAGAACCACCTTCGCGGCTATTCGAAAATGAACAAAGCGAGAGAGAGAGAGAGAGAGAGAGAGAGAGAGTGAGAGTGAGAATGAAGAAGGAATGGCTAAATGTCGAAAGTATTGAAATTAGGGACAAAATTTTTGTCCCTAAATTCGTTGCAAATCAGGGACGAAAATCATCTTTCGTCCCTGAATCAAGGACGAAAAAAAATTTATCCCTTAATTAGGGATGAAAATTAAATTTCGTCCCTGATTCAGGGACGATAAAAATGTCCCTGAATCAGGGACGGAAAAAAAATTCAAATCACCGATTTGAATTGATAGCTTTTTTATTTTTAAAAATAAAAATAAAAATAACTTGCAATAAGTGGTATGATATTTCAAGTTTTCAATCTATCACGCGAACTAATATAAGTAAAATTTTAAGTAAAACTATTCAATACCTACAAAAATTTTGAGATTCGGTGGAGAAAGATTTGACATTTGGCATTGTTAGAAAGATTATAAACATTTTTTGATCTAGGTAAGAAAATTTTGGTTGTTCCGATGAGTATGATATGGTTAAAGCAATCATTTAGTGCTGATGGGATAATATTAGACCTATAACGCTCTAACTTGACACCAGAAAATTTAGAGAACTAAACATGTGTTCAAACTAACATAGAGTGAACTATTGACCACAAGAAAATATCCAATTAAGTGATTCTAGAATCTTTAACTCTGAAGGACCAAAGGAACACCCGACACTAGTACAGGAGGAGAGGACAACAATTAAATCATTAAAGTGATGAAGATATGTAGATAGCTAAATTTTTGGAAGCAAAAATTGAGTTCAAACACTTCTTGGCTTCTTTTTTTTATTATTTATTATATAGTTTTAGTTCATAAACAGAACATGCAGTTTTAGAACAAAAAGTCATGTTTTGTGATAAAGTGATTAAAGTCGATTATACATCTTACACAAGTGGTAAACATATCATTGTCGGCACAATAGCTTAAGTGTTGAATCAGGGACGAAAAAACAAATTCGTCCATGATTCAAGGATGTAAATGAAATTTCATCCCTGAATCAAGGACGAAAAACAAATTCGTCCCTGATTCAGGGATGAAAAATAAAATTCGTCCCCGAATCAGGGACGAAAATAAAATTCGTCCCTGATTCAGGGACAAAAAACAAATTCGTCCCGAATTTAGGGACGAATGGTTAAATTTATCGCAAATTTAGGGACGAATAATTTATTCGTCGCAAATTTAGGGACGAATTATAAATTCATTGCAAATTTAGCAACGAATATATTTTTTTGTCGCAAATTAGCAACGAATTTTGCGTCAAAAAAATTTCATAAAAAATTAGCGATAACTTTTGTAACGAAAATGTTTTTTGTTGCTAAAATCGTGGCTATTTGACGACGATACCCTTTTTTGTCGTTAAATTTGTTGCAGATTTGCGACGAATATTTTTCGTTGCTAAAATTCGTGGCTGAATTCTTGTTTTTTTGTAGTGATAACACCTCAATCCTAAATCCGGTAAATCCAATGAAGGAAAAAAATTTTCTATGCGAAAAATTTCTCAATCCCTCAATGTCATTCTCACTCTAAAGAATTCTTTATTTCTCTCTTCCCTATTTTGGCAATCCTCTAATTGCCTGCACTGTTCATTCATGGAGGAAGAGAAGAGTCCTTTTCAATGTGATCAGAGAATACACTCAAAAAAGGACTTTACATTTTTTCAACTTAAGAGGTTGTGGAAAGATATTAGGGAATCTGGGAGTTATGGAGATAATGGGTGTTAACCCGTTATCTCCAAATTCAAATTTTATATTAAAATGAATTCTCTCATAATGCCCCAAATGGGCATACCAACCAAAGATATTGTTCTCAATACTTATCTCGTCTTTTTTGAAGTTCTCATAGCATCTAGGTTTTCAGAAAATTAAGCAGAAGGCGCATAACTATGAATTGAGGTAGTGTGTCATGCCAGTATCATCCATGTATAAATTATTCCACTGGGAAATCTTTTTCCTTGAAATGAGCAATGAATAAAACAATCTGCAAACAAATCAAACATTTAGAAATAGGAAAACAATGCTCCTTGGTACATAGCTAAGCTTCTCGGTACATAGCTTATTGGTGTATAGAGAAACCAAGTTCTCCTTGTACATAAAACCAAGAAATGATTACAAACTCTAGCAGTACAGAAAGCTTCTCGGTACACAAAGAAAGCTTCTAGGTGCATAGCTAGGTGAAGGGTAAAAAAAAAAAAAAAAAAAAAAGAAAAACACCCAAGAAAGTTAAAAAAAAAAAAAAAAGAAGGGTGAAAGAAAATAAAAGGTTAAAAAAGAAAGGTGAAGAGTGGAAGAAAAAAAAAAGTAAGGATTTTGGTGTCCGAAAGAGAGAGAGAGAGAGAGAGAACGGTCGCCCACGCGTGCCTTTTCTTTCCCTGTTTTTTTTTTTGTTTCTTTTTTTTTTTTACCCTTCACCATTCTTCTTTTTTCACTTCTTTTTTTTTTCCTTTTTCTTTCAGCTTTTACTGTTTATTTTTTTAACTTTTTATTTTATTTTATTTTTTTTAACCGTTTATCTTTTTTTCTGGTTTTTTTTTTCACTTCTTATATTTTTTGGATTTTACTGTTTCAGCTTGCCCCTTTGCCTTTTTTTTAACTTCTTTTTCTTAGTTTCTTCTTTTTTTAAAATTTTTTTTAGCCCTTCACCTTTCTTTTTTTTTCCTCTTATTAATCTATCTCTTTCCATCTCTCCACTTTTTTTCACTTTTTTTTTTATACAATGTTATCGGTGTAATAAAGTAAAAAATCTTTATTAATGCTTTTCAATTCGATGATCAATGAATTTGCATGATCTCAAATTTTATCATTTTGGACATTAACCTTTGGCATTGAAATAATTCTTGTCAATTAATTTGATCAACCAAGTCGAGAAACCACTCACTAAGAGAAGCTAAGAGGCTCAATGAGCCCAAGCTCCTCGGCTACTGGAGAGGATAAGCTTTGAGAAAAGAAAGCTCCTACTTACATAGAACCAAGAAAGGACCAAAAACTCTAGTAGTACATAGAGAAAACTCCTCAGTAGATAAAGAAAACTCCTTGCGCAGTGTAGAGTTTAAATTGGTAATGTGCCCAGTTGATCAAACGAATAGTTAAATTTGAAATGAAAAGATTGGAATTAAGAGATTAAAATTTTTAGAAAAATGAAGGTCTGAAGTGTAATTGTCTTGCAATTCTATGTCTTTAAATACATTATATTATATTTGTTATATTTATCTAGCAGACACCTTAAATGTTGTATTGTTTGAGTCATTTCTCAAGTCTTTAACATCTATTAATTGCTTAATTTTTAAGGGTTTTATGATATCTTTGCATTCATTATTAGTTCAGATTTTGATTTGTCTGGGTCAAATGAGGGACTTCCACTGAACCGATCCTCTTACCTGGTCTGATCAAGTTTTTAAACTCCATTCAACTAGTGTTTTAATAAAACCAATCATAAGAAAATGAAATAACTAATGTATTTATTCTGTCTGCACATATCTGTTGTAATTGTACATCAATAAGTAAATAGAAAATAATATACCAGAAGAAAATAATAATGACTTTTTTAAATTTTACATTATCGAGAAGCTTTCTTCCCTCTAAGTAACCAAGGAGCTTTTCCTTTTCTTACCAACACTTGCACAAGAATCATAGCTTGACAGCTAAACTATTTCGATAACCATGGAGTTTTCTAAATAAGCGAGGAGTTTTCTGAGTAACTGAGGAGTTTTCTGATCAAAGAGCTTTCTGCAAATCATCACAAGAGTTCTAATATTTTTTCCTCTCTTCTTTAAATCCAAAAAACTGAAACGAGTGAAATAAAGGGAAAAAAAAGAATTTTAAAATAAGCTCAAATCAATCGGTCTAAACCATATTCGGATACAGGGGGCGGGCGACCGCAAAGTGTGAACGGTCAAAAAAAAGAATTTAAAAAAAAAAGAAGAAGAAGAAACCCAAAAGTTAAAAAAGAAAAGGGGTGAGGGTGAAAAAAAAAAGAAGAAAAAAAAAAAGAAAAAGGAAGTGAAAAAAAAAAAAGAATAGTGAAGGGTGAAAAAAAGAATTAAAAAAAAAAAAAAAAGAAGAAGAAGAAAAAAAAAACACCTGGACCGCGCAAGCAGGGAGCTTGCATGGGCGGGTGGTGCTCTCTCTCTCTCTCTCTCTCTCTCTCTCTCTCTCTCTCTCTCTCCCTTCTTTTTTTTTTAATTCTTCAACATTCTTTTTTTCACTTTTTTTTTCTTTTTTTCTTTTACTTTTTTTTTCACCCTTCACCCTTGTTTTAACTTTTTTTTGGGTTTCATTTTTTTTTTTACTTCTTTTTTTTTCACCCTTCACCCTTCTTTTTTTTCACTTTTTGTTTCTTTTTCTTTTTTTTTTTTACTTCTTTTTTCTCTTTTTTTGGGGTTTCACTAAATCCCAAAAAAATGGGAACAGCCATGCCATTAAAAAAAAAAAAAAAAAAAAAAACTAAGAGAGTTTGACAATTTCCTTTGCTTTTCTAAGCCATAACTTTTAAATTTTTTAATTTTCAATTTATCTCTTATCAAATAAATTAATATAAGTACACATAGTTTCTACCCAAATATAAATTAAGGTGTTTGATGAATATAATAAATATTTCAAAAAATATTATTAAGTCAAACTTTATGATTATTTATTGTAAATGATTATAATTTTTTAAATAAATTTTAATCTTTTAATCTTATAAATTCAAATTTAAATTAACATTTTAATAATTTTTTAGAATGGCACATCACCCAATATTTAATAACCGATCCTCTTATCGGGATGGGTCAAGTTTTTAAACTCCATTGAACCAGTGTTTTAATAAAACAAATCATTAAAAAAAATAGAATAACTGATGTATTTATTATGGCTGTGCATGTCTGTCGCAATCGTGCACCGATAATTAAATGGAAAATAATATACCAGAAGGAAAAAAATAATGACTTCTTTAAATTTTAGATTATCGAGAAACTTTCTTCTCTCTGAGTTACCGAGGAGTTTTTCCTTTTCTTACCGGCACTTGCACAAGAATCATAGCTCGACGGCTAAACTCTTTCGGTAACTGAGGAGCTTTCTGAGTAACATAAGACCTTTCTTTTCTTATTATAACTGATAATGAAATTATTTCTCTCGCTGTATTATTTTTTTTGATACATTATTTCTATGGATATATTTTATCTTTTCGGTGTTTCAATTCTTTTCTGTTGCTATTTTTAAGGGTGCAGAAGAAACCCTCTTCCCTCCCCAAACTTTTTTTTGGGGAAAGGGAAAGAATTAGATCTTCTTCACTTTAATTGTGGATCCCCTTTTCCCAGTGGTTGAATTCGATCTTCTTCACTTTAATTAGTCTGGCAACTTGAATGAGCCGAGGAAAAAATTGGGGTGACTTTGCTCCATTTGGCGCATTGATTTAGGTTACGTGGTGACCAGTCAATGGTGCCAGGTAAGCTTTCGCATGGAGCCTATGGTTATCTAGCATAACACCAATGGTTGACCACGAGCAAATAAATTAATTTACCACACCATGACACTGCTAAGAAAAAAAATTATTATGTCATATTATTGTTAAATATAAATAACTATCAAAAGAAAAAAAAAATAATGATTTTTTTAAATTTTAGATTATCGAAAAGCTTTCTTCTATTTGAGTAATCGAGGAGCTTTTCCTTTTCTTACCAGCACTTGCACAAGAACTATAACTTGACAGCTAAACTCTTTTGATAATCGAGAAATTTTCTGAACAACTGAGGAGCTTTTTAAGTAATTGAGGAGCTTTCTGAGTAAGCGAAGAGGTTTCTGCAAATCATCACACAGTTCTGATATTTTTTTCCTCTCTATTTTTAAATCCAAAAAACCGAAAAGGAGTGAAATAAAGAAAAAAAAAATTGAAATAAGCTTAAATCAGCTGGCCTAAACCACATTCGAACATTGCGGATAGAGGACAAGGGGCCTGCAACTGCCCCCATGCGCGGGCGACTGTGCAAGCAGGGAGAAGCCTCCCGCCCACATGGGCAGGTGGCCACTTTCTCTCTCTCTCTCTCTCCCCCCCCCCTCTCTCTCTCCCCCTCTCTCTCTTTCTCGCCTAGAGTTTGACTTCTTTTTTTTTTTCACTTCTTTTTTTCTTTTTTACTTTTTTTTCAACCTTCACCCTTTTTTAACTTTTTTTTTGGGTTTCTTTTTTTTTCTTCTTTTTTTTTCACCCTTCACCCTTGTTTTCACTTTTTTTTTTTTCTCTTTTTTATTTTAGGGGTTTCACTAAACCCAAAAAAAATGGGAACAACCGTGCCAAAAAAAAAAAAAAAAAAAAAGAACTAAGAGAGTTTGACAATTTCCTTTACTTTTCCAAGCCATAATTTTAAAATTTTTTAATTTTCAATTTATCGTTTATCAAATAAATTAATACAAGTACACATAGTTTCTATCCAAATATAAATTAAGGTGTTTAATGAATATAACAAATATTTCAAAAAATATTATTAAGTTAAACTTTTATGATTATTTATTTTAAATGATTATAATTTTTTAAATAAATTTTAATTTTTTAATCTTATATATTCAAATTTAAATGAACATTTTAATAATTTTTTTTACAAGAGCACATCACCCAATACTTAATAACCGATCCTCTTACCTGGTTGGGTCAAGTTTTTAAACTCCATTGAACTGGTGTTTTAATAAAACTAATCATAAGAAAATGAAACAACTAATGTATTTATTTTGGTTGTGTATGTTTGTTGCAATCGTGCATCAATAAATAAATGGAAAATAATATACCAGAAAATAAAATAATGAATTTTTTAAATTTCAGATTATTGAGAAGCTTTCTTCTCTTGAGTGATCGAAGGGCTTTTCCTTTTCTTACCGGCACTTGCACAAGAATCCTATCTCGACAGCTAAACTCTTTCGGCCGAGGAGCTTTCTGAATAACCGAGGAGCTTTCTAAGTAATTAAGGAGTTTTCTGAAAGAAGCTTTTTGAGTAACCAAAGAGATTTCTTTTCTTATTATAACTGACAATGAAATTATTTCTCTTGCTATATTATTTCTTTTGATATATTATTTTCCTGGATACATTTTATCCTTTTGATATTTCAATTCTTTTCTGTTGCTGATTCCAGATGTATTATTTATTTTTTTTTCTTTTTTTTTTTTTTTCTTTTTCTTCTTTTCCGTTTGGAGGGTGGTTTTTGTTTTGTTTTTTTTTTTTTGTTTTTTTTTTTTTAAAAAAAAAAACAAAACACTTCCCCTTTTTTTTAAAAAAAAAAATAACACATCGGCCACGGGGGGGGAAAATAAAAAAAAAAAAAAAAAAATAAAAAAAAAAAAAAAAAAAAGAGAGAGAGAGAGAGAGTGTGTGTGTGTAAAAAGAAAAGGACGGTCTGCCGTGCACGCCAGAGGGGTCTACCGCGTGAGGAACCTTGCATATTGATTTTGTTGTTTTTCTTTTTTTTTTTTGAATTTTAAGTGTAAATGAAGCAATCCATACGGGTTTATGTTAGAACTGATTTCATGGTATGTCACACTCACATTGTGGTTTGCACAAAGTTTAGTGCCCAAAGGGAATACATTTTTATCTACTGTCTCACAAAGTATGACCTTCACTTTTGCATTCCTGATTCTTCGGTAAATGATCCAATTATCATTTCACTCGCAACAACATCTCAAACATACCACTACGACATAAATGGATAAGTTGTAGAAATCATCATAGTAAAACCATAATGTACTTCCTGCCAGATATCACTTACAGACTATGACTTCTAGATAGAGAGCAACGAGGCAGTTGGCTCATTCTGGTCATTGCTGAATGGATGATCATCTTCCACTGTCCCGTGATTCTTCTTTTCCTTATCCAAAAAAGGTTTAGATTCTCGGTTACATTTCAGTTCCTGAACGTCTCTTTCGAACACTTCATCAGGGGCCATATTTTCCGTGAAACTTGTCCAAGTTTCATATTTCCAAAGAATCCGGTCGTCAATTTGGTTCCCAGACACTAATTTGATGTTCTCTAGGTTTGCATTTTCATCATTTGTTTAATTGATGAAGAAGAAATTATAACTCCTGTAGGAAAAATAATTTTATGTAAAATCATACAAAATATCGTTTTAAATTATCAAAATTAAAAAAAAAAAAAAAAAAAAAACTTAATAACTAAAACTAAAATTTAGATCGAATAGAAGTGTATCTTATTCCATAGCCGAAAACTGAATAGAGTGAATTCTTGATTCGATCTTCGTATAAGCAAAATTCTAGGTATGGCCTTTCAGGTCATATGTATTCTCATAAATTCTCTCTATATAATTAGAGTATTAGGGAGAAGAGTGATACATTGATCCGGGGACCATAATCATATTTATAATTATAGGTGACTTTTACCTTCTAAATCTGTTTGTTCAGCTTATGGTAGCTGTCTTTAAATCACGTTTAAACATTTTCTATTTAACCCATCATAAATAGTAAATGTCTATTGATATCTACACATTAAGTTATTTTCGCGAAAAATAATATTAAAATACCTTAAACTGAAATAACCAAAAAATGTCTATATTACATTAGCATCTAAAATCACAAACTCCTACTAAAACTGAATATTCTAAAATGAAATGACACACATACGAGTAGTGCGCACATGAACCTTTTGGGTGGCGGTCCATTTAATAAATGAATCCGTAATTGTGGAGTTTGTAACAACATACTTTATAGACAACTATTCACTCTGAATCATTTTCTTAAATAGAATATAAGACTGTTGAATTACTGTCATACGATAATCTGAGTGGCCTATTAATACCATCCGTGACAAAATTTCACAGTTATATTCCATAATTTGATGCTTTATAACACGTTATGAATTTCACCGCCATGATGGAAGAGATTATAAGAGACTATTTAATACACTTCCAAAAATGACTCATCATGCTAACGTGCAGCATATTGTAGCATTCATGCCAACTTGACATCTCATGAAATCAAAATCAGTATACCGAATGATTTCAAACTAATCTAACTTCTGATATGTGAGTATATGTCTTTTTTTGCTCTTTGTAAGTATTGCAAGACCCATTTGATTTCTTACCAATACTCTATTTCCAATTTGCTTAAATTTCTGCCCAATATTTCCATAATGTACGTAATATCCAAATACGTACAGATCAAAACATATATCAAACTCCATACTACTAACGCATAAGGAATCTTATGTATTTTTCTATATTATAGGTCATTCTTGAGGCACTGGTAGAGACTAAACTTGTCTCCCTTATCATAGGAGTATTTTCTGAGTACTTACTCCCACAGAACTTGTGATATCCATAATTATCAACCAAATTTTATCTCAAATTCTAATGAGATAAAAACTTGATGAAATTTGTAATATCACTGTTGGGATGACTGTATGAATTTTATCTCTCTCTTCACGACATCAGTTTTTGGAGGTGGTTGAATTTGTTTTTCCGAAATAGAGAGTTCCCCAACATTGTCTAATACGACCTTTGGGAATATTAACATATTCCTCTTAAAAGACAATGTCTCTAACCATATCTCCCTCCGCAAACTCAATATCCTCCAAGAACTTGACATAAAATTAATACCCTTTAAACTTTTCAGAGTACCCTACTAATCAACTAACTGTCCTGATATCCAATTTTCTTTTATTAGGTCTAATAGACCTAATCTTAGTTGGACAACTCCAACTGTGTAGATACTTTAGACTAGGACGTATACTAGTCCAAATTTCTTATTAGGTTTCAGTAGTTGCCTTAGTGGGAAATCATATTCAGGATGTATGCTGTAATTTTGATTGAGCCATATCATAAATAATTGTCTATGAACGTGATAAAATATCTTTGACTATTCCAAAAATAAAAAAGAATGGTCCATAGATATCTGTATGTATCAGTTCTAAGATGTCTGAAGTCCTATTGGTTTCAATCTCTTTTTATTGGTTTATTTTCTCTTTATATAATTTACACAAATATCAAAATTTGTGAAATCAAATGAATCAAGAATTTCTTCTAACACAAGTCTTCTTATTCTCCTTTTTGAGATATTACTCAATCTCATGTGTCATAATGAAGAGAAATTCTCATTGGTAAATTTAAACTATATATTTCGAATATTATATTGCAGGGATTCAGTAAATGAAATAACAGTATCAACCTAATATATATTATCAAATCTTGATAGAAAACCGGAACCAACTTATTTTAACTCAAAAAACGAATCAATTTTTCTATTTCCGAAAGAACAGGTAAAACCTGATCTATCCAACAAAAATGGAAATCAAATTCCATCTAAAAGATAGAACAACAAAAATTTCAGTAAGAACCAAATATAAATCGATTTTCAATGATAATCTAAACTTTTCTGTCACTATAATTGAAATTTTATTATCATCATCCATGTAAATGTATCTTTTACCATCAATTGATGATCAACAATTTAGGAAACCCTGTATAGACACACTGATGTGAATAATTACAGCGGAACATGACCACCGAGTATGTCCTGATACCGAAGTTAAGTTAATCTCAGAACAAACCAAATTAAGGAATATACTTTTCTTATCACGTCAAACATGATAGTTGGTACATTCTCTTTTTCTTGTATCCTTTAGCATCACAGAATAAACAATAATTTTTTCCTGATTCAATTAATGTCTTTCGTTGTTTCTTTTGTGATGCTATACCTACAGCATCTTATCCTATTTTCTTTTCTTTTCTTTCTTTCAGTTCTTAATGGTCAAGAGTTCTTAACCATTATACCGTATATAAATAAAATTTGTCAAGAGTGTACCAGTAATCATTTCATTCTTGACAGATCATTTCTCAATATCCATAAAAAAAAATTTAACCGTCATAACTGACTTACATGTAGTGCCTCTAAATATTATTGGGATGGCCCACACATGCGATTCAACATCTCTCACATTTCTTTATCCCTCTTTTCAGATGTACTCTTATCTTTAAGTGATGAAAAAAATCGATCTTTAACGCAAGATTTAAATCTAAACTTAAAATTTGAGTCATTCAATTTAAAAATTAAATTAAGTTGGGCATTAATATCCGTCAAACAGAGAACGATAATCCATAAATGTTCACATGAAATTTTAAAACCAAATAAATTCAAATATTAATAATTTTCATCATAAGATACCGGTTACTCTATTAAAATTCATCTTTGAACAAAATAATTAACTTGTAAGTGGTATCTTGGTACAGTAATCAAATGCTGACAATAAGAACATGTCAACCAATTACCTTCCTTTGGGCCGATAAATTGGTCACATGTAAAACCAAAAAATTATCACACATTTATTATCATAAGATGTACATGCAACTCTGTCAAATATAGACCTTCATTTGGGCCAATCAATATTCACATGAGTTGCATACACACAACTTTTTATATCTCTAAACAAATTAATTTCCACAAGAGATGTCACTTTGACGATATATTGTTTCAATTAATTTATCTTAAGATATATACAAAACTATAGGTGTAGTAATCAAACGCTGACAATAAGAACGTGTCAACCAATTACCTTCCTTTGGGCCAATAATTGATCATTTGTGAAACCGAATAATTGTTATGCATTTATTACCACATGGTGTATATGCAATTTTGTCAAGTATGGACCTTCCTTTGGGCTAATCGGTACTCACATAAATTACATGCACTACCTTTTATATTTCAAAATAAATTAATTTTCACAACAGATGTCACTTTTGTGACATATTGATACGAAATCATATTCATATTTGAATCATATCAGTAATTAAAAAAAATTCAATTTTATCCTGATGAACTCAATTTCTTGAAAATTTGGCTATTTAAAATCAAATCTTATTAACTTTAAATTAGACCTATAAAAGCTCAATTTTACCGAATCAACCTCCTTCATCTTACTTTTTCGTTCTTATACTTTCATTATCGGCATAAAATCAAAGTTTTTATCATTTGCCAACAACTGATCCAAAATTTGGTCAATCCCCGTTCTGTAGCATAGGGCACCAGAAAAGTTCCCAAATAGGTGGTGAATTCATTTAGAACCGCTTAAAAACCAGTCATCCTTAGACTTATCATCATCTTGTTGACAGAACTTTCCTAAATATGTCATGCTATCGCATATTAAAAGATTGACTAATTTTGACTATAAAATGGACCTTATAGAATGACAATGATGAAAAATGGATTTAATTGAATCCAATGAGTTCCAATACCTTTACACCCAGCATTTGGTTTATTTGGGATCAAAATGGCCCATATCCTTTTCCTAAAAAAAAAAATGTTGATCCTTTTGTGATATGGATTTACAATAAAAGAAAAATTTTATTTTCTAAAATTGGGAAGTCGGCCCTTAAAAAAGAAAAATTGAAATATGGAAATTTCCCCTTTTTTTAATTTCCCAAAATTAGAAATTTTCTTAATTGCAATTTCTTTTTTCTGAAATTGGGATATCATTTTTCAAAAAAAAAAAAAAAAAAGAAACTAAAATCTGAAATTTTTCTTTTTTTTTTTGGTTTCCCAAAACAAAAGTTTTCTTAATTAATTTTTTTAATTGAAAAACTTTATTTTAAAATTTGGAAGTCAATCCTTAAAAAAAATGAAAATTTGAAATTTGAAATTTGAAATTTTTTTATTTCCCAAATTCTAAAAATTTCTTAAAAGAAATTAGATTCTAAAATATTTTTTTAAAATCGAAATTTTTTTCCAAAAAATGTATCATGAAAAAATAAGATCTGAAATATTCCTATAAAAAAAAAAAGTCAATTTTATTACTTGATATAAAAAAAAAAAAAAAAAAAAAAAAAACTTGTATTTTTTTTTTTTTTTTTGAGAAATCTTAAAGATTCCTTTTCAAAAAATATATATATATTTGCTCAAAATGTCAACTTTCTTTCCTTTTTTTTTTTTTTTGTTTGAAAGTTCAAAAGATCCAAAAAATCAACTTTCTTAAAAAAATAATAATAATAAGCTCAAAAGAAAGGCAAAGAAAATATTCCAAAATATTAAGAGTCTTAAATCTTTTAAAAACTTGTCATCTTTTTCTCTTTTATCCAAATATATATATATATATATATATATTTTTAAACACCGATATATATATTTAAACATCGAATGTCGACTTTAATAAAATACTTAATGTCGACTTTGATAAAAAAAAAAAAAAAAAAAAAAAAAAAAAAAAAAAACTTCCCTTTTTTTTTGAGACACTGGATGTCTGCTTTTAATAAAAACTAAAAGTCGACTTCAATAAAAAAATTATATAACTTTTTTTTATTGAAATCCACACAAAAAATCTTGAATATATATATATTTTTTTTTTGCCGAAAACCAAAATATCCACAAAATTTTTTTATATATGTTGTTTTAAAAAATTTACACAGTATCAAAATCATATAAAATCTTAAAATATGTAGAAAAATTCCAATGATTCAAGCAGAGAGGTTCTGATACCACTTGTTGGGAAAAATAATTTTATACAAAATCATGTCAAATATCGTATTAAATCACCGGAATTAAAAAAAAATTAATAACTAAAACTGAAATTCAGATCGGATAGATGTATATCTTATTCCATAACCAGAGACTAAATAGAGTGAATTATTGATTCGATTTTCGTATAAGCAGAATCCTGGGTGTGACCTTTCTGGTCATATATATCCTTACAAATTCTCTCTATTGATGGGGGTATTAGGAAGAAGAGCGATACATTGACTTAGGGATCATTTCATATGAGTTTAACTTATGAATTTAACAGTATATAATACATAATTATTTTAACATATAAATCCAATATTGAAGTAATGATCCAACATATGCTCCTCCAAAAGACGAAAATTCATGTAAAATTCTTTCTATCGGAGTCGATTGATGGTTAAAACTCTCAAACTTCCGTGCAAAATCACTGTTCCTTTTGGGTTCTTTTTGGGGAAAAAAAAAAGAAGAAGAAGTTTAAAAAAAATAGTAGTGAAACCCGGAAAAAAGTTAAAAAAAAAAAAAGAAGTAAAAAAAAATACCCAAAAAGAGTTTTTTTTTTTTAAAAAAAAAAAAAAAAGGGAAGGTGAAGGTAAGAGAAAGTACAAAAAAAAAAAAAAAAAAAAAAAAAAAAAAAGTGAAAAAAGGGGGAAGGGTGAGGGGGGGGGGGCGGGGGTAAAGATTTATGTTAGCTTTGTTGGTTTCCATCAAACCCGAGAGAGAAAAAGAGAGAGAGGGGTCGCCTGCCCCATGTATGCGGGTGACCGCGCCATTTTTTTCTGTTTTTTTTTAATTTTTTAATTGGTTTTTTATTTTTTTATTTTTTTTATTGGTTTCTTATTTTTTTTTGTTTTTTTAATTTTTTTAATTAGTTTCTTCTTCTTCTTTTTTTTCTTTTTGCCTCCAAGGAGTAGAAATTATTGAAAAGTCTCAGAAATTACCAACGAGCAGAAACTATCAAGAAAGAGAGTAATGAATACCAACAAGGAGTAGTCAAAATTACTATGATGAATAGAAATTACTAAAGAACAAAAATCACCAAGAAATTACTCGGCTACCAAAAATGATAAGCTTTGAGAAAAGAAAACTCCTAGTTACATAGAACCAAGAAAGAATCAAAAACTCTAGTGGTTCGTAGAGAAAACTCATCGGTACATAAAGAAAGTTTCTCGGTACATAGAGAAACTAAATTCTCCTTGATACATATAATCAAGAAAGGACTAAAAACTGTAATAGTATATAGAGAAAACTTCTCGGTACATAACAAAAGCCCATCGGTAAATAGCTGCTCGGTACATAGAGAAACTGAATTCTATCAAGCACTAAAAACACTAACAGACCGAGAATTTAAAAATTAAGATCTATCAACCAAGAGGAAAAAGTTCCCATACATTCCAAAGATTAAAATTTATATTTATATCAAAACTAATTATTCTATATATTTTTAAAAAATACAAAAATATCTCAAATGATTCTTCTCAGCACACAGAGAAACCAAATTTTATCAAGTAATAAAAACTCTAACAAACAGAACTCTAGAAGCAGGAAAAATAAACACAAATCTTCATAGCATAGGAATGGCTTCCACACAATACGGATCATCATTATCAGACACACCACTCTACTCAATCGTAATAGAAAATAATCTTTTGTAATGAGCAATGAATAAAACAACTAACAATCAAATCAAATATTTAGAAACAAGAAAGCAAAACTCCTCAATATATAACTAAGCTACTGGTACATAGCTTCTCGGTACATAGAGAAACCAAGTTCTCCTCAGTACATAAAATCATACATAAAATCAAGAAAGGACTAAAAACTATTGCAGTATAGAAAGCTCCTCGACTCCTCGGTGGATAACTGGGTGAAGGGTAAAAAAAATAATAAAAAAAAAGAAACCCAAAAAAATAAAAAATAAAAAGAAGGGTGAATGAAAAAAAAAAAGTGAAAAAAGAAAGGTGAAGAGTGGAAGAAAAAAAAATAAGGATTTTGGTGGAGAGAGAGAGAGAGAATGGTCGCCCCGCCTATAAGCAGGCGACTACGCCTTTTTTTTCTCTTTTTTTATTTTTTCTTTTTAGAGAATCCAAATTCTTCTCGATATACAGAATCAAGAAAGACTAAAAAATATAATGGTACATAGAGAAATCTCATCGATACATAAAAGAAAACTTTTTGATACATAACTTCTCGGTACATAGAGAAACCGAATTCTATCAAATACTAAAAACTCTAATAACCAAACCGAGAATTTAAAAATTAAGGTCTATCAACCAAGAGGAAAAAGTTCCCAAACATTCCAAAGAATAAAATTTATATTTATATCAAAACTAATAATTCTTATATATTCTAAAAAGTACAGAAATATCTCAAATGATTCTTTAAAATCAACACAACCCCTCTTACATATTTAGAAGCAGAAAAAACAAATACAAATCTTCACAGTAGAGAAATGGCTTCCACACAGCACGGCCATCATCTTCAGACACACACTCTAGCCAATCAAAACTAAAATGTAACCTTACGAAATGAGCAATAAATAAAACAACCGTGAAATAAATCAAATATTTAAAAGCAAGAAAACAAATCAAATATTTAGACAAACACAAACTGAGGAACCTCTTCCTGACCGTCTCCATTTGCCCCACCTAGAGAGAGAGAAAGAAAGTGCGTAATTTGTTTGCTTAATGAACATCTTTTTGTGTCTATTTACCCCGTTTATATATATATATATATAGAGAGAGAGAGAGAGAGAAAGTGATAGGGAACATAGAGAAATGGTCTTGGATAATCGAAATCATGACACGCCACTCTTCAAATGACATGAGAAAGAGAAAGTCCAATTGCAACAGAATGCAAATGAGTACTCAAAGGAATGATCTCCATGGACTTTTAATTTTTTAGTACAAAGAGAAGGTAATTTTACAAAAAAAAAATGTCCAAACATAATGGTAAGAACCCAAAAATTTCATTCTAAAATAAATGGGAGCAAAAAGGTAAATTAACAAAAACCCTTCCAACCACTCCAAGCATGTCTTCCGTGAAATCAGTAAAAAAAAGTTTGCTTTATTAATATTAAATTAAGAATAACAACAAAAAGATCCACCTAGCCACATCTGTTCCAGTTCACCAACGACCAATCACCTTTTGTCAACAGGAGGACGACGAAATCCAAGGTGAGAGAAGTTCGTTCATGCTTATATATGTATGTGAATGATTGCATGACGCATAGACACTAGATTGTCTTTCGCCACCCCCTTTTGCTCTTTCAACGCACGAACCAAAATCAAGTCCCATCTTCGCATTTGGTGAGTTACCTTAGAGCACAAATCAATCAATAATTCTCCTTCCTTTCTTTTATGATTCTACTGCTGTCAGATGATCTTTAATTTACATTTGGCTTGTTTAAGTTTGGTTCTTTGGTTTCTTGACCTATTAAGCTTCTTAGATCTGGTCTCATTGTATCCCTTTTTCAGTTTTCTTTAAAAATGCACAGTTCAATGGAAGTGAACATGGTGATGTGAGAGAATCTTATTATGTTCAGAATTTACCACGGTTAAGTTCTGATCAAATATCTAGATTAGTCAGATCATTGTGTCACGATACAATCTTTTCATATGACCCAAAATCAGTCCTTAATCAATCCGGGTTTACATAAATTATTATGCAGAGGTAGAGTTAGAGAAGACGCTTTTAACGAAGCTTGGCATCCATTTACATACAAGCACTATTCGGAATTGTGACATGGGTTAGTTTTTAGTGCTGCCCTCAAAGCCATTTTAGAAAATTGGAGTGCAGTTGGTGAAAATGGGAGTGCAGTTGGGGTGAGAGAGATCATAAAGATTATTTTGTTGAACTCCGCACCTGGTATGATAGATATCTCAGTTCAAACTAGTAATGAAGATTACCATGTTTTCAAGGATTTGGGCCAGCTGACAAGATACACCCAGGAAAAAATGCTGTTATCTGCTCAGCAAGCCAGGAATTCAGGGAAATGTGAAGCATTGTGGTTCATTTTCAAAAGTAATTTGGATCTTCACGCTGCAAGTAGCATTACAATCCCAACTTTCTCCAGCAATGTTGGGAAAGGTAATTTAACTGATGAGTTCAAACTTGGTGGGATTTGCAAGGATTCTGCCAATCATGAAGCATTTGATATCTTTAGTGTTGACATTAGATAAAGTATGCGAGCAACTAAATAAATGTTATTTACATAGGATTTATTTATCTAATCTTGCACCTGCTTTGAGATATCATCTCAAAGATTCTTTTTGTGCTCTCCATAGCTCCCTTTGATCCCTTCTCTAGTGATAAAACTCCCAGACAGCAAGATTCAAGTAACTTGGAGCTGCCAAGAGAGCATTTAAAATTCTCAGGTTTTGCTAATGTTGATGCAAAATCACAATATATGGTACTAAGCCAAAAGAACCAGAAGATATTGAGATTGGCCCCTCAGATTCATTACCTGAGATAGATGTGAATTTACAAAATATGCAAAGTCACCATTTTCTCTGTTTTCTCTCTCCTAGAAATTAAATTCACAAAATAACAAAAATTGTGTCAATTTGGGCTGTAAAACGTGAAATTTGTTAATACTAATAAGAAAAATACAGAGAGAGAAGATAATGATTTGCAAAGGTCAAATTTCATAACTGCAATATTAACCATAATCAAATTAAAAATCTAACAAATGACTAGACTAACCCCTCTAAGCAATTCTCTTCTCTTGGTTAAGTCATCTATCATCTTCAACCACTCCTTCTTGAAAAAAATAAATAAATTAATAAAATAAAATAAAAAATAAATTAATGAGAAAAATCACCAATAACAGCCCTCAAGCAATAATAATAATCATAATAAAAACCCAATTCGGAATTAACCACGAAATTCAATAAAAAAGAAAATACAAAGAAATAAAAATAATTACCCTTGAAAATTTTCTCCTTGGAGTTGCTCAACTTGTGATTCGCTGGTTGAGAAAGAAAGATGGGTTGCAGGACTCGAAGCTTTGACTTTGTTGATGGGTCTCTCTCTGCCTCTCTCACCTTCTTCTTCTTCTTCTTCTTCATCTTGTTCTTCTTCTCTGTCTGCAATTAATGAGAGAAGGGAAGGTTGGGTTGGAATCAAGTGCAGATCTCCTTCTTTTAAAGCCCCAAGCGAATGGAAATCGATGTGCTGAGTCAGATCCAACGATTAGTCTTGGAAGATTTTCTAAAATCCCAGCAACAAATAACTCGTCGTCACCAAACATACAAGACTGCTCTGCCTCTGCAATACAAACACAGTTCCTCTGTTCCATTGTTTCCGCTGCTGTTTCTCTCTTTCATCTTCAAAGAGGAGAGAGCGAACGAGAGACAGGGAGAGATTGAGAGGGGTTGAGTTCGCAGGGCCACAAATGGCGCCGAGAGAGAGAGAGAGAACCCAAGGGAAGAAGTCGGAGACGAAGCCAGGAGGCCAAGGCCGCCGGACCGCAACGCAACCGCGGGAACCATGGCTGTTGCAGCACGAGAGAGAGAGAGAGGAGAGAGAAAATGAGTTTTGGCCTACGTAGCACCTTGTCAGCAATTCTGTCCCGTGGCGAGTAAAAGTTATAAAAAAATAATAAAAAAAAAATAAAAAATTCCCTTTTAATCATTTGATAAGAAAAAAATATGAACAAAAAGTAAAAAGTAAAATATAATCAATCTCTTCCTTTTTTAAAAAAATTATTTCCATCATGAAAATTAAAAAAATAAAAATAGATTTATTTATAAAATTATTTCTTATTTTTTATTTCAATTTTATTTAATATAAAATAATAAAATTTAATTTCTTTATCAATTTTATCGAAAAATTATTTTTTCTAATTTTAATTTTTTATTTTTTTATATTGATGCTCTAATTTATTAAATATAAAATAATAATTAAAATAATTTATAAAAAAATAAGAAAAATATTTTCAATTTTATTTCTTTTTATTTCTATCAAACAAAATAAAAACAATACATTTACCTTTATTATATAAAGTAAATCTCGCTCTTCTTCTTCCCCTTCCCCCACTCCCACTCTCCTTCTGCAAACTAAACATATCCTTAATGTCGTAACACTACCACATGAGCAACTCCTACCAAATAAGATGCCAAATCAACAAATTTTGTTCCACATCAAAATTCATATCAATCCAACTCAATATTTAATAACTAGTATGGTACCGTCACCCCAACAAAGAGACTATTTCATTACACATTTTGAAATTTTAATCTTAAAATGTAATAATTTGAAGTTTAGGAACTAAAACATATGTTAACCCATGATCAACAACTAATTTTCTCTTAAAATTTTCCATCAAATTTGCATATATAAGTCTATTTTGTTTTCTCTCTCCAAACGCAAGGTCTCTCTCTCTCTCTCTCTCTCTCATGCACCAATAATAAAATCTTCTTTCTTTTTTCTTCCTCTACTAAACCTGCATACTCTCGTCTCTCTCTCTAATCCTTCTCTGTTTAAACACTTAAAAAGCATTACAACGTCATCTGAAAACCTAGTCCAACATCAATTTCACCTATTTCAATTAGAAAAGTCAACATGGTGAAATCATTTCCATTAACACCCATAATGAGCTCTTGAACTTTCAAATCAAAAATTAATTCCGTATTATTTTAGCGTTATGAACATGCCTGAAGGCTTAAATCATTTTCTTGACCCTCAATGATTTCAAATTCTAAGCCCTTGTCTCGGTTTGATCCTTGTTCTCCATAGACTCTAAGCTTAGAAGCTCTTTCATCAACAGTACGATGTATTCGTATAACAACGATAATAATTTAGATTTTTTATTTTAAAATTTGAAGTCGATCATATAAAAAACAAATATTGAATTTATACAGATTCTCTTACACCACTCATTCCTATCTAATTCCATCTACTCAACTAAATTCATAATTATCATGTTTTTATAAATAATTTGTATTCAAATTTTCAATAATCTATCTCTACGTTTTATTAAATCTTTTATATTTAAATTCACGATTTTCCTAACAGATGTATTCTTAGATATTCATTACACATGCCCAAACCATCTCAGATGATACTCTAATATCTTATCTATAATTGAACTAATTCCCAACTTATTAAATATATCATCATTTCTAATTCTAACTTTTATAGTTTTACTACACATCCATCTAAATATTCTCATTTCAACTACAACTATTTTTTGCTCTTGTTGTTATTTAATAGCCCAATATTCAGTACTGTATAATAGCGCAGGTCTTACTACGGTTCAATAGAATTTTCACTTCAGATGTAATAGTATCGTGCGATCACAGAAAATTACGGATACCTTTCTCCATTTCATCCAACTCGCTTGAATTTCATTATTCATATCTTCATTTATATTGCTATCATTCTGAATGATGGAATCAAAATATCTAAATCGTTCACTTTTGATATTTCTCTTCTTTCTAATCTAATCGTTTTTTCATTATCCCGATGGTCGTCACTAAACTTACATCTCATATACTCCGTTTTAGACCTACTCAATCTAAATCATTTGGACTCTAATGTAACTCTCCATAACTCTAATTTAGTACTAAAATTTTCTCTAGTTTCATTAACTTATACTATATCATCCGTAAAAAACATATATCATGATATATCATATTAGATATTTTTATGATTTCATCTATTATTATTGCAAATAGTATGGGTTTAATACCGAATCTTGATAGAGCCCAATATTAATAGGGAAGTTATCACTCAGACCCCAATAAGTTCTTGTATTAGTCACTGTTCCTTCATATATATCTCTAATAAAACTAATGTATTTCAAAGAGATCCCTATTTTATTAGTGCCTATCACAATACGTTCTTAGAAATCCTATCATACGATTTTTCTAGATTTATAAATACCATATATAGATCTCTTTTACGCTCTAAATTTCTTCATCAACTGTTTTAACAAGTGAATTGTTTCGATGATAAATCGTCCAGGTATAAATCCAAATTGGTTCTAAAAAACACTTATCTCAAGTCTCAATCTATATTTTATCACTCTCTCTCACAACTTTATCGTATGATTCATGAGTTTAATTCTTTTATAGTTGGAATAATTTTGTATGTCCCATTTATTCTTATACAGTGAGACATGTGTACTCTTTATTCATGTTTAGAGCATTTTCTTTATTTGTCAAGTTTTATTGAAAATAGTTATTAATATTATTACACTAAATTCACCCAAATATTTCCACACCTCGATAGGAATGCCATCAAATCTTATATTTTTTTGTTACTCTTTATTCTCTTTAAACACTCCTTTATTTCATAAGGACAAATTTTATGTTTAAAATTTCTGTTAATATTTTCTATAGGTATCGCGATATTTCCTATACCTATTGTACTTTTAACATTAAACAGATTAATAAAATATTATCTCTAATGCTTTCTTATGTTTTCATTCTTTACAAGTATACTATTGATTTCACTCTTAATACATCTAATTTCATTTAAATATTTTCCCTTCATTTCTTTTAGTTTGACAATTCTGTAGATTTCTCTTTCTTCATCTCAAGTCTCCACCCTCTTGTATAACTCGTTATACATCTTACTCTTTGATTCGTGGATAAATTTTTTCACATTTTTTTTACGCTTTTGTGTTTTTCATAAGTTTTCCTACTACTATCACTTTTAAGGTTCTTATAACACTTTCTTTTGATTCAGATAGCAGTTATATTTTTTTGTTCCACCAGTATGACTCCTGCCTATTGGAGTCCTTCCTTTCGATACTCCAAAAACATCTCTACCTATACTCTTAATATTATTAGATATATTTTTTCACATTATTTCTGAATCATCATTAGCAACCAATTTATTATTTTAATAACTTTGTCCTTAAAAGTCGTCACTTTTTTTCTTTTTAGGTTCCACCACTTAATTCATGATTTCATAGATTATCGATACTGTTTTTATTTTTTAGGCACACGTACATCTAAAACTAAAAGTTTGTGTTGAATCGCCACACTCTCCCCCAGTATAACTTTACAATCCTTGTAAGTTATCATATCACCTCTTTTAGTGAAAAATAAATCTATTTAACTTACATTCGTCCCACTTTTATATATAACTATACGCGACCCTTTTTCCTTGAAAAAAGTGTTTACGAGTGTCAAATCAAATGTTACGATAAACTCTAAAATAGTATTTCTCGCCTTATTCCTACATTCGAAATTGAAATTCTCATATACGGTTTCGAATCCCTAATTTTTCTCTCCTACATGTTTATTTAGATCTTTTTCAATAAATAATTTTTCTACACTCGATATGACTTGCATAAATTCATTTAAATTTTTTCAAAATTATTTTTTACTAATTACATTTATATCTATTTGAAACGCATACACACTAACTATATTAATTACGTTTTCTTCATTTATTAACTTGATAAGCATGATTCTATCTCATTTTCTTCTTATTTCTACTATATCCCCTATTAGATCTTTATGTACAAATACTTCTATTCCATTCTTAAATCTATCTTTACCTGTGTACCAAATTTTATGATCATAAAATTTTATTATTTTAGTCTTCTCTTCCACTCACTTAGTTTCTTACAAACACATAATATTAATTTTTTTTCTATTCATTATTTCTCATATCTCTCTTAAATTTTCATTTAAAGATCTTATATTTCAAGTGGTTAAGCGAATTCCATCCTTATGGCCTATCTTATTTACCCACATCGTAGTGTCACTTAGTAACTTACCATTATACCCGAAATCCGATGTAATGATTCGCTGAGGGGGGAATGTCCCAAATATTTTTCTATTTTTGTCTCTCATTTTAATTTGATAAAAAAATTTTACACTAATTGTTAGTCTACAACAACCCCAATCC
This sequence comes from Dillenia turbinata, assembly GCA_037126225.1. Classification (NCBI taxonomy): domain Eukaryota; kingdom Viridiplantae; phylum Streptophyta; class Magnoliopsida; order Dilleniales; family Dilleniaceae; genus Dillenia; species Dillenia turbinata. The sequence goes on along the minus strand of JBAMMX010000022.1, from coordinate 7,688,234 downwards.
TTTATTCGAATTCAAGACCAGTCGTGACAGAATTTTTCAAATAAAAATATATAAAACGATAAAAAAAATGATCTTAGCAATCCTAAAATTCCCAAAACAAATGTTAGCGATCCTTAAATTAAATCTCAAAATCAGTTTTTTCATCACTTTTAAGTCAAAATATGAATTTATTAGCCATCCTAAAACTCCCAAAGCAAAGCACAAAAAAGAGATGGAAATTTAGAATTCCCCCCCCCCCCGAATTGTAGTTATACCCATTTACTGGTATTAGTTCAATTTTTAGCAGCATTTCTTGGTATTTTCCAAAAATAATGTTAGAAGCACATATGAGAGTTAATGGAATTGATGATTATCTTGGAAACAATTGTAAAAATTTTGCTCATATATTTCTACTTTTTATCTTTCCCATGTCAGCCTTTGCTAGTCCTTATTTTTTCTCTTACTTCTCCTTCACTTCTACTTATTACCTCCTTTGAACTTCCTCTTTGCTGTCGTTTCATGGGTATTTATTTATTTATTTATTTTTGGGTAACATTCATGGTTTGTACTTCACTTCACTATCCTTAGTTTCAAATAGTTAAAAAGAAAAAGAAAATTAAATTTCGATTCAAACACTTTTCTACTTAATTGAAATAAACTCACAAAAAATGAAAAAGAAAAAAGAAAAAAGAATATTATATTAAACTGAATTAAAAATACCAATTCCTGTAATCACAGTCAAGCAGAGTTATCCTGTTCATGAATATTATATTAAAAATAAAAAGTTCTACTCGGAAAAGGAATCAACAATTAATGCTGAAAAATGGCCAAAACATAAGAGGATTTAAGAATCAAAAAAAAAAAAAAAAAAAGCCTCGGGTACTATATATACAGACTTTGCATATTCCTCGAATTCGAAAAAACCAGTGCCTGCTATCTTTCTATTCCGCTGGTTTTCGTTGCGATGTTGGAGCAGTCAAGATGTAGTGCTTGAGGAACATCAAACGAAACCACCACCCCTTGGTTTGTGACTCTGACTTTGAGCATTGTTTAAAGCTTTTATTTTATTTGTTTTGCGATTTTGAAGTTTGCATTTCTTGTGTTTGAAAATATTCCCGTGAGAAATACTTATGTGGGTCACCCATAAAAATTCAAAGTCATAGTTTTTTTTTCCAATTCCAGACGAAAAGATTGTAAAATTTCTACCCTCATATTAGATGAAAAGGAAACAAATTTTTTAGGTTTATGGGCTCATTAATTTGGTATAGACTTTTCTATCCCTTCCTTTATTTTTCCAATTTCCGAATTGGGTTGCTGTTAATGTCAGTGTAATTAAGAATGTTAGAACTAGAATTAGGTTGATCCCTTCTCTATTTCTGATCCAATGGTGATTGAGCTATACAATGACAGGTATCTCTCCACCTTCTTGAGAAGTCCAAACCCTTGCACCAGTGACATACGATCGAGGATCTCCTATTACCAACTCAAGTGTCTTTACCAGTTGAACTAGGTAATATCTATATCGATTCTTTTCTTTTTAATGAATTGACAAAATTGTGCAATCAAATAGGCAATTAAGGAAATCATGTCAAAATGAAAGCCACTACAAGCTTATAGTAGGTTACTTGAAAAATTGCTTATTTATTTGTTTATTTTTTTCAGATGGTCAAGATCTATCTCTGCCCTTTGCATTGCATAGAAGCCATTTGCTAATGCTTGCACGCACTAGAGGTCGTGATGGCATAGGTAGAATAAGTAGGCCATTTATCTGTGTAATGTTTATATTTGTTTTGTTGGAATATTCAAATGAAGCAAGTCGAATACCCATGTTACTTTGCCTGCAAGGTGATTTGTGAGCCTCCATGTGCAATGTATAACCCTTTTAAATTTGTACATTTCATAACTCTGTATTTATACAGAAATAAGATTAACTGGTATGTAAACTTTCAGAGGTATTTCTGCTATGATTTCTTTATTGCTTGGAAAGGCAAGTTTGGGTAAATAACATATTTGTTGTTGAGAACTTTTTCTTTTGTAAGATGTTTAATGAGACCATTTGAGGAAGGGAATCGTTATTTCCCATTAAAGTCTCGGGAGAGAATGCGCAAAATGAGGCATCATTTACAAAAATATACTAGGGCATAATGTGCAACTTATTTGTGGCTTAGCTTTTGGCGCTACACCTTGTGTGCCTCTATCAAGAAGTTATGAAATTAGTGCTTAGTACCTGCGCCAAAAAACATCCGGTGTATCTTACTTTAATTCCCTAATTTCTCAAGTTGGCTTATATGGCAAAGAGGAGGGAGCCGAACCCAATTCAAAAATGCTCAAGGGGAATCTCTTTCCACATTTATAAATGATTGCGTGACTCATAGACACCACATCGTCTTTCGCCCAGCCCCCCTTTTGTTCTTTCAGCTCACGAACCAAAATCAGGTCCATCTTCGCATTTGGTGAGTGGCCTCAGAGCACAACTCATTCAATATTTTTCCTTTCCTTTCTTTTATGATTCTACTGCTGTCAATTGATCTTTAATTTACATTTGGTTGGCTTAAGTTTGGCTCTTTGGTTTCTTTATCTTTTAAGGTTCTTAGAACTGATCCCATCGCATCCTTTTCTCCATTTTCTCTTCAAAAAAAATGCATGGTTCATGTGGAAGTGAATATGGCGATGTGAGAAAATCTTATTATGTTCATAATTCACCACAGTTAAGTTCTGATCAAATATCTAGATTAGTTAGATCATGGTGTCGTGATACAATTTTATCATATGATGCAAAATCATTCTGTAGTGATGATTTGGATATAAGTCCTGATCCACTAAATAATTATACAGAAGCAGAGTTAGAGAAGATGCTTTTAATGAAGCTTACATCCATTTACCTACAAGCACTATTTGGAATTGTGATTTACGGGTTTGATTTTAGTGTTGCCCTCAAAGCCATTCTAGAAAATGGGGGTGCAGTTGGTGAAAATGGGAGTGCAGTTGGTGTAAGAGATATCATAAAGATCATTTTGATGAATTCTGCACCTGGTATGATAGATATCTCAGTTCAACCTGGTAATGAAGATTACGAGGCTTTCAAAGATTTGGGCCAGTTGATGAGGTCCTTACTGGAAAAAATGCTGTTATCTATTCAGCAGGCAAGGAATTCAGGGAAACGTGAAGCATTGTGGTGTCTTTTCAAAAGTAATTTTGATCTTGATGCTGCAAGTAGGATTTCGATCACAAATTTTTCCAGCAACGCTGGGGAAAGTAAGTTAACTGATGAGTTCAAAGCTGGTAAGATGTGCGGGGATTCTACATATCATGAATCATTTGATATCTTTAGTAATGACATGTTAGATAAAGTCTGCGAGCAACTAAATAAATGTTATTTACATAGGATTTCTTTATCTAATCTTGCACCTGTTTTGAGATATTATCTCAAAGAGAGAACCAAGCACTTGGTTGACTCATTTTGTGCTTTACTAAAGGTACCAAATGCACTGTCAATAGCTCCCTCCGACCCCTTCTCTAGTGATAATCCCCTCAAACAGCAAGATTCGGGTAACCTGAAGCTACCAAGAGCGCTTTTGAAATCTTCGGAGTTTGCCAAAGGTGATGCAAAGTCACTAAATATGGTGCTAAGCCAAATGAACCCGAAGATATTGAGATTGGCCAATCAAATCCATTACCTTGAGACACAGGTGAATGAGCACGTTGGATGGGCAAACAAGAAAGTGCTACAAGCTGATGAGAAGCTTGGCCTTGCTCTTTCAGAAATTGATAGGTTCAGGTCAGAAAGGTTAGGAAATCAACAACTGAAGCATGGAAATCTGATGCCTAAGGAAGAGACCATGGATAGGCTTGCTGAGATGATAAGCACGCTAAAGTTTGCTAACTCTCGATTTGATGCTGTCAATACTGTTGTGAAATATTTTGAGATGGAGGATTTGGAGATTCAGTCAGAAATTAAGGCTTTTAACTTGCATGAGTTGGAGTCAAACAGAAAGTGCTTAGCAAGTGAGAGTAGATACAAAAAGTGCCATAAGAGTATTTTCAAGTCAAGGAAACAGATTACAAAGTATCAAGAAGAAATTGAAGTGGAGAAACTGAAGTTTTCCCGTTTGCAGCAACGGTTTCAACATCTCCGGGATGCTCAAGTTGAAACACAGGTGCATTTCTTTTCTTGTGACTAAGATTTGATATATTAGCTTTCTCCTTAATTTTTTTGTCAAATAATTTATGTTTTGCATGTCTCCTTTTTCTTTATTTCCCGTCATCTCAAGAATCTGCACTTTACCCCTACATAATATATGCCATAACTTCCGGAAGTAATTTTATTATCTAGAGCCATAATGTGTCGTTGAGCTATCAAGGAACAGCTCTTAAAGTTTAATTTTGAGCTAGTATATTAACCTAAAGAACTGAACCAAATCTTGCTTTCAAATAGAGGCAAGCTTGAGCAACTTCAGGGTTGTTCCTTTGGCTCATGAACAAGCTCTTCTGGTTTCTAGTTCTAGATTTCTGTTAGCTCAATTTAAGTTTTCCTGAAGAAGTTGCTTACGCATGCTTTATAAGACTTGTACTTTCCTCATTATAAAGATTCGTAAGTTAATCAAGTTGGGCTTAGTTCGAGTTTGATCTCAAGCTCGAGGCCGTTGTTTTAAGATGCACTCTCAAGTTGATTATGAACCTCATTTCACATTGAACCAATAGATCTTGAATACTTTTAGCCACAGCTGTCTTCATCTACAGTTGGTGCAAGTTGAAGCAAGATTTAATCATTCAATTGGTGTTAATTTTGCTAATGGTTCTACTAATTTGTTAATGGAGGCACATAAATCAGTTCACAATTACCAGCACATGTATGTGAATAAGCTGTTCTGAATCTGTAATTATTGTTTAGCCTGCAAAAGATGCAAATGCAGGATGACAGCTTGGCAATCTTTGCTGGTTTGAAACAAGAATAGGATCAATTTGATGTAATGGCAGCTTGATTAGGATCACCATTTTGTTGGTTATCCTTCTTTTATGAAATTTAAAACGTTCTGAATGTGACTAGTAATTCTTAGAATGGCTAATTCCATGTCTACAACACATGCATCATTTAGGAGGTAGGATTTTTTTCCCCCTCTCACAAGCAACAGGAGATAAGAATTTTGCTAGACTCGTACGGATACAATCCCCCTGTAATTACCTTACAGATTGTGGTTCATCAACCAATACTTCAGTTGGTAATTGTGTTTTTGATGCTTATTCATTGGCTTCAAAGCTCCTTTCAACTCCACAAACTCCTTTTTACCAACACCTCTTCGAAATCTGTCACATCTTTCTCCGATTTGCCTTTTTATCCAACAGCTAGAATCTTTACTGGGAGCTCAAAAAGCACCTTTTCGATCACCCAAAGCGGCAGCAGTTGGATCCTTCTCTATCTTTACCCATTTGTCTATGGCCTTTTGATCCCAGGTCACGCCTCATCTTCCAAAGAAATGGAGTAAGAAACAAAAACAATGGACAAGCACCAAAAGAAAAAAAGGGACTGAGCCATCAAGAGAAAATTGCCCTCAAATCCATTTGGACATCTTGAACTAAACCCTTAAGTGGGATGAATTTGGGTTAACTTTATAAATGTATGAGGCTATTTTATTGGAGAAGTGGTTGGAAAAAAGTTCTTGTGGGAGAGCATCCACCCACCAACTAAAAATAGCTTACATTATGTCTACCTCTTTTTTAACTGCTGACTGGGATGCAGATTTTCTTTTTTTTTTTCATATTGGGTTTCTGTTGCCCATAAAAGGTTTCATCAAATGGAGGAGATAGGGGGGTGAGAATTGCCCCCACTCCAAAAATTTTCGGTTACCCTGGCTCAAAAGTTTTCCTTTTTAAACTTTTTATGTTATTATATAGAGAAGGAAACTTTTAGTGACTGGATTGCTCCCTTAATTTTATTCTCTAAATTCTTTTAAGGCCTAAATCAAATCTTGAAGAAGTTGAAACAAAAGAAATTGATATTGTCCAAAGGCAATAGTTTTTCAATTTTACCATTTCAACATTCCTTAACCAATTTAAAGACCTAACATTCTTAAAATTTCCAGGTGATATTTTACTATATGGTGTTGCATATATTGCATCAAATAAAATTCTACTATAACACCACAGACTCTTTAACTTATGTCCTTTTTTTATTTTTTTATGCTAAATTTCTTAAATTATGCATTTATTTAGGATTACATGGCATCTATATGGAATTGTATATGATATATGTAATACAATGCATTTCTTATAAAAAATTATGACTTACTTTAATGGTAATAAATTGGTTAAATATTTCTTTTTCAATTTTCATATTATTTATAATTTAGAAGCACTCAGAAATTTAGTTTTTATGGCCCACGATCCTATTTAGAGGGGGGGGGGGGCAAGAGGAGAATCTAAAGGAGGTGAAGGCTTTTATATTCTCTGCCCCTCAACATAAATTCCAGCTTTGCTACTGGTTTCATTGAGAAAAAGAAAAGCCAAATTGTGGTTTCTTTTTATGGTTCTGATGCAATGATATTGTATTATTAAGTTTGAATTTAGCTCTAGGTTTATTAATAACTTTTGTTGAGACTTGAAAGTACGATACATGGTTTTAGTGTTGTCCAGATGTTTATAGGCATACCTCTTGTTCCCTAGAACTAGGTCCTTAAGTAGGATGAAGGTGAAGAAGCCCAACTAATGCCTACAGGTCTGACTTCTAAGCTAGGACTGGGATGGTTAAGTCACAGAATAATTATCCGTATGTTTGATTGAGAGACACTATAGTGTGGGCCTTTTGGTGTTGACTATGATCTAATTGTGGCATTTAGTTGAAATATCATGTTGGTGGGTTGTCAAAAAGCTTAGGACGAAAATTGGTGGGAACATTTCTCTGATCAACATTTTTATGGACTACAGAGATCTTGGGTACTCGAGCAATCTAGGAAGTCAAATTGTGAACTTTCTGGAAGCATACTAGTCTATGAATGTCTTGTGTTGTTCATAAGTAGCATTGGCATGCACATAAGCATGTTTTCCTGACGCAATTTTGTCAATGAATGTTCTGTCATCATGTTGGCACATTTGCTCTCCTCAAAAACTGGCTTTAATAGGGGACTACCAAGTTTAGGTCTCGAAAATACTCCAGCAGTGGTTTATCTAAAACTTATGGTCTTATAGCCAAAATTGTATTTGCTGTCGATGGATTTTCCACTGGTTCATAGATTCCACTACAAGGTGTTGATTATGCTTGAAATTGCTACATCAACAACTCTGATTTTGAGCTATGGTCGTCACCCTTAAAACGAAAGAATGTCATATTGTTTTCTTGTTCCAGGATAAGCTAAGACAAGAAATGATGGCAAAAGAAGAAGCCATACTTCTGGCACAAGAGGAGCTGAAACTCAAGAAAGAAGCTGAGATCCGGGTCAAAAGCAAGATGGTGGACTTGCAGGACATGCTTGAGACACAGCGCAAACAATTTGATAATGATGTGAAAAGGCTGGAACAACAGATAAGCCGTCTTGAAATGTATCTGTAGGTACAAAATTCACCAGATATGTTGAGGCACTGCATTCACATCACAAGAAGAGGGGGTTTCTGCGGCAGGAATTGTATGTTTGCATAAAGGAGGTAGCATGTGTTTTTCTCCTGCCCTGTGCCCAATAAGTTTTATGCATCAGCAGTGGTGAGAATCTCCATAGTATTCATGGAGCCACATGCCCATGTTGCAGAGCCTGGATTGAGGCATGATCCCTTGTTCATGATGTGAACTCTACTAACAGATTCAATCATATCCATAAAGTATAGGCAAGACCTGGAAGGCATGCTCTCATTTTCCTCGCAAGCTTGAAATTTTCTTCAACAGATACACACTGGTGATTGTTATTACTATCTTAAATATGAAACTCAAGATTAAGGTTTCTTCAATTTTATCTCCTCGATCAGAAGAAAATGTAGTGATTTTGTCTAGATCGAACAGTTATGACGATATTCAATATTCCAACTATGATTTTACAAAGCACAGGAGTCAACAGGGGCATTTTATGGCCTAATCATTTTGCAATGGTGTTCAATCCAATTAACTAACTAGTCGTGTAATGAGAAGACTTTAAAGAATGCGTTGCGAGTTAGTTGAATGGTCAGGATCACGTAGCCCATGCTAAAATAGGTTGATTTAGGACTGTCTTGGAAGATTGGATAGGTAAGTTTATAAGAATTTTGTATGATATGAGGATTGAGTTAGCTCATGTGATTGCTTGTAAGAGATCTTTGGCACCAAAAGTCCATATGTTTTCCTTTAAGTAGACAGTTAATCATAGAATTGCGACAACTTCCAGTTAAGGCAAACTATTAACATGTGGAGATTCCAATCAAGGGATGGAGGTTGTTTGGGCTTTATGTGAGGAGCTTATCAACCTGCAAGTGGGACTTGTTTTATCAGGTGTGTACTAGTGACAACGATTATGCCAGGAAATGTTTTTCCAGCGTTAGAATTCTTGGTTTCTAATGTCCCTCGTCTGCAGATCTTGGTTTTGAAAGGAACCCTAAAATCAACATTTGTCTCTGTTCTTCATCTTTTATGCATCCTTCGGTCATGGCGAACAGGGTCTTGCTAGAAACCTCATGTGCTCTTGCAAACTAGGTTGGTCTTACATAGCTGCAAGAAAGCTTCAATCCATTTAGGCCACTTTTGCCTCTGATTTCTCCCTTCCCCATATATCAAGAAACTTCCTTTCAACTATTGTTTGCAGGGTTCCTTATGTTCCGGACAATCTTTTCGTGACATTTAAGAGCTACTAGGAAATCTACGAATTATATGTAATGGCGTCATAAAAATTATCGTCCAACATATAAAAAACACAAACTATAGTCTCCTTTAGTAGTACATTAAAATGGCTCCGCTTCCTTTATGTGTATAAAACATTCTGCATGCACTGTAGTTCATTGTCAAGCAACAAAATTTCCACGAGTTAAGAGTTTAAGTTAGACTATACTAGCCTGTTGATTATGAATACCAAAGATACTAAATGATTCAAAATAATTACAAAAGAGAAAAAAGAGAAGAAAAATGAGTGATCAATTATGTCCAGACAACACAGCTGTGGAAGCTTTTTTCAGGGCTTCGGAAGTCTTGTGCAAATCAGATTCAGTATGTCCAGCAGAAACAAAAAGCCTGATCCCCACAGGCAAGCGGCATTTATCAAGGATTGATCTTTTTGATGACACCACAAGAACGCCATGTTCCTTCAAGGCCTACACATGCACAAACAGTAGTAAAAGGTTTTTAGTGCTGAAGATCAGCCTCCATGTCTGATTTGGGACAATGATCAGAATAACTTACACGGTCAGCAATGTCCTCAAGGAGCTGCAGGTCATCTTTGATGGACCCAGCCGATTTCTTGAGTCTAAGATAAACAATAGGGGACTGTGCATCACTTGCAATTGAAAGGCCTTCTATACTGGACAATCCTGCAATTGCCAAATATTGTTAAAAATGTGAAGGACAAAGTTCAGCAGCAACAAGCTTCTGATCTTCTTTCTACATCCTTAAAACAGTCCTAACTTGGTTCCAAATATCAGAATTTCCTAAAAGCAATACAAGGCAATGACAGAACAATAGTCAGTAAGTTCCTATCATATAGTATGGAGTACTATGCAAATATTTTGCCACACTTTCTAAATTTTCATGCATTTCAGCTTTCTGTTCTGGTCTTTCAGAAGTAATTTATTGGGTCTCTGTGTCTGAGATCCTAACATCATAAAGCCTTCGATTGAAAATCTTTCATACAGACACTTAGACAAACTTCCCTAAGTAGAACCATAAGATCAAACAAAGACAATGATTAAAACCAAAGTGTGTCCCAAATTTGTGTGCCAAAAGGCAACAACAGCATAAATCCATTTTCTCGGTAATAGTGCCCGTTTTCCTATTGCTTCAACTGGTAATAAACAATTATATGAGCAAAAATTCCATAGCAGTAACCACAAGCATGACAATCTTGCTCACCTCATCTATTCTATGAATCAAGAGAATCCATCAGTTTGGTCTCTTGAAATTTATCGCTTTTTTGTTCCTTAAACATCATTAAGTGAAAAATATTTTTCTTCCAAAACAGGATAATTTTCATCATTAAATAAAAAATAACTAACTAGTAATTAGTTTTGATATCACCCAAAACTTCTTTCCCCCACCCCCCCCCCCCAAAAAAAAGGACCCTCACAGATGCACACATGGTTGTGGAGGGAATCTATTCCAAGAAGTCTCCTAGGCGCAATGTGAATCCTTGAGGTTATCATGGCAGCTTTTGTATCCACAAGAAAGGAATTTATCATTGAAAGTTTAACATTACACCATTTTTCTCCATATGTTTACAGAAGAAAATGGTCCTCTTTATTGAAAGAACCGTTCAAGATACCACTGACTTGCTAAAAAAGACACTGGCAAATGTTAGAGAAGCAAAAAATATCGAATTCAATTTTACAAAAATGAAGAAACCTAGCATCTTCTCTCCCTTCCAATTAGTTTTACTTCTTGACATACCAAATTAGAGCCAACCACAAAAAGGTAAGTTTGTTTTTAAGAAACATAGATGCAAATGGTTACAGCTTAAGCTCACCTTATGACACGGTTGAGAACATACAAATTGGGATGCAGGTCATAATTTGCTGCAGCTCAAGTGAAATGGTTATGTGTGATCAAGTTTGATAAATTTTCTGGCCTGGAGGAGTAGACTCATAGTGTTGAAGTTGATTATGAGGGGGGGAAGAGGAAAAAAAAATGTAAAAAGTCAAATAGGGGAACCTGTTGGGTTGTGACTTGAATTTAGTCAAGTCCATTATGGTGGCAGCCCATTGGCCACCACAAGTTGCATTTTAGGGTTTACTCCCTAATAAGTTGCGGTCAACATAAGAGAAAATAACTGGCTGCATATTTGACAGCCATACAAAGAGCATTCTTGTGAGTTTCATTATGGATGTATTTGCAGTTTTAGTTAGTGGGAGTGCCAAAAGGCTTTGTACCTCTTACCTTTCTTATTTTATAGTGAAATCTCTTCCTCATCTTCGCCCATGGATGTAGGTTTTATGCCGAACCACATAAATCTCTGCATGCATTTCTCATATTTCTTTGTTATTTATTGTTGCTTTTCATTCGGCTTCTTCTCAGAACCAATGTGTTTGAACAAAGCACCATGTTAAGCATCAATCGAATGATGTAGCACAGATAACTGTAATAACCAAACTCAGCCAGCTATCACCAAGAAGTTGGTTTAAAAGCAATCATATTTCTACATCTCTTATTCTTTATATTTTCCAATAAAAACGCATCATCATTTCCAACAAAAGAAAAAGAATGGGTAATCTTAGACTGGATTGGCAGTGACTTCATACAATTTTGAAAAGCTATTAATAATTATATTGAAGTTTGGATTTACACTAAGGTAATCTACACCATTGTCAAGCAATCTCGTACAAAAGAAAGACTACGCCCATTATAGCAAACGAAGAGTAGCTTTTTGCTTTTAAAAAAATGGATAGAAAAAAGAAATTATGCTTGGAGAAAGAAAAATGTACAAAGACAAAGGATTATTAAAAAAAAAAAAAAAAAAAAAAAAAAAAAAACAAAAAAAGCCCTTAGAAAAGGCAAACAAAACAAGAGCAAAAGAAGAACTATTCTCCATACCATCCACACTGCTAAACTAAAGCCACGAAAAATCCCTCGACTACATACCACAAAGGCAAAGTGAGCACAATTTTAACCCGAAGAAAAAAAAGATCGAAAGATTGACTATGTTTGTCAACCTGCATTCTTCCAATACCCCAAAGTTGCCCATCTCCAATTAAAAATCTTCAATCCACCTGGCTACCCCATAACAAAGCTCTAAAATTTTCTCACTTCCCCTCACTTTTATTATCCCTTTTTCTTCTGGTTACAAAGGCCAGAAGATTTGACTTCTATTATGGCAATAATAGATTCAAACAACCTCAAGCGCAATTTCTTACAAAGAGCATGTTCCCGGTTTTCCTTGTTATCCCGTAGGGCAATAACTATGGGTAGTTTTCCTAGAATGGAATTGATCTGCACATCATTCCAAAACTCCTGGCCCAACATTCTACCATTCTGTAATTTATTTATTAGTTTTTAATATTTGTGTTCCTTAATTCTTGTCACTTTAATTAGTGCCAAGAAAAAGGATTACTTTCTCAGAGCCATTCATGTTTCCTATCACTTCACAAATGTTCGTATTTTCATTTACTTAGTTAACAAAGCCTAAAGAATCAAATATTATCTTAAGATCAAGACTCTTTCCAACCAATGGCCAGGTGATCAAATGTAGCAAAGTGTGTAACTATTTTTTTAGTCCAATCAAATGCTGCTGAGGAACCAAAAAGTTCTGATCTGAATAAAAATTTAAATCATCAAATTTTGCTGCTTTAATATTGATGAATAGCTCCAAAGTGAAAGAGAAGTTAACAGTCATACCAAGCAGTAGAATGCCAGTTGCGCAAGAGAGCTAGGTAGTCCTCAGTGACCTACACTCAACTGTCATTCTACTACTTGCTGCCAGCATCGATTTCTCCTTTCAGTCCTGAGCAATGCATCAATACTCAAGCAGCAAACAAATTTTATAGTCAAAGTTTTTGATCATCCATCTACAGCATGTAATTTGTTAAGAAAATAGAGCTACAAACTCAGCTGCAATTACAAGCATTGTCCTTAGTAGAAAATTGTCTGGGTATTAAGACAATATATGATTGTGCTTTATTAATTAAGTAAACGAAAATATGGCCATTTTCCTCAAACTAGCAACTTTTTCAGCTAGATATGCGCCTATGAACTGCATTCCAATTTCTGAAAACTAACCTGCCCAAAGTACAGCAACATTTTCCTTCAGTCTTTTAATCAGCTCTGGTTTCTCCTCTAGGATATCAATAGCTGTAATTGCAGCAGTAGCAAGGAATGGGGGCAATGAGGCAGAAAATACATAACCTGAACTGCTCAGACGCTGCATATTGATAACACAAAAAGAAGATGCATAAGCAGTGGGAAATTGGGAATTATACAGAAATTCAAACTTTTGACACAGGTTTAAACAACAATCAATTGTAAATAAACACTGCATACTTGATGATCGATAACCCTTGCATTTCCCGTACAGAATCCTCCTTCTGTGGCCAATGCATGCCCCATAGCAGCAGTAATAATGTCTATTTTATCAACCTGCACAACCGAACTACAGTAACTATATGTAGAAGAAATATATATACATACAGTGTTTTAACACTTACTGGAACCCTAAAATGCTCTGTTAGACCTCTTCCAGAACTGCCAAGGACACCAAACGAGTTACTCTCATCTAACAAAACCCGAAACCTGTATTTCTCCTTCAGCCTGATGATCTCATCCAACGGAGCTATTTGGCCCGAATTCTGTGCATAAGCATTAAAAGATCTATAATTGCATCTCCAGACAGATTAAAGAATGTCCACCATTACGGGCTTTAAGCGGTACAGTCATTTCAGTACAACAAAGCAGCTTAAAAAGTCCTAATTAATTTATTATGCAACAGACTGGTCCAACACATCCACAGTTGGGCTGAAGGCAACAACCAATTGCAACAGCAAAAATTGCAACAAGCACCGGTATTAATCAAAATACCTCTATGGAAATTTTTGGGGCATTAGCCCTCTGTATTACGAACCACCGGGTCAATGGGTTTTCTTTTTTTTTTTTTTTTTTAATAGCAAAAGAAAACATATTACATGAAAAGAAGCATATATGAAACTACAAGGATGAGAAATCCTTAAAGGAAGAAAAAGTCAAAACAAAAAAAAGATAAACAGCAACAAAAAACACTAATGGATAATACACTGAGGCATGAGCCCATAGAGAGATTAAATTAAAAACAATCTTATTCCAAAGAAGCAATGAGTCTATGAGCTGATTTCTGAAAATACTGGTGTTCCACTATCTCAACCAAATCCACCAAGGAATGGCTACAAATGCACATCTCCACACTAAACAAAGATCTTTTTGCCGATGAGCTGCAGCTCAACTAACACCGTCCCCCTTTTTCTTAAATGTCTAGAGTTCGAGCCACCCATATGCGCAAAAAAAAAAAAAAAAAAACACCTTTCTTTCCTCCAAAACCTCTAAATTTTGTAAGAATAAATTAAAGAGGCTTTTAGGACAAACTCAATCATTAGCACCCACAACAATAGATGGTTAAACATCGTTCAGGCAACTGGACAAAGCAAAATTTAGAGGGATGTGTCACCTTTAACCCAACATACAGCCGACCAAAGAAAATCTGTCATCAACTTCTCAACCTTATCTGGTACCCCAAGAAAGAGAAAGGAAATAAAAGAAATATTGGACAAACAAGCAAGAATAGGATCCCAAAAAGCTCCCTTCCACCCATTTCATCTCTTCTTAATTCTATCCACAATAGGATCTCAAAAGCGAACAAACACTTCTTAAGTCTCCTCTTAATTCTAACCACCAGCCCAATATGTCATACAGCCTATGACTATCCAACGCCAAGGTTAAAAAAGGACTAAAACTATGTAATGCTTTCCAAGTTCTGAACAATGACCAGCAAGACAGATAGGAGGAGTATTGACTACAAATCAAGGGAATTCTGACCAGATATTATTTTCCTTGACAGAACAAGTTAGTGAAAATTGGCAGGTTAGCAAATGACTTCTCATCTTAAAATTAAGTAGATATTCTCCAAAAGAATGAAAACCAGTGAAATATCTAGGAAATTTCTCCTAAAAAAACATTATTTACAGATATTTTCCCTTCAGAAATACTCTGCCGGAAATGAAACAGCACCATGCCATTTAGACTAAAAAAAAAATGAAGAAGAAGAAGAAGAAGAAGACTAATCTTATAAAGAAAATTGGGGAGGGGAGGGGAACACCAGGACTTCCCAGTAAAAGACCATCAATTTATGCTTCTCAAATCTAATGTAGACCCTGCTGGAATTGTGAAGTACACAATAAGAACTCCTGGAAGTTTATAGACTTGAATAAAAAATTATATTATTTTGTTTAAAGATAAGGACACGAGAGGAGAATTACCAGCACTGAACAAGATTGCAGATCAAAAACAATGGACTTCAGGGCTCACAAACAGAATATATAAACATGTCCAAAATAAAGATCAGCTAGAAGAATAAAAATATTCCTAGAAAATGGAATTCTAAAAATATTCTTTTTGGAAAATATTTTACAGAAAACAGGAAGTGGCCTAAGACTAAGAAATATTTTCTTATCTCTCAATAAATAAAAAAAAAAAAAAAAAAAAAAAAAAAAAAAATTATGCTTCTCCAAAACTCCCCCCCCCCCCCAAAAAAAAAAGAACTTAGCACCTACTCATTCTACAAAACATTTGGAGTATTTATATGGTAGAAGATCCTGGCAGAAAAGTATTTGAGTTACAAAATATAATTCTAGCAAAGATAAAATAGAAAGAACCATAATCCATACTCGGGGCAAAAATGACAGATGTTACTGATACAAAGTTTGTCGTGTAAAAGGATAGACTTGGTTCATGAGCAAGAATGAATGAGTAAACAAGTCCAAACAGAGAACAGTAAGCTCTATTAGCTTCTCCCCTGCAGGGACACATATACTAGATGAGCTTAGGAATGCCTATAAATAGATGCATATGCAGATGAAGGGGGGGAAAAATCACAAGCCACTCAAATGTAATTGCAATATACCTGGTACACTGCTTCAACCACAATATAACGCCGCACCTTCTTGGCTCGCTTGTTTTCTTGAGTAACTTTTTCTAAAGTATTTTGTAAAGACTCCATGTCATTGTGCTTGAAATAAACAATCGTGCTTCTGGAAAGATAAAGGCCATTTTGGATCCCCCAATGAACACCCTCATCCCTGAAAGATGGTAAAGAAGTAACTTCAGCAGATGCTCCAAGTAGTCTGATTCTCTAAGGAAGCCATTTAGCAACAAAATCAATGGCAGTATCGTTAATTGATGCAATGTTGCTTAAACTTATAGGAGACCCAATCAAATCACATATATTGATAAAATAAAAACTGCTCAGAGTCATTAAAATTTTTGACCAAAGGTAATAATCATCAAATTTAAAAAAAGCCACATATAGATAAATATATGATAAAATGACTTCTAATCTACTGGAAAAACTCTAGAACAGAGAAGGCGATAAAATTGGGCCCCACAAATACAAGCATGAGCCACAATTTATGAAATATATTGTGGGATCCAGCATTCCCCAACTCTTGGCTGAAGTATCCATTAAACAAGGGCAGAGAAGGTAGGGAAATCCCCAAAATTGATGCTAGATTAGAAGTTCAAACCTTACCTCTACCCCCACCCAAAACCACAATGACGTTCCAAAATAAAAGAATAAATAAAATCAAAAATAAAAGATTCAGCTCATATTTTAGGAAGTTCTGCCCAAAAAATTAAAAAATAAAAAAAGGACATATATAGCCAGATTTGGACCTTGATTTAAAAAATTTATTAACAATGTACTAGCACTTTCAACTTTTTATCAAGATATCCATCAGACCTCTTAACTGTCATAACAACTTGCCTCTAAACTCAGTCACCTGTTTCACGTCCTTTCTTTTAAGGCACAAGTAGGACTAAAAAAAAGTTCATTCATTTACTGAATCAGGACCAGTAAAATTAACTTAAGCCACAATAAACAAGATAAGCTCAGGTATCATGATGCAGATTTACAAGCCAACCTAGAGTGATATAGTGATTATGTCAACCTTTTGGCACAATATTGATACCAAATCAATCATGAGCAATCTTCTAGTTATTATTTGTATAAAGTGAATGAATCAATCACAGTTATGAGGGACAACGAAATATAAATCGATTGACCAACTTATTCTATTATATGAGCTTTCTGCTGATCACAGTCTTGTGAAAGATAATGTAGTGGATATAAATTCCTCTGCTGCATTATCTTTCACATGGTATTAGAGCCATGGGGCATTGACAGTTTTTGTGTGAAAAGGTCACTTGGTGCAGGATTCAACCGGTGGCTTAAAAATGGATTCTAGCAGTGTGATCTGGGAAATAGTCAATGTAACTAACACAGCCGCTCCTGCCAACACAGCAGAGAATGCTGATTCATTCAAGAAATGGAAGCAGCGGAATGTGAAGGCTGAATTTGTGTTGAAGAGATCAATCTCTCATGGCTTCTTCGATCATATCATGCAGTGTAAATCACCCCATGAAATATGGGAAATCCTCGACCAATTGTTCAACAAAATGGATGAAGCTCAACTACAGAACAAGGCACCTAAAAATACATTGTCAAGCTAAAGAGGGTTATGTGGAAAAAACTGCAAAAGTTGCCAATGAAGGCACCTAAAAATACATTGTCAACCATGTAAATGCGATGGCTTCCATCAACTTTAGGAAGATGATTGGATCACGGACCCTGGTTGTGGGTGTCATCTCACTACAGATCAGTCTAGATTCCCCAGTTTCCGAGATTCCAATTGATGTGATGCCATGGAAAAGTCCTCTTGTAAATTCATTTCTGTAGTAAAAATTCTCAGTTATATTCTTACACATTTTTGAGGTGGTTATTTATTTATTAGTTGTAATCCTCCACAATTAGATTCTCAATTTTGGGCCAGCAGAGGAATTTATATCAGCTGCATTATCTATCACGAGTCATGGCAGGTCGACAAGTGAAAAAATAATTGCGCATCAGATGTATACCAAATAAAAGCAAAAACAGAACCAACAATTAAAAAAAAAAAAAAAAAAAAAAAAAGGTAACTCACACAACTATTATATCTCCTTTCTTAGAAAAGGCTGGAATGGCACTGAACATGGTAGATAGTCCATAAGAATAGAGAATTGAATCAGGAGTTCCTAGAAACTTTGCTATTCGGGCTTCACAATCAAGGTGGACATCTGAAGAAAACAAAAATATTTCCCAGTGAGGAAGCAATACAACAGATGCATCTTAAAGTGTATTAAAAAAATCATAATAATAACTGTTGCATTTCTAAGATTTTTATTTCTAACCAATTGTCCCATAAAACCCACGAGGACCACAAGATCCGACACCATATTTCTCCAATGAAGCAGTACATGAATCCTGAGATACATGTGCAAATTCCCTAAATGGTCAGCTCAATTGCGGTGAAATAAAGAAACAGATAGAAGTATAAATTTTCTTATATTAAAGCTACTTTTATCTTGCACTAGGATATTTAAACAAGTAATCTTGTGGCTTCATAAAGTCTTCCTCAATTGTTTAAAAAATAATAATAATATTACCAATATCTTCTGATGCCCTATTAATCCAAGATAATTTGCAGAAGCAAAGTTAATAACTTCTTTGCCTTCAACCACGGTGTGGGGTCCTGCAGCACTGCACAAAGAACAACATATGTGCATGGATGCCATCATAATACAGTGGATGAAAACTTCTAATGGTTTTAATAAGGGACAACCGGATAAAAAACAAAACATGACCAAGATCATTAGTATACAATAATCCCCTACAAATATTAACAGTAGCATACCTCTCTAGAACTGGAGTTTCAAACTGTTTTTCTTCTGGAAGAGGAGGGATAAGGGATTCAGGCACCCATTCATCACATAGTTCATCAATTTCCTACAAACATCAAGCACATATTTAATCAATACTTCCAGGTAAAGACAATGTTATACAGTAGATTGAATGTTCTGACAGCTACAGCCACAGGTAGAAAAATCCAGTACAATCTCTATCATAGCACCATCCAACTGGACACTAATAAAACAGGAAGGAGACAACAACCATACTTACATTGATCATTACTTTAACAATGATGAGTCTCAAAGGGGGGGAAGCAGAAACCAAATCTTAGAAGACATGAACTAAAGCACAAGCATAACACCAAACAGCAGACACAATATAACAACTGATCCATGAGCATGGACACAACATTAAATGGAAGATGTCCAAAAAAAGGAACACGACATAGCTAGCCTATGAAGTGTAGACACTCAAAAAACGGAAACCATCTATATGTATCATCCATGTGTTGGATATGAAAGTCATCCAATACACATTGCATATTTGATACTCTTAACATATCTAATTCCGAAGTACCTTATACTTCTAAAGTACTTGAAACATACATCATTTAGACTTTTATTTATAGAAAAAGAATTTTCTAAAGTAGACTTCCATAACAACATATTTGTGAGAGACACAAATAGCATTTATATATATTCGTTACATATACATTATGTTAATTAGAAAACAATATTCATTGATACAAGTTAAGTGTTGCACAACATATCCTCCATGCTTAAAATTACTTTCTCAAGTACTGCAGTATAAATTATCTAATGCCTAATGTTTCATGAGTCTGCATAAACAACTAGACACAGAAAAGCACATATCAATTTGATCCACTAGCAATGACAGCCAAAGAGCCACAATTTTCTCCAGAATCTCTAATATGCATTCCTTAAAGATCTTCATGTAGTTTTTTCAAGTATGAGTTTAAAAAGCTTTATACTTAATATCCAAGTAATTGTGCATGTTCAGTGCACTTTAACAAAAATTGAGATTGTAACTTGAAATATATTCATATGTAATAGCAATTTTTCTTTTTTCTTTAGTTCAAATATTGTAAACTCAAATGTGGAATTATAAACATCAAACACATCTTTAAATATAACCATAATTTACAATAATTGAGATTATGATCAATTTTTTCTGTAGAAAAAGAAAGACATTTTTTTAGGTGAGAATTAAAAAAATTGCAAACAATATTAAGGAAGTATAAGATATCCTCCACAAAAAGAGAAACAACTAAAAATGTGAAAACACCATTAAGAAATGACACATTTCGGCTAGCTTTGAATATTTTAAAGATAAAAAACCTCCAAAAGTAGACTCACAACTGAAGACCACAAGGATGCTATGAAACAATCTAATCCCACAGGAGCTTTTGCTCCCCAAAAATGCCGAGTCCCTCCTCCAACCAAATACACTAAATCACCACCATCAAGGTATATTGACCTGAAGTGCTTTTCCATCCTTACTTGCCTTAAAAGCCTCTAGAATGCAAAGCAAAGAAGTCTCAACTGATCCCCAAGAAACTTGGGTCTCACCCAAAATGATAAAAAGGTTACCTCACACCACTAAGCAAATCTCAAAAATGGAAGGAAAAAAAAGGAGAGAGAGATGATTAGTTGTTTCACCAATTCAAACGACACATAACACAAGTACTTGGGGATACTGTCTTATACGGTCTCCTAGCTTGCGATAAATCATTAGAATCATCCTCATTGAGTACAGTTAACTAACAAAAGCTAGAACATTATAGTTGACTTTAGGTCTCCAAATCATATCACTCAAAATAGAGTTGGGAATCATCCAAATGCGTGGTCAAATGAGGGAAAAAGGAACACAAGAAAGGAGCCCTGAATTGTCAGTAGGATTTGAAATTAAGCAAACCTTCGAGCTATCCAACATGAACATCTCAAAATGGACGACATGAGACAGCTTGTAAATGATACTTGTTATACATGCATCAAAAACTCCCCAGGCACATCACATGGACATCTCAAAAATTCAAGCTACCAAACAGGAACATCTCAAAATGGATGACATGAGACATAGCTTGTAAATGATACCAGTTATAAATGCATCAAACACTCCCTGGGCACATCACATGGCATGTCTAACCTTTCTAGCTCTTTGAACAGTGGACACTATTCAAACACTCCCCACCGTCAGACACTTCTTAAATGCTTCAGAGATACTTCATGCAATTATAATAAATACAACTGAAACACTTAACATGGTTTCAGAAATTTCTAACTCACTCATTTAAGAGAAAATTGTTATAGCATTCACATTGAACTAAGCAGATCACTTAACCCCTGTAACCTTCACTTTTAAGCTTGATTAATGCACTTTAAAAACTGCAATTTGGTGTCCCTCTATCAATGAATGGCAAGCTTATTGTGAGCCATCATATGTGATCCCTGGTGTTAATTACTAACCAGAGCAACATTTATTAGTTTAGTTATGTAGTCTTGAGAAATGGTTGTGTATCTTGTTGAATCAAATAAGATCTGACTATGTTGAGCACCTTTTTCCTATTCTATGCTAGCTTCTTTCATTCTTGGCTAGTTTGCTCACATTGAACTATATTATAAGGGAAAAAAATGCTAGAAAAATTACAAAATGATGTACATAATGAATGTCATATCCTAGTTGTTTCACATCCTAATTTTTGGAAAGTCACCACAGCTTCATGTTCACATCCATGCATCCTAGAAATCGGGACATCATGACATTTTGTCAGTTATCACAAATTTGCTGCTCAAGTAAAAAAGCCACAATTATTTCCAGTCTAATATGGAACCTGCTCAACTGCATCCAAGCTTCCTTCTTTCTAGTAGATTTTGTACATAATTTGGTGGCGGGTGTTTTTGTGTGTGTGTGTGTGTGTGTTTTAGAGAGAGAGAGAGAGAGAGAGAGAGAGAGATTGTAGGAGATAAAAGTGGGAGACAGAGGCTGCTCAAGAACTACCTCATAGCTATCTATATGTGATCAAGAGTTTTGGCTCAATGATAACCTGAAGGACTGAGACCTATGCATCTAATAAGCACCATGGATACAAATTTTGCAGTCGAGCAAAAAAAAGGGATAGCTCACTACATGTTCATTACCAGATTTGATCTTCCAAATATTTTTAACAAGTATGAATATCTCAACATTTAAGGATATTATTCGAATCAACCAAAACCTAACATGTTTTAAGAGGCCATATATGCAATTCGAATCAACCAAAACCAAACATGTTTTAAGAGTCCATATATGCAATTTCATATATAATAGCATAGACAAAAACTCACGCCTCAACTTTCATAACTTCAGCATAATAAAATTGTGAATTCACTTTGAACATCCGAACAGATTTACATTACAAAACAGGCCCCCAATCATGGTACTTTCAGCTTCTTCACCAAATTGTATGATATGAAGAGAGCAGAAGTAACTAGATCATACTCCGCCCAGAATTTAGATTAGAGGAGAACTTTTTGAGAGAACAAGACCAAACACTTTTACCTAAAGCACTCAACATCTCTTATCTCATTTGGATAGTCACTTGTTTTGATCCCAAGGATAGGTTAACATTCCATAAATGATTGTAGCTAATGAGATTGGGGAAAGAGAGGGACCTTTTTGGTAAGTGGGCGTTTAGGGGGCTTGTAACTTTTCTGAGAAAGCAAGAAAATGATAACCACCAGAAGCAGCCCTTCTACAAATAGATGGCCTTCAAAAGCAAAACACGTAATACAAAAACAGAAGATTGGGTTAAGATTGAATGAAATACAATTGTAACAGAGAGAGAGAAAGGAAGATGGATACCTCCGATATGGACCCCAAACACAACCGCGCGGGCAAAAGGGGCTTCAAACGCCGTTGTTAACCACTTCATGGCAGCATCTGCCATACCCATCAATGACGATGATTCCATTGCCCTCCAATCAATCAGCTAAGATCTGAAATCTGCACGCCAGCTAGGGTGTCATTAAATATGTATGTTGCCATCAACAAGGTCTTCAACAAAATATCCAAAAAAAAATGGAGTTCCCACCACAACCGGGTCAGGCCGGAATCTGAGTGAGAGAAAGAGACCCTTTTATCTTCCTCCCATCTCGTGGCCCGGGCTTCTTGGCAAAAAGGAGGATGATCCTGAACTTAGCTCAGCCCAACCCGACCCTAGTTAGTTTGATCTTTTTCTAATTACGTCGCCGCCGTACAACTAATGTAATATAAAGAGACGAGAAGACAAGAACTTTAAAAGATGGGGAGGAATCTGGGGCCGACAATGGCTGAAATCCTAACCTGTGGCCCATATCTAACTTTAAAATAAAAATTCGTATTTGACGCTATAATTTTTTCCAAAAAAAGAATGAACCGAACCTCTAGCCTTATCGGCTGAAGACATTGTTGACCATACTAGGTTGATAACATCGGAGAACGTCGAGTCAAACATGATGTTGCAAGGCTCCATCATAAAATCTGAGAATGTTGAGTCAAACATTTTTTACTACTTTTCTTTTGCAACATGAGTTTCGTACCAAATCCTGTATTCCGATGTACTCTTAGATTAATAAGAGCTCTAAACTTATGAGTCAATGGCAGATAAAAATATCCGCTGTGGCCTTAGGTGAGAGAGAAACCATCGTGTTGCACAACAATTTTGACATTGTCATTACAAATGATTGGTCCAGGGGTATCATTAGAAATCGGCCTTTGTAATTTTAGTTAAGGTGGAAAATGAATAAAAATCATCCTCATAGACGATAGTTTTAGGATTGTCATCTAGGAAAACATTTTGAATATAACACAGAATCCTCTTTTTGTACTAATTTTTTTTTTTTTATGATTGAGATTATAAAAATTATGTATCGTGTATTTACAAAGCTACAAAGCTCTGTATACTGAAATATCTTACCAAATGACTCTCAGAAAAAAACGACTCTCATCATAGAAGAACTCTCAGAAAGAAAAAAAAAAAAGTCTCAATTCTTCGTGGGAAGTAATGAGCACCCATTGTCACTATTTATAGCTGCAGGGGAACGGGTCTTGACTAATTCAGAGTAGGTGAAATGAATCGACGAGAATAACGCGTCATAAATGGAACAATTGATTTTCTCCAGTTCCCTATAAAAAAGTTACTTTCGATGAGATGCACCTACACTCATGAAAAATGGTGGAATGATCGAGAAGAAATCCAGTAGTCCTATGCTTTAGTAATGTATTAGATACGCCTCGTTCAATTCAAACTAATAGCCTTAATGAGTCATTACTTATGGAGACTCTTCGCAAATAAAGCAATGAGTTGAGGATAAATGATGGAGCGTCTCCTAATGGGCTAATATTCGAAGAGTCCGAGTCCACTAAGCTCACAATTGAGAATCCCCCAAACAACGAGGCCCACGGCTCAACGATTGACTACCCCATCAGGAGGAACCGAGGGAACTATCCTTTGGATGGTCTCAGCTTGGCACTACTAAACGATTATCCTAAAATGATCGATCTATCGAAAGGGTCTTAGTCATGTCGACCCTGAACATTATGGGATTTATCTCTCCAAACAGGCACTTAGACTTTGATCTTACTGAACGAACGAACAAGTTCCGAATGATCCACAATAATTGACAATCGATAGGAAACCAATGATTTAATTGAATCCAATAAGAGATTAGAACGTCCTCATACAATTGGTTTCCTACTTAAAAATGATTCTCTTGAAATCTTACCGATAAGAAAAGAATCCCTCGAATTTCGTAACTTCCCATACGATAAAGATCGCGAATATTTTAGAATACTTAACTCCAAGATTTCTGGTCTCCTTAGCAAGAAAAGTAGGATTGTAACGCTCCAAAAACATATGACTCCAACAAGTATAAGACACTTCCAAACCTTCTAAGTTAGGTAATCTCTCTTGACCTTACAAACTGGATACATTGATCACATAAAATCCCTCTCTCTCTAAAACTCTCAGCCTATTTCATTTATTCAAAAATCACTCTTTCTAACTTGAGCATCGAAACCATATCATGGTCGAAACACCCTCTGACAATTTTTACAACTCTTACATTCCCTCGATGCTAACCATTGGAATCATCTTAAAGCCGGTCGCTATATAACCATAACCTATCTCCAACTACACTCAACTAATCAAACAGATAGCGGGCATTCTTTCATTCTGCCAGGCAAAGAAACTCCCAAGGTTTTGTGGCACTTTTTAGGGTTTATGGTTTTTCTGCTGCTAGGGCTTAATCACGCTCTTGGCTTCTGCTTGTGCTGATAATGGTATGGTTCGTCTCCAATTGGACGACGAATAGGAAGAAGATAGAGTTGGGACTGTTGATTACATTTTCGATCGAATTGGGGCCTCTGTTCCTGTATTTTTTGACAGCAATTCAAAATTTGATCTTCTCCCGCTCAGCCATTGGTTGTTTCCGAACGGTTTCTACTTGTATTCATTGCTCATTCTGATGGTGATTCTCTCTCTCTTTCTCTCCCTGACTCCATCTGATTTCATTTTCCATTCATGGGTTTAGTTTTTCTAGGGTTTTTTGTTGCAAAGACCAAGGATGTTATTGAGTCGGCCAAGGCATTTAAGCAGAAAGGGCATGGTTCATCCATTCAAGATTTAAGTGTTGTGGAGGTTGCAATTGGTAGGGTGCACATCCTTGAACTGTCAACTGACTCATCCACACTTGCTGCTTCCGTTGGTCCACATATTCATTTCTTCTCTGTTTCTTCGCTCCTCAATAAGGTACACTCTTGCTCTTGTTCTTGGTAACAAAGCTGTTTCAAATGACTTTAGTATATCATATTATGGGTTTCAATCCCGTTCTAAATATTCATAATGCCCCCCCTCCCCGCCCCCCCCAAAAAAAAGAGTCCTTTCCGACGCTGCTGTTACAAATAGCTATAACATGTCACTGTTATTCAGCCCCAGGTTTTAGGGGGCAGCTTTTGCCTTATCATTTGCTGAATTTTAGTAGAGGATTCAAATATTCCCACTTCTAATCCTTTACTGAGGTAAAGAAACTCCCATTTGTAGGTTCTCACTTACCTGCTTTCAGTCTGCTATATTGTATCTAAAAAAAAAAAATCCAGCCCATTTTGTATGATTTGCTTGTGTGCGTGACCCTGTGCATATTTGGATGGCTGGAAGCGCAAATCCTCATCATTCATCTCTTACCACACATCCTAACTTGCATTGTTGTACCACTTATACGTGACTTAGGCCTTTCCTAACTTGCATTTTTTGTACCACTTATATGTGACTTAGGCCTTGCAGAATTCTCGTCAAACCTTCCTTGAAACTAGAGTCAACTGTATTAACGAAAACTTCAACAAGCTTATCAAACCATTAAGCAACTTCATGTCGACATGGAAACAAGCAACAATGACAATATGAAGTATAATGACATTCTCGAGCTCTTAGAAAGGTGACCGTTACAGGTTGTTTGGATGAGAAGATTTGGTGAGAAAAGAAAAGGTTTGGAGAGAAAATCATGATTTTCTTTCCTTTAGAAGTTTAAATACGAGAGAAAAGAAGAGATTTTGAGGGATTTGAATCCCTCCAAATTTAAAATTTTTTCTCTCTTAAAAGTGAAAAGAAATGGAGGGGAGAGAAAATGTAAAAGTTAAAACATTTTTATATTTAAAAAATACCCTTTAAAAACTAAAAACAAAATTTTTTATTCTCATTGAATTCTATTTCTGTTCTTTTCTTTTATAAAACTTCCAAACAAGATAGAGAAAAAATAATTTTCTCTCATTTTCTTTTCTGTTCTAATTAATTTTTTCTTTTCTTTCCAAAACTTCTAAACATAGTGTTAGAGGAAAATATACAGGAGTCTGCTATGGGACAAAATTTTGAACAGGGCCTTTGACTCACATCCTTGGATGTTTGCATAACCTTCTTGCTTACTTCACCTGGATCTGTTAGGGAACCTAGGACACACCAATACTTTGGAAAGGCACCTTAATCAAAAAGAATAAATCAATCAAAAAGAATTGGGTCTATTCACTTTGGTCATTAGTTAGGTTGAGGATGATCATCATGTTGTGATTTTTTAGATTCATTGCCCATTGATAGACATAGGCACCAAGAAAGCATTAGAGATGACCATGCTATCATGACTCGACAAAGAATGACCTAAACAATTTTGGTGATATCGACTAGAATATTTAGGTCCTTGCTCTTGTTTTTGATGGTAGTTAGATCCCAATACATTTCTAGATAGAAAGCTGGTTTGGGGGATTACTTTGGCTGCTATAACACGATGGTCAGCAAGTTTTATTTGCCAAAATGAAGTTGTTAGGTGCAGCCAAATAGTGTTGGCATATGGTTCAGTCTTATTCCTGCCATCCTACACTAGCTGGATTCTTCATTTTGCCTAGTTCTATTTTTTCTGCATTGAATAGACATGTTTATGGATGTGAGTTTTACACACTTCATCTAGTCAAATTTGTTCATAATGACATGCATTCCAACTTTTGTTTCTTAGTCATATTCACCCTTTCCATATTATACCAACCAAAGGATCTAAAGCTTAGACAAATGGTACAAGCCAGAGGATTAGGAATCCCCAAAACTGTAAGTCTTGAAGTCCTTGTTGCAGAAGACCACAAGGAAGCTTAAAAGATGTTCGTGTTTCATTAGAGAGAGAGAGCTAGGACTGAATTGATATTGCAAATCCTTGCATTCTTCCTATCTAGATTACCATGATAAGGAGATTTTCTTACGAATATTTAAATCAAGATTCTTGCTTCATTTTTAGGCTGCAAGGTTGCATGCCTTGTTGCTTCTTCTTAAAGAGCTTCTTATTGGTTAAAATATCTATCCAATCATATCTTGTCTGGCTGCCTTTGGCTGTAGGAGGCAAAACCATTTTTCTCTTGCTCCCTAGACGATTCAACTAATGTCAAAGACTTGCGATGGATTAAGAAAATGGAAAACTCTTATATTGTTCTGACAAGTGAGGGGAAGCTATACCTTGGATCTATCGAAGGCCATCCGAAGTATATAATGGACAATGTTGATGCTGGTACATTTTGTTTCTTTAGTCTCATTTATGCCCAAATTTATTTAAAATGTGCTGTCCAATTGGTGATAAGAATGAGTGTCATGCTGCACTTGTTTTGTCACTACCTATTTAATGTGCATTTCATTTTTTTTTTAATTTTATTTCATGTAATGTAAATGGAGTGTTCCTTTTCATTATCCATGGTCATGATGAAGTAGTTAGTTTCATTATCCTTTTTTTTTTCTCTTTCTTGAGATAAGAGAGAACTTGCATTAATGAAGACAAATGTACATATATTTGCAAGGGAGGATCATTCTAAAAAAGAAGCAAGAATAGATTCTATCATTTCAAATTAGAACAGATTCTATTATTTCATATTGGCATCATTTTGTATCAGGCAACGCTATCTATTATATTTCTGAATATTGAATTTTTGGTTGCTGCAAATATTTTGTTCCAGAATGCTGTTGCTTCTTTTACCTGATATTTAATGTTAGATCTCTCTCCTAAATAGCTGACTGGCATATTACGGGTGATCTAGTTGCGGTGGCAAGGAAGAGTGTGCTGAGCATTTTTTTTTTCAACAAAATTTGAGGAGAGGACTTGCTTGACATTGTTATTCAAATCATGGACTAATGAGTCTGATGACAAAATGGTTGTGAAAGGTAATTCTCTGTGGTCAAATACTTGGTCTGCGATCCAATTTGAAACATTATTTTGTTCTTTCTTAATATCATCTTTATTCATTTATTTTTTTCTAAATAAAATTTTCGAGTTTCTTGCAGATGCAATATC
The DNA here is from genome assembly GCA_037126225.1 of Dillenia turbinata. NCBI lineage: Eukaryota > Viridiplantae > Streptophyta > Magnoliopsida > Dilleniales > Dilleniaceae > Dillenia > Dillenia turbinata. The sequence continues at coordinate 7,659,853 of JBAMMX010000022.1, read as the reverse complement.
TCGATTGTGTCATCAGCTTCCACTTGGTACTTATGTAGGAATTGTAATACAAGGACTCTGGTGATACTTGCTTAACATTGCTGAAAGTAATAACTTTGGTCATTTGGTGGCTCCTCTGCTTCTATCTTGTTCAAGATATACATGGTATGGCATGAAAGGACGCATCCAGTGACGAATCTCTCACATTGTGGGCTCTGAGGAAGGGAATACCTAAACAGCTTTCCCCCTTTTTTTTTTTTTTTACAAGGAGGCTGATTCGAATTCTGAACCTCCAAGACACAATGGAAAGACACAATGGTATGGCATGGCTTGATGGAATTGGGTCTTTGATTAGTAAAGAATGAGAAATATGATATTGCTTGCCCCTTGGCTTTGCTCGATGGGATAAGGATCACTGGTGAATTTCCTTATAGTTTCGACAAGACTTACATAATGGCAGTATGATACATTCTTGTAAATATCCAATATCTAGTATCTTATGCGTTGCCATTTGTAGCCTTTCCCAGTATTTTGCGGACAAGGAGATCATCTATATCCTTTATTTTTGTTTATTTAATTTTTATCGGAAAGGAAGAATAACATGAAAGATGCACAAAATTGTATAAGAGAGGTTAAAATCATCCTCCTACAGAACATATTATTCATTTTAGTGATGGAGGTGAGCAAGATGCCTCTCTGGGCAGGGGGGGACTTGGAGTCCTTAAGAGGTTTTGTGGGGCACGGGTAGAGGTAAGAAGATTTTTCAGGCTTCTTTGTTTTTGTTTGAAGATAAAATTCTAATTTTATGGTGCTAGCATCAAGCATAATCTTTGTCTAAAATATGTTTAACTGTGTTCTCAAGCCTTATGTGGGTTGAGAGTGAAATTATAAAAAGGCTTGCCCAAATTGGATTTTTTTTTTTTTTTTGGTTAACTACGACTTGCTTGGTGGCTTACTTAGTTGTAAGCCTAGGAGCTTGCCTCTTGGTTATTGAGCCTGTAGGTTGGAGCTAAGCATTAAGATAAAGCTGCATGGAACAAAGAGATGGACGAGTTGATTGACATTTGGCACAAGCATGTTTTTCCTTTTTGGTTGGTGGGGCTATGATGCTCATTGAAATGGCATTCACAAATTCAGCTTGTTTAAATGGGAGGTGGTTGTATAACTGTCATGTTTGATGGAATTGTGGCTAATATCTTTTTTCCTGGTTTTACTTTTTTTTTAAATAGAAAAAAGAAAGTCTATTATAGATTTGGAGCAGTGCACATAAAATTCAAGGGAGGATGAGATATTCTCCTTATAATCTGAGGACAACGAAAAAAAACAATCAAAATAGTAGAGCATAGCAATCCCTACAACTCCCTGAGAGGCACCTGCAACCAAGGCCTGAAGGGAAGCTTGGAAAACATGTGATGGGAAGACTTATGATCCCTAAGGAGTCGAGAGTTCTTCCAATGATAATATCCTAGAATCATGCAAGTCCAAAAAATATTAATGTTTATCAAGTTATAAAATAACACAAATATTTTTCTCCATTAGCTTAAACTTTTGGAGCAAATGGTTGTTTCATATCGTGTTAGAGCCAGAGGTTGTGACTTCATTTTTAACAAATTTGTTTATTAACCCCATTAAATACTCTAAATACCTTTCTTGATTTACTTAGAACCTTTTGAAAAAATGGTTGTTTCAACCGAACCCTTAGAAGTCTAATGAGCAAAAATGGTGGTTATGTGTTATTGACATACTGACAACACTTGACACAAAAATTAAGAGACAAAGCTCTATTTGATTTCCTCACTTGCTGTAAATCGTTGGTATTAATCCTATTAAGAACAACAGTTCAAACAAAAGCCTGAACCTCAGGGGGAGGTCTGGCCTTTTATTTAAGAATGGTAAAGAGAAATCTTTCGTTCGGAGAATTATGGGTGGGGCGTATAAAAAGAGAGTTACAGGAGGAAAAAAGAAAAAAAGGAGCTATTAAGAGTCCAATCATGGTATGTGGGATACTGGTTCACTGAAAAGAATCAACCAAAGAAAATCAGTTTGTAAGCTCAAGGCCACCCCATCATTTAAATTAAAACTAACAAAATTAAAGTTGTAAGAGAATTGACCTGCCCTGTATGATTCAGACTGCGGAGATAGGGGAAGGGCTTAGGGAAGAAAAATTGTAAAGTTTAGGAAAGAGCGTGGAAGATATCATTAACCCAAAAAACATCTTCTTTAAAATAAATCTTTTGTTAAGATCAAGAAAGTCTTGTTAGGAAAATGGCTTTTGAGGTTTATGGTGGAAATAGATCATCTTTGGAAAAATAATGTTGCAGTTTGGAAAGACATTGGGAAATATTGGGAGGTCTTCTTTGTAATATTTCTTTCAAAGCGGGGAAAAGTGATGAATTTTCAACGGATGCCTGTTGTGATTCTATTCCCATTTTGGGATCATTTTGTAATTGCAACCGATATGGGGGCGTTAGTTCTCTTTTATCTTACAAACATGATTAACTTGTCCTGTGCTGCGGGTCTCAGTCTCCATTTTGATACTGCATTTTTTTTTATTTATTTTGTAGGAAAAAAGGTTTATATCTCTGAGCGAAATAAAAAACTTTCATAAAGCCAAATCAAAGAGCAAGATAAACAAAAACAAAATGATCACAATACACAAATTTTAATTACCTTTTTACATTATTAGGAAACATGGTAGTTGACCTTATATGGTATTCTGTCATACTGTTGATTCTCATAGTCTTTTTACTTGGCCTAGTTGTCTAGAGTCTAATCAAAATAAGCTGTGCTCTTTTTTCTTCTTTTGTTTCAAGATGGTTTTTTGATAAGCATAAAAACTATCGTCCCTAAAAAATTAATTTTTTTTGGTCTCTTCCAAAGCTTGTTTGGCAAATCTTTTTTGGGGGGGGGGGGAAACTCATTATTGGACCTAAATTTCATGAATTGAAAAATCTGCGATATTATATTTCATTGCTATCTTGCTTCTTTTGAAAAATTTATGAAAACATTTTTTTTTAAATTATTGTAAATAGAAATAGATATATTAAATAAATGCAGAAATGGATTTCTTCTTCTAGTATGTTATTCATCCAAGGAGGAGACAAATCCATATTCTGATGAGCATTCTGTTTTGATCGGGCAACTGGGTCCGAAGTGGAGAAGCTAAGGTTGGATCAGTCTTCTTTTGTTGCTGATGATAAGAATGATGCACAAGTAGTTGAGGTCTGATGTGAGGCTCAACTTGGAGTTGAAATGCAGTTAAAGGGGCTAAAAAAGTTTGTAGGTGAAGGCCGTCCATTGGAGGAGCCTCGTTCCTTGACATTAATGCTGGTTGAAGATTTGGGTTTAATTGCTGCTTGTGTTCTGAACATGAAGAGAGAACAAAAAGGTCCTCAGATTCCCAAAAAAGTAATGCCTGATTTAATTGATAAAAATCGGAGCAGGTTTGGTAAGGTTAAAATGTGGATCCTAAATGGGAGGTGTTGAGCAGTCGCTTGTCTGAAAGGGTTGACCATTGCCCTCTTCGTAGTAACAGTTGAATTAAAAAAATGTGTTGGTCAATCTGATTGTAGGGGCAGAACATGAGTTTGAGAGGTTTTCCGGATTTGGTTTGGATACTGAATCCAAGAGTGATGTAAGGAGTTTCATGGGGTCCGAGAATGAAATGCTTTTGGAAGAAATTATGGAAATTGGGAATGACATCACAAGTAAATCAGATGATGTCTTGAAGAGGTTCAGTTAGTTGATTGAATCTTGGTAGAGGAGTTTCAGAATGATGCTCAAAATGTTTCAATCTTGGGTAAACCTCCTGTAGTTACTGTTAGAAGAAATAAAATGGGAAGTAGGGAACAATTTCTTATTGACAATTTAGATTTGATGCTGTCTGAACCTGATGTTGTTCCAATAGAAACCAAGCCTGATTGGTAATCTGGTCTATGTTACCAAGAGAAAAAGGAATAAATAGTTGAGGGGAGGTAAGGAGTCCTTTTAGATTCATATTGGGACAGCTCACGTGAGTTCTATATATGTGGTTGGAGAACGGCAAGGTTGGCAGGGTGGAAAATGGGAAATTGCTAATCTTGATAGAAATTATTTGTTCCTATTTTTTATGCGTTTAGATTAAATTTAATTTAATTGTCGGTGTGAATGATAGCCCCTGGGTTTTATTTTGGTGTGGTGAATTAATTCTCTTTTTGTTTTGCTTTGTGCTCCCCCCCCCCCCAAAAAAAAAAGGATTTCTTATCCTGGAGTCTTTGTACATTCTTCCTTTTCCTAATAATATTTCTTTTTTCCGTTCAAAAATATGCTTCCCCAATCTCCCCCAAAGCCAAAACCCAGCAACCCCACCATTAAGGGCCACCATCAACACCAATCAACACCAATCACTACCACAATTATCACAAGTTATCTCTCTAAAACCAAGCCAAGCCACCATCTCAACCTTTACCTTTGAGCCCCCCATCATCACCCTTGTCAAGCACCAGCACTTGAAGCAAGATCAAGTCACAATTCCTATCATCATTTCTTCTTTCGAGATTCTCCGGCAGCAATGCAATTGCTGAGACTGCGAGGGTTGAAGGTGAAGACTACCAAGATGTCTAGGAAATAGGCCTAGAATTGTTCAGAAGCAAAATTGGATGTTAGTTTTTTTTTCCTCCCCGATAGAAAAAGAAGAATATATTTGATGAAGATAGAATGTACAAAAACCTCGAAGAATAAGAAATCCTTGGAAAAACAAAAGATTACAAAACAAAAAAAAAAAAACTAATGCACAATTCTCTTTAGTCCTTTTCCACATCTTCGATGCTATAATCGTAAAAATTTTCAAGGTATGAGTTCATAGAGAAGTATAGGAGTCTATTTTTTCTCATAAAAGAGAAACTAAAATTCTGATTACGAAATTTCTCTTTAATTGTACTGTGGGATGGTTAAAACATGCTATTTCTCAACAAAGGAACATCTTTTTCTTGCTCCAAAACCTCTAAAATTTATAAGGAACAAATCATGGATTCTCTAGGGCAGACCAATCATTTTCAGACACAACAAAGTGGTATTTTCACATTTCCTTTGAAACACAGGAATGTAAAAGTAAGTGATCTCTAGTTTCGAAATTGGTATTGAAGGTCTCCTTTCTTAAAAAAAGATAATTAGTATTGATTTTATTAAATGCCATGGAGCACATAATAATAGCCTTAATCTTGCCAGGAACCTTTGCTTTCCATATAAAATTGTTTATTAAAAAGGAGGATGTTGATAAATACTAATAAGATGTTGAAATAGAGGTCAACACGTAAACTCCCCGGAGAATCAAGACTCCAAACCCTGTTATCACTAATGTGGAGGAGAAAGACCATAACCTTGTAGGAGAGAAATTGAAGAAGAAAACTCAACAGCATTTCTATTGTTAAGATTCGTAAAGAAACGAAGATCTGGAAAAAGATGAATGTCCTTCCAATTATAGAAATCTCTAATAGGTGCCAGGTTAACCTATAAGACTAGGGGAAGAAATGGAAAGGGGCAAATCCCCAATTCACAGATCCTCCCTAAGACGGGAACTTTGATGATTGTAGGGGTGATAACAAACAATTATGATTGCAGGGGGCCTATTGCCAAGAGCGTCTTGTAAGACTGCCAGAGATAAAGTGAAAAATGAGTGGTGGAAGTTATGGTTGTGATAGAGAGTGAGGGAGAGAGTGTATGTTTTTGCCTAATGAGAACCAGGGGACGTAGTTTAAGCTGCTGTTCAATGTACAGTAAATTGCACCTAGTATTAGTTATATTTATAATGTGAAAGGAATTGATTGAATACTACTTCTACAAGGCTCACTAACGATTGGGAGATAGAAGAGATATTTTATCCTTTCTTGTTAAGTGAGGTATACTGTGACCTCTGTAGGAGGCATGTGTTTGGGAAGACATAAGCTCTGCTTGTTTGGGACTTGGGCATTTAATGAGCAAACTATGAATGAAGCTAACCCCCCCCCCCCCCCCCCAAAAAAAAAAAAAAAAAAAAAGAAACCCTTGACTTGCACTCCTTTCATACCAACCATAGAATTGCCAGAGGAATTATCAATATGCCCAAAGCCCACTCTCCACCAAGTTTGCAGTCACCCAGTTAATCTGAAGAACGTGGCCTCAAAACACTTAAGTCTAGGTTTGGTGAAGAAGTAAATGATTTACAAATCATAAATTTGTTGCTAAAAATCTTTAAAATGTCACTAAAATCCTTTACAAGGTTGTTCATTTTCAGAAAATTATAATGTCCACCTTCACTGTCCCTGACATGATGTGCTTGGCCCCCACTAAAATCATTTTCTGGCTTTGCCACTAGTTCCTTTCCCAAGTTGCATCCTAAGTGAAGAAAGCCATTCTTGTGGTTGAATTGTTTTTCAGAGATCTATAGTCACCCCAAGCTTCACGCCAAAAGGAGATCTTGAAAAAAAAAAAAGCCAAATACAAAAAGCCTTCCGTCCCCTGAAATCTCTTTTGCACCACTACACCACAAGATACTCAAACATTGCTTATCCAACCATTGTGAGCCCAACTGCATTGGGCTCTAATATCCAACTGAAAAAATGCTATTGGCGTTTTACAGATCTCCAAAGCCATTGCCTAATTAAGCTATATTGATTGGTCTAGCAGCTATGCAGCGTGGTTTTTGTGTTAAGTAGTCAAATGCTTGAGTTGTATTTCTGGTGGAAGCAACTTTGGCTGTTTAAAAATATGAAATAAGGCTCAGCAAAGAAGAAAAAAACATAAAATAATCGAAATATAATGACCGCCTCCGCTAAAATAAAGTTGCATGAAGGGGAATTAATCTTGGAAATTTAAGCAGTTATTTCCAATCAAGTGCACCAAACTGGCCATCCTAAATCGTTGCTCTTAAATTTATGAAAACAGCCATCTGCTTCAAAAGATCAACTTAATGCTCCATGTCATACATGGGCTGGACACAGCTTATAAAAGGGTGGTAAACATGTAAACTATTAAATGGATTGCAAAGGGGCTTGGTGGGACTTGAACTATGGATCTTCTTCCTGAATACCATATTAAATTTCTGAAACAATTATCTATTCCAAAAGTTCAAACTTGGAGAGGAAGGTGTTTTTATTTTATTATATCTTAAGAATTGCTAGAGCAAAAAACCTTTGAACTTTTTCTAAATTTTCAAGGCTTTCCATGCACACTCAGCATTCTTGTGTGTTATTGGCGAACTGTTTGTCCTTACGTTGACTTATTGATTAGCAATCCTTATATTATGTGGTTGAATATTTTAGTGCATACATTGTATTTTAATTGCATATATCTGGTTGTAAGGGGCAGTAATTCTGTTATTGTTGTTAGTGGGAGAATGTTTGTTGACAATGATTTTCCACTGCACATGGAGTTGATTTGGCACCATACTTTTGGTTAGATGTTACTATTATATCCTTAGAATTGATATTCCTTCTTTTTACACCTTTATTTATTTGTTTATTTGTTTGTTTGTTTGTTTACATTAACTCATTTTTAAAGTCTCCAATAGTGGATTCTGTCAGGTGGATTCGCCGTGATTCAATTATTGTTGGATGCTTTCAGGTTACTGATGATGGCACGGAGGAAAGTTACCTAGTCCAAATAATCACAAGCAAGGATCGAAAAGACATAGATGTTAGTAAATATAGCTGCGATTGACAAAATGTATTGTCATTCTATTATCATTCTATGTAATTGGCCTCTACCATGTACAACGAAGAATGCATTTTGGCAACGGATTGTGGACCTTTTAACCAAAACTAATTTTTGTAGAAAAATGCATTACAAGCTTACTTTTCAAAGTTGGAAAATTTGGGTGAGATTCAGTCTTTAGAGACTCGGGAGTCTTTATAATTATATGCCGTGAATAATTAAAAAATGAAGTTCTCTCTATATTCCCTACATATATTAAGTATATCTGTTCTAATAATGATTTATATTTTCAATTTTTCCTTTGCAGGCTTCATCTAAACTGGTTGTGTTATCTTTTAGTGATGTCTATCCTGATGTTGTTGATGACAGTGTTCGCTTTGGATTTGGCCCGTATTTGCTTTTGAGCTACTTAGACAGATGGTAACCAATGTGCTATATTCATAATTACTTGCTTTCTTTTTGTCAGTATTACTCTCGCTCTTGTTCCCCCATTTCTTTCTGACACAGTAATTGCATTGGTTCATGCATCAATCAACGAAAAAGAAAAAATGCTGATAATAAAACAAAAGCAAAAACAAAAAAAAACCAAATAAAAAGGCAAGTAAGACTTATTAATTAATTTGTCATGAGAAAAAGGGTGCGGGATTTAGAGGTTGTTGATTGGGTTGCCATGCGGGTTTCAACAAGTGTAATTCTGTTGCTATTTTCTTTTTCCCTTCAGTTGTTTGTCTTTTTAAAGAGAGGGAGAAGAAATGATGTGGTTGTTTGGAGGCAGCAAACAATTGTTGGGAGAAATTAAATTTTAAATTTATATTTGTAACCCTTTAGAGAGAGCAGAATAGAGTGGGAAACATAAACTGCACAAAAAGTCGGAAAGTGAGATTTGTGGTGGGTGGGAGAGCGACGAAATTGTAAGGGATCTTTTCTTTATTTACTCGCCAACAAGAAAAAAATGTGGAAGACAAATGGAGAGTTGAGTGCGCGTGCATGTGTGTGTCTATTTTCGGAGCCCAGAGAAAGAGTAATGATAGGGAGTAAGTACTCGGAGAAACCAAGTTGAGGTTGAAAACTTTTTAAATTTGAAAGCATGGCAATGCTTTAAAAAGGTGGCTTCTGTTTGTATATTTGTATAAATATGTTGTTAGGGTTCTCTATTATGCATGTTGCTTACTTTCCTGCAATTCTATACAAGTATGGGTGTGTGTATGTGTGTACAGAGAGAGATTGGAGGGAGCCCTTGGAAGAGGGCTCCCAACTGATCCTTGTCTGACTGACTGAGGGAGTGAACGCACCCTGAGCTGGCCTCCGTGTGCGCAGAGACAGATCTAGCATAGGACTTAAAGGGGGCATGTTCAGAGGATAAATCTTTTGAGGGGGTGAACTGTGTAATTTTTTAAGTACGTGTCAAAATTCTAAGGCCTTGTTTCGATCACAGGATTTGGGACAAAGGAATTGGAATCATTCCAGTCCATTTGGATTCCAAACATTTTGGGTGTGTGAAGTGAGTTTCGGAAAAGCTCATTTATCGGGAATCATGTAGTGCTGTTGTGGCTTTCCAATTGAGGAGGTGGGAATGGGGGGGGGGGGGGAGTAAAAGCTATCTCAACAAATAAAGAAAGAGAAAAATTAAAATCAAAATCATGTATTGAATATATGTATATATATATATATATATTTTTTTTTTTTTGTTGCAAATTTATACTTCTTCTACAAGAGAATGATGATATAATGTTAATATATATTTTTGTGAATATTTTTAATTTTTTAGTAATAAAAACTTAAAAAAGTAAGTAAGAAAAAAAGTAAGAAAAATTAACTTTGTAAATATTTATGATGTTTTACTATAAAAAAATTTTAAAATTGGTAAGTATACCTAACATAGTTTTTAGTGTAAAATTAAGATTAATGTAATATTCCATTCCAATTCCATTTCTGAATCATTCCCAAAAAATTTCAGGACAGCTCCAAATAATATGAGTGGAATGATTCTCTTATTCTCAACCCTAGAAATTTGAGTTGTCCCTCCCTTGGACCCGTCCCTTTTTGTATCTTGTAAAATGGATTGGAAAGTTCAATTACACATTTTTTAATTAATGTTTGGTTGATTTTTGGAATAGGGGAGATTCAAAGTCTGGCCAGCTTCGATGGGATGAGGGAAGGTGCATTGGGTCCAAGGTACATTAGACCCATCTTGGTATTATTTTCAACTGAGCACTCTAACTATAGGCTTCTTTTTAAATTATAAGTCAATATTATCAAAAATGCGCCTTCATATTACTTGTGAGAGTTGAACTGAACTATGTTTGGCAATACTACAATTCCTCCATTGACAACAATAAATTAGGATTGTTACACGTAATCCAGATTCCATGACTAAGAGATACATACTCCAGAGACGATTCCTACAAGCTCAATAGGTGGATGCCACTCTGTAACACTTTGTCCCATGTGGATTGAAGAGGTAGCATGCACAATTTATCCCTTTGACTTGTATAATACTTTTGCATTTTCAGTTGGTGTATGGTTTTGGTACCATTTGTAAAATGCCAAACTTAATACATCAAAGTATTGCCTTCTTTGGCCTGGAGGCCTCATGGTTTTGTCCCTGTGACAGTGAGGACTTCTCACAGGGTGACCCATTTTGTTACTATTCCTAACTTGATTGGGAGTTGTGATGAAACAAAATGTGCCTCGGGGAGGTAGCCTTGAGAAGTAGAAGTTTGGTTGAATTTAATGTAGTTTTGTTGGAGAAAATGCTAGGGAGATATATAGCGGAGAAAGATCAGCTTTGAAGGGCTTTGCTAGACATTTGTAAAAGTATTGAACGTGAATTTCAAAGGAGTCCGGAGGGCTTCGGCTTATAGCTTTGGTGAGTGGAAAACCATTAAAGGCGGTTGGAATGACATGATGCTATGGCTGTTAGGTAGGCAATGGATCTTTTAGTTTTTGCTTTGATGCTTGATGTAACTCTTTACGCTCACAAGTTCCTAGAGATTTTTGCCTTGGCCAGTGACAGGGAATCACATGTTTGCTCACATATGAGAACATTGGGATTGGGGGGGGGGTGGTTCAGTGGATGGTTCAGTGGAATGTTGATTTCTTGTAACATTCACAGAGAGTATTATCTTTTCTCATAAACAGGTAAGAAAACTAATAGTTTCTTGCAGAAAGTTATTCTGTAGGCATAGTTAATTTATGGTTTGGGCTTGTTGGCATGAATGGATGTCTATGTGAGGATTTTGGCTTTGATAATTTACAGGTTCTTTATTGGGGGGGGGGGTGCTGCGGTGCTTAATTGATGCCTTTCGTGCAAAATTGTGAAAATAGTGGATAACTTCTTTTGCATCAGGGTGGAGGAAGAATTGTGATTTTGGACTCATTTCATTCCAACCCACATGTCACATAGGTTCTTGCGAGGCCTGGTTTAATTGGTTGTGGGCTTGGAGGTGTGTTAGGTCATGCATCTGTCCCCCTTAACTACTTTTTGTTAATTTGTGGGGATAAGGCTGGGAGAATTTTTGGGTCTCGAAGATAACTCCATTAGAGTTCATTGATATGTAGCCTTTTGCATTTTTGTTGATGATTTGATGTAGTTAATTTTTGTAGATCTCTGCTTTTCTCTTTTGGTTCTGCAATTTGCACCTTCTTGATGCATCTTTTTGTCAAAATTCCAATAGAGGGAGAGAGAGAGAGAGAGAGATCCAATAAATTGTGCTAAATTAGATGGTTTACACTGCTGCTGAATGAGACATGGCATGTGGAATGAACTTGTTATATGCCATCACTCTCTTCTGGCTTTGAACAAGTTCATTGGAAGCTACTCCGTCAATGATCAGTGCTTTCTCTTGTTGTTGACCTTAATGACAAATAACGCTACTATGTGATTGAACTTTTTGTTTTCTTTTACTACAGCGAGATTGCCATCACTGCCTGCAGGAAGAACGTAGATCAGCACATTGTATTGTTTGGCTGGTCGGTGGATGATGAGAATAAGGATGCTGTGACGATGCTTGAATTTGGGCGAGACAAGTGGAATCCAAGATTTGAGCTTCAAGGTGCTTCCTTGGATGACATATGGAAATTTAGTTTGTTTTTTTTTTGGTTGCCTAATTATATTTTGCCAGCTGCAGGTAAACAAATTGATATAGAATATGCTTATTATTTGATGATGTCTTCATCTAGTTACAGGGGAACAATTTAAGTATATCTAAGCAACAAATTTGCTTTTGTTTTTGCCCTCAAATTTTAGATTAGTTGTTCTTTTTCAAAGTGGAATGATTCTAGTGACAGACATGCACCTACACAAACATGTATTTATTGATTTTATTTGTCCAACTTTTTGTCATTAGACTTGCTGCAAGCTTTGCTTAATTCATCTTCTTTTGCCTCAGATAATGGTGATGATAATTTTGTCTTGGGGCTTTGCCTCAACAATGTTTCCGTTTATGAGAAAGTCAAAGTTACAGATGGAACTGAGGATCCTAGAGAGCTCTGACCATACTGCATCCTTTTATGTTTTACATGTGATAGGAAACTTAGCATGTTCCATGTCGCAGGGTTCTTCTACTATATCTAGTGCCAATTTTTTGCATTTGAATTTAGAATTTTGCTTATGTTCTCCTATGTGAAATTCTAAGCTGTGTCAATTGCTAAAATTTTCTTTTATAACTAGTTTCTGCCTTAATTTTGTAGTATATTGGATTAACTTTGATGTAGCAACAAAGAAGCTCCCGTTTCAACCAAGGTTGCTTCTTCCCTCTCCAATGCAGAAACAGGTAGTTGTTCAGTGGGACATCAGAGATCTGAGCTATTGACAGTTTCATCTGGATTGCGGGAACAGCAAGTTGAACACGTGGCTTTGAGATTTCACTCAAAGGAGTTGGACAATAAGGAACTTAATGAAACTGGTACATTTTCCTCGAAGAATACTTCTATGCCTTCTGTGGAGAGCATGTCTTTGAAGGCCAGTTTTATAGCTGATCAAAACATTTCTGAAGGCGACTACTGCTTTGGTTCAGAAAGAGGCTTTGATAAATTCAACAACAGTAGGAGGTGTGCTGGAGACAATTTCTGAGCTCATCAATGGTGAAGCTGCAAATTTGCTGCAGTCATCTTTGAATACTTTTGGAGAGAGTTCTAGTCTTGCCATTAGTGATTTTAGCAAGATAGAAACTCAAAGAAGTGCAGGAGTTGGATCTTCATCCAGTTCTTCCATGAGAGAAGCTGCAACTGATGCATCACTTTTGACTAATAACAGAGGTCTACATAAGTTTTCTGAGGCCAGTAATAATTTTATTGGGAATATAAAACATCCTATTCCTCAGATTGGTTCAACTCAATCAGTGTTTGGTGGGGAAGTGACACTTCCAAAAGATGCTGATGCTAGATCTCTATTTTCACTTTCACTTTATGGCAGAAAATCCGAAGATACTTCTATTGAGGGAGCTGGAAATGCTTCTGTAGTGCCTGCTGGAAAGCTTTTCAATTTAAAGTCTGGTTCTGGCTCACTTGCTCCAGCCTTTTCTTCCAGTAGAACAATTCAAAGTGGAGGACAAAGAGATTTAAGAGAAAGCAGATAGAAATTCCCATTCTCTGTTTTGACATACAAAAGAAGATTCTCCAGAAAGGCCAGCTGTGATGCTGAAAACTGAACCAAACTTGTCAAAAGTTCGCAATGTAATGCTTCCTTACTATTATGATTTATGTCTTAATTAGTTTTGCATTTATATTTCCTGATAGTTTGAAGCAATAATAGGTACCTGTTCCATACTTTGTGTATATTCGCATGCCCTCATGGCTGTCACCTGTTGGATACATTTCATTCTGAAATGCATGAGTTGAGATCCATAACTTTGTTGTTCATTAATTTGCTGTGGTATCAGTTCATGTATTCTGAGTTAGTGGTTGCATTTCAGCTTCTTGTTCTTGTGGATCTTTGTACAGTCATGAAAACATTGATCCTTAGATGCTAGTACTGCAAATTTTAATCCTTTGGCCTTGATGTTTTATGACATGCATATAGTGGACACCTTTTTACCTTGTTAATCGCATGTTTTAAAAGAAAATTGCAAAAGAACCAAAGGAGTATCTGTGTACCCGCAGTGAAGGAAACAGAGGAAATGGCTGAAACTTTAGCATACATAAAGCAAGATGACAATTTGAATAAATTAGTGGAGACTGTAGAAAAACATACTCTTGTGGTGCCCTTAAACATGATTTGTCTTCTATTTGTTTTTATGCATCTTTGTTCTGGCGGGTGTGGGTTTTGTATAGGAGCAGCTACAGGACATATTTTTTTTCGATTTCATGGGCGGGCAGGGAGCTCAAAGTTAGAGTGAATTTGTTTTTCTATCCATGAGCTGTTTATAAACCAGTTTAGTTCTTATGGTGTAGATGTCACTCAATATTATAAGCTCTTGCCATACATTTCTAAAAATTTGGACGTCCTCTATGTTTTCTGCTGACGATGTTGTTATATCTTCACACCCTTTTGGTGCTTGTAGTGTTCTTTTTTTTTTTAAAAAAAAAATTATTTTTCACTGCTAAACTTTTTACATGGGGATGGAAGTTGTATGTTTTGACTGAAAATGTATGAATGTCCGGTGCTTATCTTATTTAAAATTTAGTCTCTTAACTTCGTTCAGGTTAAAGAGATGGTCAAAGAGCTGGATACCCTCCCAGAGTGTATAGAAAAAGAAGGTGGATTTAGAGATGCTTGCATTGTTAATTAAAGAAATTCATTATTAGCACTGGATCAGGGTGTGGATGCTCTTTCTGACAGATGCAGAATCTGGATGGTAAGCTTTTGTTTCTTTTATTTCGTGAACATTGTCTCATCATATGCTCTCAGGAAGCAAGTCAGATTATTTACATATCACTGCCATTCTAAACGAGATAGCTACTATCTTATCAAGATGTTTTGGTGGTGATTTTTATACTTGACCCTTTGTTTTTGAATGTTTTGGGAGGGAAATGCTACCTTGTGTTGCCAGTGAGGTAGCCAACTTCTACTAGTTTTGTTCTTTTGAATGAAGTCATTGTTCTGCCATGCTATTACTCTGAAACTTTTGGTAATGCTATTACTCTGAAACTTTTGGTAACGACACTAATCTGACAGTAAAGGCTACTTCTGTAGGAAGCATTGTTAAATGTGCGGAGTCAGATGTTTTGGAATTTCTTATGTTTTCTAATTGGTGCTCGGAGCCATCCACTTTCCAGTCTTTATCCACTGCACTGTGATGTTGTGGGAACAAAATTCTTATAGTGGACTCTAGGTAGCTAAAACTTGGATGATGCAGTTGTGACTTTTCCTTTTCCATTTGTTGCCCTTTTTTGTATCATTTTATGGTGGCATTGTTTTAGTGTGCTTGTGCATTCCCTGAAATTTGCTAATCTGCTTGTCTGTTTTAGTTCTCCAAGTATGATAGTAGGCTATTGATGTTTCAAAGTAATTGTTGCTTTGTAGAGTAATGAGCGAACATCTTGAGAAGATCCAACACCTTCTTGACGAAACCGTGCAAGGTACTCTTACTTTCCAAATCATCATTAACATGCAGAGACTACATTAAATTTGTCGCACATGAAATAGATATAGTGAGGAAGGGCTTTAAGAGGTCTCCTCCATTGCAACAAATCATTTATTTTTATTCTATTATGAGCCATGAGACAGATAAATGCTTTTATCTTGAAAGGAGTCTATGTATAGTGATAATCAAAATTTGGGGTTGGGGGAATCATTTGTAAACTGAATAAGGCGATGAAGAAAATATTAAGAAAGAAGATTCCCTAAGCTATTGGGACTTCAAATTTTCTCTTATGGTGTCAATGAGGAGGATGAAACCCATAGACAAGCCAATCAAAGAGAGAAGATCTAGGAATTTTCTATTATCAAGATTTCTAAAGAAATAAAAATTCCAATAGACTGTTTGCATCGAAAAATTGAAAGAACTGGTAAAAGCATTATGAAGCAAAGAAATTTGATGGTGCGGAAAAGCAAGAAAAATGGGGAATCTCCAATCCAACATCCATCTGGAATTAATTGTGGGAGCATCTCCTGCTTAATAACATAAAAGGGGAATCATTTCTTGATAGTTCTGAGAAATGAACTTCTACCCTTGCAATATCCTTGGCATTCCATCCATTCTAACTGATACAATATTTGCTTTTCATTACCTTCTTCAAATTGAATTGGGGTCCAAAGAAAGTCTCCAAGCCACTTTCACAGAAAAGAAGATAGTACACCAAATTACTGAGAACTAAACCACCTTCAGTTTTGCCTAAACTACCTTCTAATTCATCAAATGTTTATGGGAACATTCAAGTTCTTATGATGTTTGATAGACACATACAATGTTTAGATGCTCCTATGCTACTTGGTTCTGAGGAACATGGCCTTTCTAAACACAAAAGTGATCACCTTGTGGAGAAATTATTATTTTCTGCAAATTGCAGGACCATTTATCCTAGATAAGAAATTGTCACCATAATATTTCTAGAGAACTTGATATTCATAAGTTTCTGGAGTTAGGAAGCTGTGGTAAACTCTACTCCATTGTCGTGCTGTTAAACCCTTTACCCCATAGTCTTTTATGTCTTCATCAGTGAATGCCTTTTTTTTTGTTTGTCTTTTTGTTTTTTGTTTTGTTTTTTAACCCCGACTGGACTGGCCTGTTGAAATGCCAAGTTGTATCAATTTTTGTCCCTTAAAAACTTCAAAAGTCAGATTATTTCAAAGAAAAAAAGAAAGTGTATTTTTGCAGAACTAGATGATCCACTTGTTCAACATTGGTATTTGGTCTTGAAATTAGAAATATATGAGAACTGAAATTTAGATAGAAATTTCATTATCTTGAAAGGTATAGGCCAATAATTATCTTGTAGTTTATAGCTTTTCTATCCTTAATTTTTTTTTTCGTTTTAAATTTTTTTTACCCAAAGAATATTACACATGGATTGACAACATCTATGCAGTATTATTTGGTGAGTTGAATTTGTGATTATAGTTAAACTACTTTTCTGATCAATAATTATGATGATTATTGATCTTTTGTTATTAATAATTTTTCCAAAGTCATTATGACATCACCATTTCAACCATGGTTGAAACCGTGACATGTGACTCAGAGAGGCATACATTTTTCCAATTACTGCATCTTGGCATATTGGATCCAGCTTTTAATGATTATCATGTCACAGAGTACTTAGGTCCAAATGTATTTGTGAAGTATCTTGTATTTGAAAAAGCAATAAGAATTAAGAAATGCTATGTGGAGTCCTTGTAATCGGAATAACATGATTTACGCTTCAAATCGTGAAATTTGATTTGGTCAATATCCCAATCGATTCAGATTGATAATCTGAATTGTAGATTGCTAAGTATTGTTGATGATTCGCATGATCTGATGCAAATCGTACCGAATCGTGCAATAGCATGATCTGATTGAAGTTGGGGTTGAGGAAGAAGACGGAGATCGATCCAAGGAGACCGAGGACTTTGTCCCAGATCTGAGATTGGAATCGAAGGAGATCAAGGGCTGGTGCTGACTGTTGAAGTTGTTGGAGAAGTAGGATGGATGCCTTTGAGGAAGGAGATGAAGATGAAGTTGTCAATGTAGTTGTTGATGAAGAAGAACACGAACAGTCAAGAAGCACAATTGAGGGAATACTGGAATATTAAGGAAAGGAAACAAATGCTGGCTTGTGAATATATAATGGACTGCACACGTATCTTAGCATCAACCAACAAGGCACTCATTCCCAATGGTTTTATTTATTTATTCATTTTTTCGTATTAAATTAAGTATACTATTTTAGTATCAATCAACAAGGCAATCTTTCCTTTTTTTTTTTTAAATTATTATTATTAGTTTTAGCAATAAAATCACCCCATCGGATACAATGGACTACAGTGTTTCATTTATTTAGACAATACAATTAAGTTTCTATTTTATTTAATATATAAAATGTTTGAAGACTTAGTATTTTAAGTAATTAAATATTAGATTTTTTTTGGTAGATATTGAGATTTGAACTCGATTTTATTACAATGGGAAGGGAGAAAGTACCCGTTAAGCTAAAGCTCATTCGCTAAATATTAGATTTGAGTACTTTATTTAATGAATATTTTACTTTAATATATTATGTATGCAAGATCTAAAAGGCTTGTATATAGGTTCTATACATAACACCGAATCTAAGGTTCATGATTCCAATTGATTCATGATTCAGAAAATGAGTTTTTCAATTTCATGATTTGAATCTTGATTCGATTACCATGTGTGGTGTACGTAACATGTATTTGGTCATCTGCCAAACAGTATACCATTTGCATTTTGAAGTATTTTTGCTTCACGAATAGCTTCTTGAACTTGCACTTACCATTATGAAGGACGTGATTTTTTTTTTTTTTTTTTAACTTCATTTTATTTGTTGCAGCAAGTTAGAAATTAGCAATCAGATAGAAGATATAGTCTGGGTCCAGCTTTTTAATGGTTATCATGTCATAGGGTACATTAGCATCTGATAGGTATAATGGAAGTGCAAGAATTGAGAAATGCTATGTTGAGTGTGTAACATGTATCTGGTCAGAATCTGCCAAGAAGTACATGAATACCATTTGCATTTTGGAGTATTTTTGCTTCACTGGAACTTCTTGAACTTGCACTTACTGACATACATTTCCTTCTTCTTCTTCTTCCTTTTTTTTTTTAATAAAAAAAGCAAGTAAAATTTAGCAATTAGATATAAGATATTGTTTGATTTGATACATACCTTTTCTCTTCCATGTCCTTATGTTCACTGGTCTCTGGTAGTGTTGAGCAGAGCTTCCTTTAGAATGTGATGACACTGCTTCAGATGTGTCATGTTTCTTATAAACTTTGATCATTTTCATCTAAATTATATGTATGCTTAATCAGCGTCTATTATTATTTGTCTGATTGACGGTTCAGGCAAGGAAGATATTTGGATGGGATGGTCAAACAAGCATCTGATGGGCAGGATGGGGCTCTATGGGCCCAGCAAAAGTTGAGCTCTAAACTTGCTTTGAAGCCAGAGCATGTATTTGAAATAAGTAAAGTAATTATCAATTCTTTTTCTGTTACTTATGTTGTGCTACTTAAGTCCTGTGCATTGCTAATTTTCTTCCTCTTCCAGAATTTGACAAAACAGCTAATTGAGTTGGAAAGGCATTTTAATGCCCTTGAGCTCAATAAGTTAGGCGAGAATGAGGGAACTATTAGTCTAAGAGCTTTAAGAAGAAGCTTGGGACCTTCTAGGTAAGAAAGTACTCTGGATCACTAACATTCAAACTTCCTGTTAACTTACTGGCAGTCTTTTATTTATGCAACTTGGCGCAACCTTTTAAAATGTTCATATTTTGGAATTCAATTCTCATTTAAAAGAACTGTTATGGTATGTTCTTATGCTTATGCAAACACTAGAGTTAAAATACACTTAACTCAGCCTGCAGTGCTTTTATCCAATCTGATTGAAGGTTCTTATTTACAGGCATATGCAGTCATTGCATAGTTTACAAAATACAATGAATTCACAGTTAGCAGCAGCAGAGCTGCTTTCTGAATGTCTATCCACCCAAATGTCACTTCTTAGTATCAAGTTGCCTCCTACAAAACAGAAAAATGTAAGGAAGGAACTGTTTGACACCATTGGGATTCCTTATCATGGTGTTTCCTTCAATTCTCCAGACGTTTGGAAATGTAGGGACATACCACCAATCAAGTATCTTCTGTTTCTATCTCATTCTGCCACTGTTAAATATCATTCTAGCAGAAAGCAAGCGAGTGTTGCCAAGAACGACAAATCAGAAACCACAAGGAGGGGAAGAGACTCACTGGACAGGGTAATTTTCCTTTATATCGTTTTTTGTTGTATTTTTTGTTTTTGTTAAAGTTATGAACTATTAGTATGAAAAGGAAACATGTTCTAGAAAACACATTCCAGCAGATGGTTCAGGGACAACACATCTGAATCTTCTAATCATCAGTTCTAAAGTAGCATAGATAACAATACATATCTTTTGAACATTAAGTTTATACCTTATGATCCTCCTGATCAACCTGTGAGGGCTTCAATTTTTTAGCCATGGAAATGGAGAAAACTTCTTTTGTTGTGAGAGGGCAAATAGCAAAAGCATCTCTTGATATAATGGGACAGGTGACTGGAAAAAAAAATATTGTTTCTATGGGTTATAATAATATTCTTGTAACAGTGGCAACCTTTTTCCCCTTGAATATTTCAGAGTTAGCAAACATACAATCTCTATAAAATTCCATGTCTATTATCGTACCCATGAGACTTACAGGTTTACAAAAAAGGAAAAAGATATCCTTCTTGTATGGTCACTATGCATAGTGTCTATCTGTCAATTGTTCAAGGAGAGATCAGTGTTCATGGGAATAATTAAAAATGGAATGTACTATGTAGTATATTAAGATATCTCAGATGAGAGCCATGTAGACGAGTCATGTCTACTGTGGTCCTGAACATGGATGAGTCTCTCATTTTGAAGTGATCTTGCTTCTTAGGCTGTAATCTTTGACTTCATGTTTGAGTGGTTTTGGGCTTTTTAATCTGAGTTTAGCCTTCTGCCAGGCCACAGGGTTTACTTTTAATGTGATTTTCAAGAGCTATTCTGATGTGTTAGGTTTCCTTTCTTGTTTACGATTTTGGCTGCATTTTTTTTTTCTCTATATTTAGCAATTGTCCCATGTTGATGTTATGAAAAAGATGGTCAAACATTCGATGAGGTAAAATGACTCACCAAATTTGTTGAAGCATGCTGGTGTAAGTAATGATGGCAGGATCTAATTCTAATAATTTGCTTAGAGGAAAAACAAACTGCAAAAAAGCGAGAAGGAAAAACAAACTGTCTTTTGTTGTGCATTTTATTAAGATAAGATCGGAGTGTAGCTGGCATATAAGATAATTAAAACCTAACAATGATTTGTTTCATACCGAGTGATACATTCTATGGAAGAGACACCAGTTGAGCATGCAGTATAACAGGACCCATTTATAATGCAAGGAATTCGGGCAAAATTTTCAGTAATTCACTTGATGACCAGGCATTGTGGGTGATGCACTTTTTCACTCTTTCTCATACTTCACTTCCCTCTGCTATGTAGATAAATGGAAGAGTCTCCCCTCCGTTGCCTAAACATATTATTAGTTTATTTTAGTTTATGGACCCCAAATTTGAGGGATCTCTTTTGGTTACCTTCCATATTTACCCAATGAAGTTATACAAGTACATTGAAAATGATTTGTAAATGTCAAAATTTTGTAGAGTTGGGCTAGTTTTGAGCCTCAAAAAACAGTTGTTAAGAGAATACTTCTGGAAGATAGCCAGAAGGCAAGAGCTGATGAATCATTTTCAATGATGTGGAGGCAATCTCGCAGCACTCACATGCCGGAAGGATCACTGTTTCTGCAAACTAAGAATGTATCATCTCCTTCAAACTTGTTTTCATCTAAAAGCAAAGGTGAGCATGCTTGACAATGAACCAAAGTAGTAAATGCATTAACAAAATGAGCAGTAAGTTTGTTCAATTTTTGTTGCTAATCATTTCTGTGTTGATAACTTTTCAGGTATTCAAGATATACCAACAAAACCGGCCTCTCAGGCATCAACTTCTTTGCTCACATGACCTAATGATGTGTTAGGGACGTCCCCATCTGTTCCATTGAAAGCACCTGCAATAGAATTAATACCCAGGGGTAATCTTTCAGCATTCTTGTTATTCATCATCCAAGCCATCATCTCATGTTGGTCAAATGGGTACAAGAGAAATTTCTGATGCAAATGCAAAGAGATTAAGCATTTCTGAAACTGTTTCTGAGAAGTCCAAACCTATGTCAAATAATGGGAAAAAGACTATGCTGCCGTCTGAAACACAGCCACATCTAGCGCCATCGACCTCTGTGAGAACACTAGCGCAATCGCCGCCATTCATGAAGACTAATACTGAGACCCCAAGTTCACATGATAAAGTGAATGTTGCCACCTTTCCTGCGAAATCAACAGCTAGCACTCTGAAACATATACCACTATCTACAGAAAACTTATCATTTGGTTTTGAGGGAGCTTATGATTCTGTACCCTTCCCCATATCTTTATTTCCGTCTGCTCCAATGAGCAATGTATGAAATTGACCTTTTTTTCAGAAATGTTTCTAAAACATGACAGAGGAAAACTAATTCGCAAAATAACTCATTTGTTGCATGTTCAACATGCGACGTAAACATGTCGTATGTTCAACCTATGACATGTCAACATACGACAAATGTGTCACGTCCTGATCCGTGATCCAGAGGTCGTGAACAGTCACCTGTTACGTCAGAAACCGGTCCAATCCCGTCACGTATCCTCAAGGTAACGTAAGACTAATCATAAATTTCAGTTACAAATATTTTATTAGTATTTAAATACAAAAGTCCTCAAATATATATATATATATATATATATATATATATATATATATATATATATATATATACAGCAAATGAAAGTTCCTTTGTTTCGTACAGTCATTCTAACATGATCAACTAATATCCTCAAAGATACAGTAGAAGTTTCATACCGTGATACGTCTCTAACGATTGTCTTTGGAATTTGCGTACGTCGATGTCTATCAACATGTCTCTCTAAATACTATCTCTGTAAAATTTAAGAGAGTGAGAGGTAAGTAAAATTATTTACTCAGTGAGTGAATAATCATAACATGTACTTAATAAGTTGTGTGAAAATGGAGTATTAAAACCATATATATAAATATACTTTATACCATATTTTAAGTATGTATGATAATTTCGAATACATTTCTCTAACATCATCATCCATAAAACATATGCATCCAATTTCACGTCATAAATCGTAGAGTCATACCAAAACAAACTTTCGGCAAGGGTCTGCCTCGACCAATGACGAGCCATCAAAGGTTTTTTTCTTTTAAACAGATAAATGACCCTAACCTTGGCGTCGGCGTCGGGCCTCTCCAAGTGCTAGACTGAAACGTCATTCAATCATCTCTTTTTGGTTCAACTTGGCTAGTCTGAAAATCTAGTATCGTATACACGCTACCTAACCATGTGGAGTGTCTGCGTCTCGATGATATCGCAACCGTGCGACTATCTATATAACGAGACGGGTCTGCTATAGTATACGAGGCGAGTCTGCGCGGGACAATACCTATTGTATCATAATATCATGGCTATAAGTACTATCCCAGATCTACGATCAAGGGGATTCAGGTATTAATGCCTGAGAACCTAGTCTTGTATCAAAATCATCAAACAAACAATCATGCCATATAAGTTAAGAAAAAAATTATGGAATCTGATATCTCATGTATTTTCGTATAACTATCATCAAAGTACATTTCATGGTTCAAACATGACACATATATTTTTCATCAAAATTCATGGATGCATATTTAAAAGAAAATTTTGGGATACTCCATTTATCACAAAATCGATATCAAACCATTTAACAAGCCATTTCATAATTCATTTCACAAATCATGCTTTGAAAATAATAAAACATGGTTTTGCTTATTAACTATATGGCTACAGTAAGACCCATTCACATGTATGGGAAGGGTACACCACTTCCCTAAAACTTTGTTACTCAGCTGAGTTGCCCCTCGAGTGTAGTTCAGTCGTCTACTCCTAAGACAACAACATATATATGTCAATCCCCCTATTTCTTTCAATAATTTTATTATAGTTTGATTTGGTCTAATTCCAATTCACCGTAGTTTTGTTTAAACCTATATATCTACAATTCAGATTTTTTTTCAAGTTCTACTTTTGCGCAGTTTTAAGAATAATGTCATAACTTTCTCTATATAACTCAGAATTGAGTAATTCAAATTGCTAATTAAAGCTATGACATATATCTACATTTTCATGTTCAACTTATCTCCCATTGCACGAATTTATAGAATTTTATAACTTTTTCAATCTAAATTCCTAAAACTAATTCTGCACAGTTTTGGGAGAATTTCCATATCTCCCTACGTACTTCTCCAATTTAATTGATTTTTATCTCAAATAGAAGATAAGATATAGATCTAAAACTTTCTAGTTTAGATCATTCTCAAATTTTAAAAATACAATTTTATAAAATTCCATTTTCATATCAGTTTCGGTTTTAAAACTACTTGCACAATTTTAGTAAAAATATCATAACTTCCATTATATTACTCCGATTCAAGTGAATTTTATCTCATTTTAAAGATAAGACAGAGACCGAAAAGTTTTCCCTAATTTTATTCAGAAGTTATCTTAATATTTAAATCAATTTACTGATCGTGCACAGGACAGTGAATCTAAAATCGATTTTTAGTGTTTCTTCTAAAAATCACCATAATTTTATTTCTTAATGAAAAATTTTACACCATAGCTCATTTTAAAACTTAGAGAGTCTAGTTTTACCAGAATTAAACCAATCTAAATTTTGATCATCACAGGATAAGATATCATAGAATTACTACAACTCATTGACCATGCTAATTTATTTGAACAAACCTACTTCATGGGATCAATTTAATCCAATGTACACTTAAAGAAGAATGTATTAACTCTTTAATAAGATTTGACATCCAAATATTCATCACCAATACCATTCTTTAGCACTTGATCACCACATCTTGTAACACATATACATCAACATAAAAAAAAATCTTTACATCATGCTAATGCTATCTAAACAATTAAAATTTTATTAACCAAAGATTTTTCTTACCTCTTCAACACCTCAAGTGCTTGGATGAATACAAGAAATCCTCCCTTGTCTTATTAAAAATTTCGTCCAAGTGAGGTGAATGGAAGAGAAAATGAATAAAATAGTTGGTTTTGGTATTTATATAAACCAAATCAATACATTATGACCCTTGATTTATTTTGCATACTTTATCTCATCTTACGCTTATTAAGACTCCTCTATGTACTTAAAATGGTAGCAAGCAACCACCATGCATGCAAAGGAAGTGTCCAAATTCGGCCAAGAGAAAAGAAGACACAAGAAATCACTAAAAAAACCCTTTCAATCATATTTCATGCATCATTTTGTTCTTTACAAGTTATCTTCTTCAAATTTTGGTAGTGGAATGTCCTATGTGGCCACTAAGTGTGCTCTTGGCCAATCGTTGATCTATAATTGTCATTTAATGGTTGGTTTTGCAACTTAGTCTCTCAAGTTCTCATATTTATATTTTAGTCCCTAAACTTTTCAAAATTGTAAATTTTACCTTATGCTATTTTTAATCCAAAATTTTTTTAAAATTTTCAAATTCACTTCTTTATACTTATACTTAAGTGTTTTGGCTTTCGTTAGCCATTTTTAGTGATTTTAGGGTTTGTCGGTACTTTTTGAGAAAATTTTTGGTTTATCGATAAAATTTTTGATTTAAGCGATTTTAAAGGTAAAGTTTTAGAAATTTCAAATCATGTGTCTCAAAATGGATGCAATATGCATGCCTTAATTCCAGAACTTCTCTTCTTCCTCTATCTTTCTCTTTCTTTCTCCTCTTTTCTCTCTTCTCTCCTGCGACAAACCCTAACTCTTCAGCCCTGACTGCAGCGACCGTTTGAGTATCTCGGCAAAAGAAACAGCATCCAGTGCTCTTGTTCTTGAAGGCGCAACCTTCTGCATTGTTTCACTAAAACTTCTGCGGCAAGTTCTCACATGAATCCGAAGGTATAGTTTATCTTTTTTTTTGATTGACTTAATTGAAATGTTTAATTTGATGTATTTTGATATTTGTTGAATGATATATGTAATAATCATTAAATACATTCGTTGAAATTATCCCAATTGATTTAGATTTTAAGATTTGATTGTTTAGTATAAATTTAGGGTTTAGGGTATAAATTTAGGGTTTATGATGATATTAATAAATTGATTAATTGTTTAGTATTTAATTAATTTAGATTGATATAAATTTAGAATATTTGTTGAAATTACCCCAATTGATTAAGATTTTAGGGTTTGAATATTTAGTATAAATTTAGGGTTTAGGGTATAAATTTAGGATTTAGAATGATATTAATGAATTGATTAATTGTTTAAATTAATTTAGATTGATATCAATTAAGTATGTTTGTTGAATTGTTATAATTATAAATTTAAGATTTTAGGATTTGTTGAATATTGAGTCTAAATTTAGGGTATGTTCGGAAATTTAGTAATTAGTAATGTCTTTTTTCTTCATTCTCGCCATGTTTGTAGCAATGCTCAGTTAATGTAAAATAATATAAATTTTGTATGTTTGTTGAATGTATGTTGAATTGTTATAAGTATATATTTAGGGTTGTACTTAATTGGTTTAATTTTTTTATGTTTAGAAAAAAATGACGGATATGGTGAGATTGTTGTGCTATAGCAATGGTGAAATTGTGACCGGTGAGAATGGAGTTTGTTATGATCGTGGTCTTACAAAATTGATTAGGGTGAAAATGAATGTAAGTTTTGATAAGTTGGTGACTTTAGTTTGTAAAAGTGTTCGGATAAATCGTATAATACAACATGTGGAGATTTATCATAGATGTTCCGTCTCATACATGCAACATGGTTATTTACGGTTTGAATTGGTTTCGATCAGTGGTGATGGTGATATTTTGAATTTGATAGAGTTTGCGATGAAGATGGGAGAGGTACTACTCTCGAGTTGTACATTAAATCATACGATAGTGGAATGTCCGAATATACGGATGACTATCCACGTATCGAATATCAAGTGAATCTTGCTTTCGCAGAAGTAGATAATGATATTGATGAGGAAGAAGAGGCGAAAAAAGAGGATGATGAAGAAGAAAAATATGATGTAGAAGTTAGTGGTGATAGTGGTGGTGGTAGTGATATAAACGAATTAATGATCGGACCCTCCTCAACTCATGATAGTGGTGGTGGTTGTGGTAGTGGTAGTGGAAGTGGTAGAGGCAATGGTCGTAGGGGATATATCTATGGCCGAGTAGATGACTCGATTCCTTTTATAACCACTGCACTCGGGGATGATGACTATATGACTTCTGAGTAAGATTGTAGATTGACATACGATAGTTGGAGTTTTAACGATGAATTGAAGAAATGGATGTGATTTGAATCCAAAGATCAGTTTAATTATGCTGTCAAATGTATCATGTGAATTACTATTATCAATTTCGGGTTGGAAAATCAAGTCCAACACTTTGGACAACAATCTGTATGCAAAGAGATGAATGTTATAGGTAGAGGTTGCGTGCTTGTAGAACAAAACTATTTGGTGATTTTGTGATTATTATTATTGAGGGACCACACACATATGTGAATGTTGGACTGATGCAAGATCATAGGCAATTGGATTCAAATTTGATGGCTCGATATTTCCTTAACTATGTGAGGGAAAATCTTAGTGTCAAAATTACTTTCTTTCGAACTATTATAAGTGAGAAAATTACATATGCAGTTTCTCATAGAAAAGTTTGGACAGTAAAAAGATGAGCTATAAAGATGGTATATGAGGATTGAGATGATTCTCATAAACAACTGTCTTGATTGTTGGATGCAATAGTTCAAAAAAATCTAAAGATAGAAGTTAGTTGGAAGTTGAGTCCACCAACTGCAAATAGTGAAATGATTTTTGAAGGTGTGTTTTGGGTATTTGATCCTAATATCATGGTTTTTAGGAGTTGTAGGTTATTGATAAGTATAGATGGGACTCACCTCTATGGGAAATACAAGTATAAGTTACTGATTGTATTCAGTATGGATGGCGCGATTCATATTGTCCCGTTGGCTTTTGGATTGGTTGATAGAGAGTCGCTTGCTTTTTGGTCGTGGTTTTTGAACTGTGTGCGACAGTATGTTATTAGAGATAAGGGGTTCAGTTTGTTTGATTTCAAATCGACATGAAGGGATAAGGTTAACAGTTGCTCGTCCTGAATTTGAGTGGTCACCTCCGAATGTTATATGACGCTTTTGTATGCGTCATGTGGTCAGTAATTTTAACACGCATCACAAAAATCAAACTTGTAAGAAAATTGCTACCATTGCTACATTACAACCGCAACGGAAGAAATTTGATATATACATGGCGAGAATGAAGGAGATAAAAGAGATACTCCCGATTACTTTATAAATATTGCCCGTGAACAATGGATTTTTTTTTTTACGATGGTGGCTTTCGTTTTGGGTACATGACGATACATATAAGCGAAAACTATAATATTGTGTTAAAGGGTGTAAAAAATTTATCTGTTTATGTCTTGATACTTAAGACTTTCTATAATTTAGTGAACTATTTTGAAACTTGACTTGGTGAGGTAAGAGTGGGAATGGAAAGGGAGGAGCGGTATACAAAGTATACAAATGCCATGTTAGGGAGATTGATGAGTATGGCTAACCTCTATACGGTCGTCTCATTTAGCAAGGAGCATGAGATCTTTGAGGTAGAGACAAGCCATAGACATATACCGTATGGGCACAAGGGAGACAATAAACAAATTATGGATGTGATAAATGAGTATTGCACATGTGAGAAGTGGCAAACGCATAAAATTTCTTGTTCGCATACAATTGTTGCACTTAAATGGATTATGATTGATGTTCATATGATCATCGAGAAATGGTATACATGGAAACATCAACTTAGAGTGTATGAACATCATTTCTTGCCAGTGGGAGACCATTCAGGATTGCTTATAGGTTCGTACCCA
Source organism: Dillenia turbinata (assembly GCA_037126225.1). Lineage (NCBI taxonomy): Eukaryota > Viridiplantae > Streptophyta > Magnoliopsida > Dilleniales > Dilleniaceae > Dillenia > Dillenia turbinata. The sequence continues at coordinate 7,631,491 of JBAMMX010000022.1, read as the reverse complement.
ACCATTATCCCCGATAGTTCACTTAGACGTGAGAAATGGAGACCTAAATCATCTTGATATCAAAACGAGATGGATCTTTGGGAATCATTTTCGCGTACATATTGTGGGAGTTGAATTACATAAGGTCATAATAGGAGAAGATATGCAAGACAAATGAAATGTGGACTTTGTGGCAGATAAGGGCACAATTGACGAAATTGTCTAACACAAACGAATCTAAATGTTTGATTGTATTTGTGTAACAATTAATGTATTAAGTATTAATGTATTAAGTGTTGATGTATAAGTGTTGATATATTTGTGAAACATTTCTTTTGAATGCAAAGTTTGTCTTTTGTTTTAATACATTTCATGTGAAACATTTTTGTGTTAATGCATTTGTGTTAATGTACTAAAAGTTTGTGTGAATGCAAAGTTTTTGTTAAACATTTGTGTTACAGTCTTTTTGTTCGAAGTGTTGATATCTTTTTTTTTTCTTTCTTTTATAGATAGATCCTGAACCTACGTATCACATCCTTTTACGCTTACAGCGATAGCATCGTGCTTCTATAGTTTGAGATGGAGATGACCAGAGATGGCTCGTTTGTCATAGATGTGAGGCATCGTTACGACGTTAGGATCATGTTCATGACAACAAGCGAGTTCGTTCTCTCTTTGAGCAGTTAGGTTTTTTGGGTGTTGCTCGACTGTTGTTTATTTAGTTCGATTGGCATCTCATTATAGCCTTAATGGAGCGATGGAGGCAGGAGATGAATACATTCCATATGCCCCACGGAGAGTTGACCATCACCCAGGTACTTTTAGGTTTATATGTAGATGGGGCTCTCGTAATAGCTAGGACGACGGGGGTCAGATGGGGTGATGGGTGTGAGAGATTATTAGGCACGAGACCTCCATGTGAGGCCTTTAGATGACACAGTTTGAGTTTGACTTGGTTAGTAGAGGTTTTTGGTGACTTGCCCAATGATGCAGATGTTGTATATATTAGACAGTGGACACGGGTGTACATTTTGTTACTTATCGGGGGTGTCTTGTTTAATAATAATTCAGGATATTGCGTACATTTACAGTATTTGTTAATTTTAGACGATTTAATTTTGTCTGGTGAGTGTAGTTGGGGTTCTACGTGTCTAGCTTACTAGTGTAGATAGTTTTGTATAGTTACACGTGCAAATTCGCATGAGATAGGAACTCTTATATTTTTACAGATTTGGGCATGGGATAGGTTCCCATACATAACTCCGATTAGGCGATCTTTACATGTACACGGGGATGGTCCACTGGCATTACGATGGAAGATAGACTTTGATATCACTAATCTTTCTACACATGTAGTGGGAGTGTATAGAGAGGCATTTGATAGGCAGACTTTGGATCAGATTGTTTGGGTGCCATATACTGAGGAGGTATTGTCTTCCCTTCCTAACTATTATTAGGTGGGGAGACATATTTGGCAAGCTCGCGTACCTCTTATATATTTTAGTATCGTAGAATGACACTTTCTAGATAAGATGATCCATCAGTTCGGTGGATTTCAGTCTAGACCGATTCATTGTGACACTGAGGATCGACTCCACGACACTTTTTACGTGTGGTGTACAAGTGACTGATTGGTCGGTTAAATATACTCGCTACGTAGATATTTAGGTTCACCGACTGAATGATTTAGTATTACTAGACACTTCCTACGGACCAGTTGTGGACCAAACTTACTTCGTGTGGTATCGCAGTGTTACACGTCGATTTATTGGCCAACGAGAAACTTCTTTGGACTATATGATAATTGTACATTATCTTATTTTTCATTTATATCAATAGTTTACATTTATTAATTTAACTTTTATATATATATTTTTTTGTAGTGAAATATTTTGCACCAGATTCGAGACTCTGACGGTGTCAACGTACATGGATTTGTGAATTCGGTAATCTCAGTCTTGACAAAGGACATGGTGTATCTTTTGAGACCGAAACTGAGACCATCTAGGCATGGTGATGAGGGAGCTGATGAGGGCCGAGGATGTGGACGACGCCGAGGGAGATTACGTCCTAGGAGATCATCACGACATACATTACTGTCACCATCTCAGCATCCAGAAGACTTTGTGGGACTTTCGAGCTGGTATGTAGAGTTTTTGTTTTTCTATATACCTGAGTTTGATTTTTCTCATTTTTCCACTCCTGGGGTTCCACAGAGGAGAACTCGTCCCATTATTCATATAGACAAGGGACTAACACAGGTTGAGGGAGACGATGCATGGCCTGTGTATCATGTGCCTCCTCCAGTTTTTACTGATACCCAGTACGATGATATAGGCTCCTCCCAAATCACATAGAGAGATGATTTGAGTTTAGTATCTCATGACGATAGTAGAGATATTAGGCCAGATTTAAGTGTTAGACATTATAATAAGAGAATAAGACGTTAGATCTTCTTATATATTATGTACTTTGTATAGTTTGTTTCATTAATAAAAAATATGTTTTATTGAATGTTGGTTTTATTGTCTATAGTTTATTACATTTAATTTATTTTGATGCTTTTATTGCACTGCTGAGATATGGAGTTTATGCATTGTTGGTTTGACTGTGACAGTTGGTATAATTCAGTGTGAAACTGTTGTTCTGTTTTGGATGTGGAGTTTACGTTTTGTTGAGATTTTGGGTGTGACAATTGCTGTAATTGGGTGTGAGAATATTGTCGTTGTGCTATTCAAAATTGGAGTTTTGAGTTTTTGGAAAGGTAGGGTATGAGAATTGAAATATTTTGGGTACGAATGTATGTAGAGGGGGGCAGAACTATGTCGCATGCTGAACATGCGACAAATAAGGATTATTTTTCGAATTAGTTTCCTTCCTTTGATGTTTTAAATTTTTTTTGAAAAAAAAGGCCAATTCCGTACATTGAGCCTGCTCCAACTGTCCCCAGTAAAGTTCCAGAGCTCGATACAGCAACAAGCAATAGCCAGCCTAGCAACAAGGTATCCTCATTGCCTGCATTCTCAACACCTCATTCTAATTCATCACCACTACTGACAGCAGCAAGCAAAATGCAGCCTGGTGACAAGGTGTCCTCGTCTCCAACATTCTCAATACCACATTCAAACATGTCATCGCCACTTTCATTACCTATTTCTACTACTGCTACATTAGCTCCTATGCCATTGGGGAACTTTTTAAGCAGTAGCAAAGCCATTGCTGATGTAAACAAGACCACTACATTGCGATCTCCATCCTCTATTTATTCTGGTTCCCTCTCTTTTAAGGCGCCCAATACTGTAGTATCCCGATCCATTCTCTCCCCTACCATAGCTTTAAAACCAGTGACTTATGATACAGAGCTCAATCTACTAACAGCAGATATAGCTCAGAGACAAATAATTTCTACTACACAAGCCCCACCTGCACAACCTGGCCGTGGCACCTCTGAGATCACTCTAAAGCAAGAAGCAGTTGAACCTTCTTCAACTGCAAATGATTCTGCTGGATTGTCATTTGGAAGCCAACCCAGTTTTAACATCTCTACGGTTGCATCTGAACTGACATTGAGAGCCAAAAAGGAGCAGCAATGTGATTCTGATTTTCTGTTGCCAACACCTCTCTCATTCACTGGAAGTTCAGTCAGTTCAGATCCTGTCCCTACCCAGGAGGACAGCATGGAGGAGGAAGCCCCCGAGACAATTGCACACCAGACCCTCGCTTAGGAAGCCTTAGTGGGTATGGAATCGGATCAGCCCAGTCAAATCCTTTTGGTGGTCTGTTTATTAATGCGGCAAATTCGGCTAGTTCTTCATTTACCATGACTGTTCCTACTTGGCAGCTATTTCGGCCTGCATCTTTCAGCTTCCAGCATCCACAACCTTCCGAACCATCTCAGCCCGTAAATTTGGGTTTCTTTGGTGGCTTTACCTCTGGATCTACCTCTCAAGCACAAGCCAGCAGTGCATTTGGCCAGCCAGCTCAAATTGGACAAGGACAACAAGCTCTGGGATCAGTTCTTGGTTCTTTTGGACAATCAAGACAGATTGGATTTGGACTACCGGGAGCTGGTTTTTCTTTTGGAAGCAGTTTTAGTAGTGGTGGCTTTACTGAAACATAATCTACCACGAGTGGATTCTTGAATGCTGCTACGGGAGGTGGATTTGCTAGTGCTTCTAGTGGAGGTGGATTGCAAGTTTGGCTTCAGCTGGTGGATTTGCTGGTGTCGCTTCTGGTGTTGGCGGCTTTGCAGGTGCTGCCTCTGGTGGATTTGCTGCTGCAGGTTCTTACACTTTCTTCTTTCTATGGTATATCATTTCTTTTTCTTTTTCTTCTTTTTGTTTCTCTCCTTGTAAGGGAGTGGGATTGTAGTGCAATGGCCAAGAGTTGCATAAGTAGAAAGAATCCCTTGTCTTCAAACCGAAAAAAGGGTGGGGGACTGCTTTGGAGTATAGATTGGTATACTCCACAAACAATTGTGACAATTTTTGGAAAAAGAAAGGATACTAGAAGGATATGGCATAAGGGGGAAAAAAAGGCGTATAATATTCTTAAGAGTACTAAGGGTTTGATCATAAATGTTTTAAACTTACGAGTCAGTTGTTTACATATTCTAAAATTGAGACTGAGAAAGTCAACTAAATGACATCTTCTTTTCAAATTTGTGCTCGTGGTGGCTTTAGGGCTTTTAGCAACCAGCAAGGTGGTGGTGGGTTCTCCACATTTAGTGGCAATGTAGGAGTGACCGGAAGACTCCAGTCAGAGCTCTTCACGCGGATGAGAAGATAGATTTCATTTTAGAGGGAGATCAATGATACGTTATCAAGGAAGAGGTAAGACACAAGAAGTAAATTTTGCATGGGTGGGTTTTTTTCCCTTAGGCCCTTTGTAAGCTGTCAGCAAAACCCTCCCCTGGTCTCTGGAAATTGTATATTACTTGTGTAAACACGTGTAATTTCTCACCATCTTGTTTGAGAGTATTATAAAAGAAAATAAAAAAAATGAATTTCTCTCGTGGGAGTTAAAAAGAAATAGAAAGAAAAGTTCCATTTATATATAAATATTACATTATTGCCCTTTCATTTATAATAATAAAAAAAAGAGCAAAACAGACCAAACAAACCAAAATAAGAAGAGAAACCACACCAATTCAAAGAAGAAGAGCAGAAAGGGATAGATTTCCTTAAAGTGAAGTTCCTTGCTCTCAAATACTAATCAATAGTCAGTCTCAAGCCTAGCCTCAAGTTACAGGGCAATGTCAAAGAAAGAAAACAAATGACGCACAAAGAATATCTTGGTTGCATTGCATGCTTTAACATTTTTCCATTATGAAACAGAGTCCTCCGAAAATCAGTTACTGATGTTACTGGTTGACCATAAACATGCAAAAATGTATTTTCCCTTTGGTAGCCTGACTAGTTTTGGATACACAGCCTAATAATTTTGTGTCTAAACATGAATACTTGTACACGTGAATAATTTTTCTGGTCCCATACGAATAACCTTATGCATTTTTCCATTTGTTCTAAATTGCATCAATAGTTCTTCTTGTACATATTCACAATGTTCAGACCGATATCCAATAGGTCTATCTACATAATTTCTACGATTATACCAACGAGATACAATCAACTTTATTACCCAACAAATTATCTCAATACTAGCTAACTGTCGACTTCTTTATTGAATGTGTAACTCATTTAAATCCTTGTTTGCTTCCTTATCTAATCTAAAAGAATTAATGTGAGAATGCTTATTATATCAAGGACTAGGCATTGAAGAAATCATTAAAAAAATTTGTTGTCCAGCAATTTTCCATCAACATATTTTTGGAAATTATAATAAATAATACCATGCTTGAACATGCTAATATCACATTGATAAAACATCAAACAGTTCATGTGCACCATCACAACTATAAATACACAAACTTCAATATTTTCAAACAATTAAGAAGAAATTACCGAAGGAATTTTTTTGAGATATGAATAATATGTAGAATGGACAAATTGATAAACATTAATAATTTGAACAAAATAAAAATAAATTAAGTAAAGATGAACTGATATTCGTAGAGAAAAAAAGAATGAGATTTCACTGTTGTCTGCAATTTTAGGAGAAAAGAACTTAGAAATTTTTTATTTTTACGTACAACAAAGTTTCCCTAATTGACTCTGTGCGTCTCTATTATGCCCAATAAATGTACTTGTTGGGAATAAAAAATTTTAATGTTAGCTTTTTAAGTGTATTTTTGGTAAATAAAAAATATTTAATTTTAAGCTTTTCTCTCCCCTCATTTTCTTTCCACGGAAAAATTTTTAGATTTGGAGATATTTCAAACCCCTCCAAATCTCTCATTTTCTTTTGCATCTAAACTCCCAAACGAAAAAAATTAAAACTTTCTCTCCAAACCTTTTCTTTTCTCTCCAAATCTTCCCATCCAAACAACCTGTAAAAATCACTCAATTTCTTTTCTTTTTTTCCCATATAAAACTCCCAAACAAAAGAAAATAAACAATTTTCTCTCATAATTTTTTCTTTTCTTTTCAAATCTTTCCATCCAAACATACTGTTAGTTTTTATTCCTTTACTTCACCACCAGCATCGTCAACAACAATAGAGAGAGTGAAAGAGAGACACCTTCATCCTTTCGCTTCACTATCCACACCACTAACAATGAGAAAGAATAGTCGACACGAAGTGGGGCTTGAAGTGGTATCAGAGTCAAAACCCTAGAGATGCCTAAACACCAATTTTACAAGATATTTCAATTTTGGTTCTATCTTCAGTAGTCAGATTTTTCTTACACATAACAAATTCCTCTTCCTCTATGATCATTGACCGAGTCTAAGGTAACCCCAAAATCAATTTCTATTGTTCTTTCTTGTTAAATATGTTCCTCATATTATTCAGATTTAGGTTTTTTTCTATAAAATTTATGTTATATATACTTTTGTTAGATCTATGTTGCTTAGATGCTAATGTTACTCATTTTTGTTTTAAGGTTTTCTTTCTTATCGTCACTTGTTCCTCATTTTGAAGTGCTCCTTTTTTTTTTTTTTCATGCATAACTTTTTCTAGATTTTTGTTATTTATTTACATGTTTTGATCTTAAAACTAGATTTAGGTAAATATAATATGTTAAGCATCGATCTTCTAGTTGAGTACGCAACAATCATCACGTTACCCTGAAACACGTATGAACTCCATTCCGTGTCCCAAGATATCGTAAAATATTTCGATATTCAAATCATTTCATAAAAAATTTTAAATCATTTATAGGCCATCCCGACCATCTAAACAATTCTCAAACATTTACATAAATTCCTAAACTCAAAATGTATCTCAAAATTCACAATATAATCCAAATGTTACAATGAAAATAATATATCTTGCAAAAGAAATTTTTTTAGACAAATTAAACAAAGTTCCGCATCATAATAGTATGGATTTTCCAAATACTTGTCTAAAAAAATCAAATAAGTATTTATCAAATTCAAATGTAAGGAAATGTATAAAAATTTCATTCTATAGTTCGTATAACAAATTTTCCAAAAATAATGTTCATATATTTAATACCTATAGAAGGTCACAAAAAGATTCTTTCAGCCAATACTAGTCCAAGTTTATGTTTCCAATCTAGGCTTACTCTAAAAAATTAGAGAGAGAGGAGTGAATATTAAAATACTTGGTGAATGAAGTGCAATAGTATGATAAATATGAATGAGGGTGAGGGTGGTGGTGCCAAATATATATGTCAAACATATATTCTACAACGATAAATAATGCCAATTGTATAAAATAAATTCAGATCAAATCTAAAATGACTCATAAATTTCAATTCAATAAACAATTTGAATTCTCTTTTCAATATTCTTGTGGTTTGCTAATACCAGTTTTCGTTGATAGATTCCGTTAAGGGGTTTTTTTTATAATTTTTCATAAAACACCCTTGTTTCCTTGGCTTTGACTTGGAGTTCCGTGGGTGCCATCACGTTATCACAGGAATAATTTGAAGAGGCTCTCCATCTCACCTACCACCAAGTCAATTTTAACCGGCCTTTACCAGACCGCCCCAACGGTCGCGATTCATGGAAAGACTTAGATTATAGTTCTTTTTCATATTCCATGCACCATATTACAAAATTCAATTCATCATTCAAATCATAGTCATTTACTAGATAGAGTAAATTCATAATTCACAATCAATATTCTATTGTAACACAGTACAAACAGTCCAACGAACAATCAAAGAGTCATAAATTTATCAACAATTCATTTTTTGGGCACACCACAATTACAAAGTATTGTAAATCCATTTCAATCACAAATCATAATTTAAATTATTTTCTTATTCACATACAATATAGTCATCTACTCACCTCTTGGGAGGGTACTTACTCCCAATTCAACAATCAAACTCAGTGTAATCCCTTCTTGAGTCCCAATCAATTATTCTAAATCAATAATTACAATTTTAATATTAAATCACATCCATTTCTAAAGTTTATGAATTTTCCTTAATATACCCCAAACCCTAATTTCTCTAATGCATGAATTTATGTTTTCATTTTATCATTTATATATCATTGGGATCTATATAAAATTTTTGGGTATTTATCCATACTTTTATATTCTATGGATTCTGAATGTCTTTTATCTCGGAGCATGTTACCATAATCCATGAACAAATAATGACATTATTCTGCAATGGTCTGAAGGTTCTTCCCAGCCTTTTTTGTATTATCAGCTAGTTTTTCCATCTGAGACATAATTTCCTCTTGCTCTTGCACTAGATCTTTAAGAGCTTGAGTTATTAATTCCAGTTTATCAAAAATCTGGACTTCCTCTATTTCCATGGACTGCTTGGCCATATTCTCTGCTTAAGAAATCTACAAGACAATTATTAATGCTTTTGACAAGATAAATTTCAAAATCAAAATGAGTTGAATGTTGGGTTTCAAAAACCCTAAATTTCTCTCTTTGTGGAACAAATCCTAGGTTTCCCCCGATTTCACTTGTTTGAAGTTTTTGGAAATTTGTTGGAGTGATTTGTAGGAGAGAAATTAATTTTAGTAGAAAGATTGAGTGAGAGATGGACCGGAGTGAGAGAGAGGTGAGAGTCGAGAGAAATGAAGAAGTTTCACCCCTTTTTTAATTGTGGGGGTACAATTACCATCTTACCTCTCATAAATTTTAGGTTTTATTTAAATTTAGAGGGCATTTTGGTTATTTTATAGTTTTTCCACATACACAAGTCGATTTACATACCCCAAAAATTGACTTGTGTGTCTAGGGCATCAAAGGTCAAGTTGGTTTGTGATATAGACAAATGGACTTAGTATTTAAAAGTCAAATGAGCACTGTGCTAAGTAAAGCCAAATCAACCTGCCAACATCAAACCTCATAAACATATTTTGTAATATTAACCAGGTCGACCTATAAAGGGATACAAATCGACTTGTCGTGTTCAACCCTTAGAAACCTTGCTTGCTTTCTTATCAAACCGACTTGTCTATGAGCACAAGTCAATTTGTCACATTCAAATCTTAGAGATTTCTTTCTGTATACAACCAAATCGTTTTGTCCCATTACACAAGTCGATTTGTCTCTCTCAATTCCTCATCCAAGTCGATTCGCCTCCTTTTCATTTCCTCATTCAAGTTGATTTGTCTTCTCCTGTTTTCCCATTCAAGTCGACTTGTCTTTCTCTCATTTCCTCGTACAAGTTGATTTGTTACCCCCACAAATCAAGTTGCCTCTCACAATTACATATCAACTTACAATTTCACAAATCAACTTGTCCAAATGCACTATCAACTTGTCTCTCTGTCAATGTATTCAGGGGAATTTGAACCCATGCACTAAAGTTTCTTAAAAAAGTTTACACCATTAAGTTATTCAATTCTTTCAATACATTAATACCAATTTAATTATAAATCATTTCCTAATTCCATGAAAAACAAAAATTAAAAATTCAAATACTAAATTTTTCGATGTTACATTTCAAATCTAAAAATCAATTATATTTCGATTTCTCCCAATATTTTACAAAGAAATTAAAGAGAAATTTTTTAACACTGAATTTTTGATATTATAGAAATTTTCATGATTTTGTAATTCACTTTTCATCAAGAGTAAGGAAAAAAAAGTGGTGTGGTGGATTGGGTCGGATTATTTTTTTTTAGTAAAAACCTATAGAATGTATATTATTTTTCATTTCACTGACTTGAGTAGTGTCAATTTGGATATGGATTATTGGATCACGATTTCAGAACGAATATGGTATTAGCAAAACCTGCATCACCTCTAACCCGTTGCCATCCCTAGTCGCATGTAGGTTATTGTGATCTTTTAAACTTCATCCTCTATTTAGAAATATATATGGTAACTATTTTTCTCCGTTATAAAGGCAAAAGAGAAAAAAAAAAAAAAGGAAGGGTAAAGGGAGAAAATGGTGATATCAATCTGACATCTTGAATTTATGTTGGGTCGTGCCAAGCCATAGCACGCCAGATTTAGGCCCTGGGAGGCCTGGCATGGATAGGGTCGTGCCATGCCCATGCCCTAACATTTCAAAAAAGTTCCTTTTTTTTTTTTTTTTTTTTTTTTTTTTTTTTTACTTTTAAGAAAATAAAAATATATTGTCAATAGTATTAACAATAGTATGAAAGAAATAATTATATCTTACCAACGTATTTTCTGTTTTTGCTTTTTTTTTTTGGTTCCGAATGAGTATCTTCGATTTATACGTGCAGCTCGGGAAAAAGAATACATAAACAGTCATCCACTTCAAAAAAATTATTAAAATAAAAATATTTGAAAAAGTGGATAAAATAAAAAATATTAAATGGAAGAGAAAATAGCCGTGTTTGTGCTAGGTCGAGTGGTTGAATGTTCATCAACGGATAATCGGTTTAGTAAGATATGATATTAGATCCTTTAATCAAGGTATCAAGTTCAAATTTTGGCAATAGAAAAAACTATGCTGGGAAGGTAATCTCCGAAATGAATCACTGTAATTTTTAAATCGTATTAATCAGAATATGACTCCGAATATCGGTATATAAAAAAAGGAGTGGTTGACTATTTGAGAGAGTTAGAAATGGGTTTTCTTCCCGGTCTAGGGAGGTTCTGAGCTAATTTTTTTTGTTCTGCTTGTTTTGCCTTTGTCTTCTTGATGTTTTTCCTTCTCTTCTCCATCCAAAAAATAGAAAAGAGTGGTTGGGTGTTCCATGAGAAGAGCTAGGTTACGGAGTCGTATGGTGAGCTATTCTTTCATCTTTTATTGAAGAAGAGCTAGGTTACAAGTTCATATTCGGATCTGTTCCCTTACCCCATCCGAGCAAGGCAATTGGTTAGTTCAAGATCGGATCAAATCTAGAGCCCAACCAAAATCTAACAAAAGCCCATATTAATGTCAAACGTTTTTTGGTCTTAGATTGGCCCCAAAAGAAACTCATTAAAAACCAAAACCAAAAAAATGTGGGAAAGTAAAAAATAAGACCAAAGGAAGATTAGGAGAGCAAGACTTTTTTAAGTCAGAATCTAATTTACGTATCAAAACCAAGCAACAAAAAACACTAGAGTGAATTCACATAAGTGGACAAGAAAAATAAAAGTATTATGATTCTCAAAACTCGACATCCATCTGGGATTCTCAAAAATTCAACATTATTTAGTCAGTGATAGGCCAATCATGACGTGATGTTACAGAATATTATATGGCATGGTGATGAGGGGGAAGTGTTTTGGAGAGAGAGAGAGAGAGAGAGATTTCATGATAGGCCAGTTGAGTTTGAGTCTTTTTTGAATGGAAAAAAATTATGTTGAGAGAGTTTTTTTTTCAAATGAACTCAGCAGTGACTCGGCTTAGATTAGTAAAAATAAAGTTTCAGATATTAAACGGTAGACCAATTCCAAAGCACAAAAAAAAAAAAAAAAAAAATTTAAGTGGCTTAGGTTGGACTACCTATGATGGCCCGGCCGTTTTGGGTATATATAAGTTACATATAAATTAAATTGACGGCAATCTTACTAATTTAATCATAATTCTTAATATATAAAGTAAAATATAATTTGATAGTTATATACTAATAACCTTTAAGTAAAATAAAAATTTAATTTTTAACAATTATAATTATTTAATAACTAAATGAGAAAGATTATCTTTATCTTAAAAAAGGGGTTTTTGGGGGGTGGGGATTCAGAGTTTTGGATAAGGGAGGCAGCAAATTTATTGAAAAATTCTACGGCCATATCCTGTTGTTGTTTGAATGGATGAATCAGTCAAACCATTTTATTTTTAAAAAAAATTCGTATTATTGTCTGACTTTAATTTAGCTTTTTTTTTTTTTTTTAATTGCATGACATCTAAACCCCACTTTGTATTATACGTTATCCCAAATAAGAATTATTCAATGACGCTAGCTAATGATAAAGACTCTTCAGACTTCCACATCTTTTTGTTCTTGAATACTCTGTTGACTAAACCCAACCCCATTACCAAATTAATTGCTTTTTATCTCTCAAGTCACCACCCCTTGTACCCAAATTGGCCCAATCATGTTTAACCCCTCTCTCTCTCTCTCTCTCTCTCTCTCTCTCTCTCCCCCCCCCCATAATTAATAATATATAACAATTCAAAAGTGTGAGCTATGGTTGAACTAAACCAACATCTCATGCATATATTTAACTCGACTCACATAAAATTTTTAAATATTGTTCGGATAAATCAATGTACGTTATGATACTTTAGAGGAGTATGGTTTTTAAGAAAAACCATTGGGAACAATTGAGAGCCCACCTTCTCTCTCTCTCTCTCTCTCTCTCTCTATATATATATATATATATAACTTTTATAACATAATACTCAAAAGTGAATTTCGGTAAGAGAAAGGGAAAATGGTCCGAAAATAGCAATATTTGAAGGAAAAAGCGATTAAAGTTGTTGAATTTGTAATTGCATCCACCATGCCATGGGATGTCCACTGCCCAATATACGAAAAACAAGTTTCTTTATGACTATTTTGGTCTTATTACGTATAATTTAGGAATTCAAAAGTAGAGAATCCCACTCTTACGGGAGAGGATGCAAGTCTTGAACCTTAAAACTTTTATAATAGATAGGAGTTTTTAGTCATTTACAAAATCATTCAACTTATAATTTTTATTTGATCCATTAGAAAATTCGTAAATTTAGAATTATATAATGAAATTAATCACATATATAATTATTAAATAAATTATAATTATTAAGATCTAAAATTATTTTACTCAAAAAAGTTGTCGAGTATATAACTATCTGTCTACATTTGCGTGTATTCGACTTTTTGTTTATTTTTGCATGGATAATAGCAACAGGTAAATGATGATGTCTCATAATCTTACCATAATTTTTTTAGGTTTTAGGACTATGACATTTAATAATGTAATAGACTTATTGCAAGTAAGATTCTCACCTGACCTGAGAGAGAGAGAGAGTCAAAGAGGAGAGGCCGCTCAACCTCCTTGGGAAGCCCTCCATCTGTTTAAACTAAATTTCAACTGTACATGTTTGTAATGAAACCTCTCCCCAAACCCCCCTCTCGCCGGTCATTATTTGCATATATATATATATATATATATATATATATATATATATATATATATATATATATATATATATATATATATATTTTCTATGCATGTTGTGAAAGGGTTGAAAAGCAGCTTAAATATATGTCAGAGGCCGAGGATTGCGTTTAAATCCCAATTTACATTGTACAAAATATATTTTTTGATAATATATAAAATCTAATTATTAATAATTGTTGTTATGAAAGCTTTGGTTTTACACGCACAGAATTTTCTTGACGTGCTTCATTTCTGATTTGTCAATATTTATTTAAAAAATAATAACCCCAATTTCTATTGCTTTTATATATATATATATATATTATGTGCGTGAGACAAAGAGAAAGAGATTTTATCAATGTTTCGTTGGTCTAATGGGAAAGATATTAAAACCCCACACTAAATGTTTATCTTTGAGTCGTGGTAGTGATAAAAATGACGTCGGGAGAGTTTCCTCTGAATAAGAATTCGACAACAGTTTAATTTAAATTAGTTAGAGTAAAACTTTAGATATTAAACGGTGTATCAAGTTCAAGACCAAAAAAACAAGGGAGAGAGATTTTCTAATGCAATGGTTGAATCAACCACCCTACGTTTTGAGAATTTGAAAAGGCCATGTCTTGCGCAACTCTGATTTTAAAATCATATATTCTAAAAAAGTCAGCCTCCTTATTAAATTGCTATTCCAACTTGCAGGTTGCTTTTTGTGAACAGCCCATCCATCATTGACATTTTGTGTGAAATTTCAGTAATTTTGATTATTTGCATTTGTACCCCAAATAAAACAACTTAGTTGCACTACACACCATCGATTCATTGAAGTAATTCTCCACCGAATCTTCCTCTCATTGTGAAATTTTTTTTGCATTTAGTCTGTGGCATGTTCAATATATTTATGCTTGATCTCATCTTAAATAAGCGACATAGAGTTGAAAAAAGTTTGGTCAAAGAAATAAGAACATTTGATAAAACAATATATATATATATATATATATATTTATTTATTTATAGATGAAAATATTCAAACCACAAGATCGAGTGATGTTATGTTAATCGGCATACAATAACTATTGTATTGTTTCAGTCACTAAAAGTCATTTTCCAGCTTAGTCAATAGATGATATACTCCGTTAAATCCAAGCTTCAAATCGACAATTTTATTTTAATTTTCACTGTTTGTCTATTGGAGTTCATAACAGGTCATCAATGGCGGAATGAAAAATTTTTTCCTTAGGAAAAGTAACAATACATTGTTGTTTTCCTTGAATTTCAAAACATTAAGAAAATTAAGGATACAGGAGGGTAGAAATCGCAATGATACTAAATCAAGAGTTTCTAATTTTTTGGACAGTGCCGCAAATAATTAATCCAAAAAAAATTCAAAATTGTTGAACCTGGTCTAATATTTCAATCAAATAAATTGAGAATGAAAACTTGCTTATAAAAAATATTTATTGAGAGAGAAAAAAGGTCACTACCCTTGTCTTGTGGGAAAGGATAAGGACCAAAATGTTATGATATAGACTAAAGAGAATCAATATTATTTTGGGTGTCAGGTGATTAAATTAATAATGTAAGAAATAGAGAAAATCACATAGGGACAAAGGGTCAGTAGCCGGGGCAAGTTGCAAGGTTTTTTTTTGAGTTACATTTGAATTTGTGATTTTTAAATTAAAGAAGAATTATGATCATTAAACTGTCTTTTAAAAACGGGGATACAGTTTTGAAGTTATAAGGGGGCAAGTTGCCAATTGCGACAAATTGCATTTTCCTTGATATAAATTGTACCAATCTTTCCAACTTCATTTATCGAATTAATATTTAAATTTCAAAATTTTCTAATTTTTATATATATATATATATACATATTTATCTTTCGTAGGAATAGGTTTACTAATATATTTATTATTTTAATAGGAAAGTTAAAATCAAGAAGTCAAGAGTTGGGGCAAATGTTAATATAGGAAAAGTCTCGTCCTTGATGTGGAAATTCACTCATAAAAACATGTAGAGTGGGAAATCCGGAACTTCCTTGTCGGCTCCCACACGCCTATCACAGCTTGCAAGTCCATCCTGTATTAAGATCTGACTTTGATTTTTTCCTCTCTCTCTCTCTCCCCCCTCCCTTTTCTCTCACATACATAATAATATAAATATACATACAAATGTCAATATATAACACTCTTTTAATGAGATAGAAAATTGAACAAACAAGAACAATAACACCAACGAACCAACCATATGGAGTATCCTCAAGATTTCAGATGCCCCAATTCTATGGAGCTAATGAAGGATCCGGTCACCATCTCCACCCATATGGAGTATCCTCAAGATTTCAGATGCCCCATTTCAATTGAGCTAATGAAGGATCCGGTCACCATCTCCACCGGGGTCACCTACGATCGCAAAAACATCGAAAAATGGTTCTTCACCTACAAGAAGAAGACATGTCCCGCCACCATGCAGCCTGTCAAAACTTATGATATTACCCCTAACCACACCCTCAAGCGGCTCATTCTTGCCTGGAAAAATGGTAATAATACTCACTGTCTACAACCCTCTCCTTCCTCGTCTCCTTCACGTCCACCACCACGGCCTTCTTCCAAACATGAGGAAATAGTTTTCATATTTAAGACCATCGAGACAACCCCTTTTAAATTGAGCTCTCTCAAAAAACTTCGGTCACTCGTAGACCTAAACGATGAGGTTAGAGATGATTTTGTTAGATTGGGTGGCGTAGAGGTGCTTGTTCATGTCATAGTAGTGCAAATTCTTATGGAGACTTCTGATTTTGTGGCTTTTAGAGCTTGTGAAGAGGCTTTAGGAATTCTTCATAAAATTCCCATCTATGAGGAGAGTGACTATTGCGTAAAGATTTTGTCCAAGCCAGAGTGCATGAAAGCTATGGCGATCATACTTCAAAGGGGAAGTTCGGAAGCTAGATTTTACGCGGTTGATTTGTTTAGGAAGTTGGGAAAAGTTGAGTATGATTGGAGTGGATTAATTCAAGATCAAGGCATTGACTTTTTCAAGTCATTGTTAGAGCTTGTATCGGATGACATGTGTAAAAAGGCCAGTTCATGTGCATTGGAGGTGTTGATAGATATACTAAATGCCTCCAAGAAAAGCCGGATAAAGGCCATTGAAGCGGGGGCTATATGGGTGCTAGTTGAACTTCTACCGGACTCATCAGGGTCAAAATGTGAGAAGATCTTGGTATTGATCAAGTTGCTCTGCAAGTGTGCGGATGGGAGAATGGCATTGGTGGAGCACGAGCTAGGCATAGCAGCCGTGTCGAAAAAGTTGTTGAATGTATCGGACGGGGCCACCAAGATGGGAGTCAAGATCTTGTGGTTGATTTCTAGTTGTCATCCAAGTGAGAGAGTTCTAGAGGATATGCTGGTTTATGGAAGTGTGAAGAAACTTTTGGCGTTGTTACATGTGAATGGAAGGTCATCAACCAAGGACAATGCATTGAAGATGTTCAAGTTGCATGCCAATGTTTGGAAGAAATTTCCTTGTTTTCCTAGTGAGTTGAAGGATTATTTGGGATTAATAGGTGATGTTTGATATGATTAAAATAGAAACTAAATGGCAAGTAAAAAAAAGCAAAAAATTAGTGTTTTATTGTAGTTATAAATGTACAAACACTTACCAAAATATACAAATCGTTGGAGTTGATCTTTTTTCTTTTCCTCTCCTCTCGGGCTTGGTTTATGTTATTTGATTTGCATTTTTTGGTGATAAACCATCACTATTAAAATAAGGCGCTGCGTTTATAATTCTAATGTTTTTAGGCATTCAAATACAAATCACATAAGCGAATAATAGTTTTTGTATGCAGTGATGGGCTCTAATTTTCCCCATTTTTATGCCAGATACATACCTCTCTACCTCTCTCTCTCTCTCTCTCTCTCTGTGCGTGTGTCTCTCTCTATTTTGCTTGTTCGATTGCATTATGATAAATGATCTCGCCTTACTGACCTCAACAGCGTGAAATTTCAGTAATAGTTGTTTTGGGGTTAAACGACCTTTCCTCAGTTACCGATGAACAATATTTTCTTTCTCCAACATGACGTCAATAATTTTGGCATAAACTCCTCTATGCCTTAGGAAATTATATACATCAAGTGTTGTTCTTTATTGCAAAAATTGAATAGACTCTAAAAAGAGGGTTGAAATTAGCTGGAAGTTTTTTAATTGGAAATAACAAATATGTGATGATCCAAGGAAACAGTCCAATGACAATAGTTCTTCCTCTTAGATCCCGTGAACCGAGTTTGATTCCTATTGTAAACCAAAAATAACAACTATGTGACGTCTCCTACATGTTAAGTGATCAAGTTCATTCTTGCCGACAAATCCTAGCTCCTAAGGTGTGCTTTGGAGTAATGGATCAAATAATTTTTAATTAGATATATCAAATCTTATATAATAATTGAAATCAGTATATTTTGATCCGTCATTTAATCAAATTATTAATATATTTTGACGAATTCAATAGATGACTGAAATTTGGTTAAAATACACTATCATGTAAGATTTTTTTAATTCAGAAAACATAATTATGTGCTTTAAGGAGTTGGATATAATTTAGTCCCAAGAATAATACAATTTATTCCCTATAATTATTTTTTCAAAATGAGAGTTTTTTCCCCCCACTACTCTCATTTTCCATTCAAATCATCGGGCTTTTATGGTCTCGTTTAATCAATCCAAAGTTTTGGAAAAATCAGTCCTTACTCTTATTTTACCTACCGAAAGCCTAAACATGTGGAGAACTTCTAATTTTAGACATTGATGCCAAGGTGCTATATAATTTGTCTTGTTCAACCCTTTTATATGGTAGTATTAGAAAAAATTTACAAAAAGTTTATTGTATGTTTACAACAAGTTTAGGACAGGCGAATGAGTGCAAAACTGACCATCAGCTTGTCCCTTGAGAGCTGATAACGAGCTGATGAAAGACCTTTAGTCATAATGTTAGCGGTCTGATCAAGAATGAAAATGTATTGAACATGAATAGCCTTTTGAGCCACCTTGTCTTCGATAAAATGAAATCGACCTCAATATGCTTCGTAGGAGCATCGAAAAGTGGATTGGTAGCGAAAGATAGCAATAAGATTATCACACCAGATGAAAACCATAGCTCCTTGTGTAGTTGTTGCGGCTAGAACAAGGGACCATAGATTGCATTTTAGACGATCAAGTCATTAAGATATAACCGTGCAGACACTAGCCACTAGTGAAGTACTGACAATCACTATAGACCAGCCAATTTGCATCGGTGAATGCCTGAAGGGGGCAGTAAAACAGTCCAATGAGAAGTCCTAGGATGTGCATAAATTGACACCAGTAAGCAATCTCTCAGCGGTTATAGTCACATATTGAAGAGCCCCAGTAATACTTCAATCAATTTTGAGGGGTTTATATAGCCTTAGAAAATCCCTCCACAATGAATATTATGACACTCCTAATTTCTGTTTATGCCCCCTTCAATCAATTTTGAGATTGAAATTGTTGTCTAATGGATACGACAAATCTTTTACAATTTTGAGATTGAAATTGTTGTCTAATGGATACGACAAATCTTTTACAATTTTGAGACTTTATACTTAAACCCAAATGAGAAAAATCACTTACATAGGGTATGTTTATGACCTTACAGGACTACAAGAGGTATGGGGATGTTTGGTTAGGTATTTCAATAGTAGACGACAATTCATTTAAGAGAAGTAATTATGGTTTAAAAAAGATATATATTTTATTTGAAGTTCCTAGTAATATTCATGGGACCAGAAAAGATGTATAAATATGAAAGAGAAAAATCTATAACTATTCCTCAATTAGGCACGAGAATTGGTCCGTTAGGCATGATTATAGTTCTTTGAAAATTTGTGTGTGTAAAAGTTACCACCATCAATAAGCAATGCTTTGATTAATTCTACAATACTTGACTTCCACTCCCCATTTGTTTAAAAACAACATTGAAAATTTAAGACAAGTTTTGTAGTTTGATCACCCAAATTGATTTTTTTTTTCTATTTTATAATTGATCAATTGTTATCCAAAATCATATTTTGATTAATTCAACTCAAGTTATAATCGGACTTTTTATAGGAGAAATCTCTTATAATATAGTTCTTTCCATTTCTAATATTCGAATTCGAATCTCGATTAAAAAATTTAGTGTTCTTCTCATTAGATTAACTGTTCGGTGGTCTAAATGGAAATACTCTTACCCAACAAGGAGCAAGAATTATATGATAATCATGATGCTGCCAACTGTTGAGCAATTAAGCTTAAGAAATTTAACAAAGTAATTGGTAGTATCGGATTCGGTACGTTACTTACTGGGGTGGTGAAGCGGTCAACTTGCGCTGTCTGCAAGTATTCTTGCTGACCTTCCATAAGGCTCTGGAGCCAAACAAGTGACTTTAACTTAGATAGTGTTTTCAACAATATCCATTAGTAAAGAACTAAGTGCGAGTAAGAAAATATCATGTTTAATTTATAAACGTCGAGATAAAATAAGAAAATTTTCTATATTTTAGAAAAAAATTAGTAAATTTTTGTGTTTTTTAGTGGGACACTGTGGATGAATAAAAAGCCTTTTGTCGGTATTTTCAAAATTTTGGCTGATGACCCAAGTTTTCATGTCCTTTTCTAGCCTCAAATCCAACCATTTGTAAACCTAAAACGTGAGGTATTAACTGGGGAAGAAAAGAATTGATCTCATGCACACATCATGTGGAGCTTTCACTCCACAGAGTTTCTTTGCTTCTTTCCTTCCATGCAACATGCAATATAAAAAGTATTGATTGAGAGGTTTAGAAAGAGATTGGTAAATTATTCGGAGGGCCAATACATGCATGCCCTCTGCCATACAATTGCTTTCCCTTGTCTCCTTTTACTTTTTCCACTTTTGAACAAACATAACCTCAATTTTGATTATGACCGGTGAAAGAAGCCCTCTACTTGTGACCTCATTGATCTTGAAAGGGGAAAATGCTGTTTTTTTTTTTTTTTTTTTTTTTTTTTTTTTTTTTTTCTTTAAAGAATAATAGAAGAAAATAAAGTGGTTATATATGGGTTATCATATCCCATCATATATTTGGGAAATGCACATGTAAATCTCAAACATCGTTTTCTTTGAAATTAACACGAGTTGTGAAGTGTTGACTACGATTAGGGCTGGAGAATAAAGATAAACTTTATGTTTCGGGTCGATCGATGTGCCAATTACAATAAGAATCAACGTTATGAGTCTTACAAATCAAGCTTATCAATGAACATAAAATCCGGGCACTTATATTAGATTTTGCTGTCAAAGATATTGTTAAAAAGTAAATAGAAAAAAAAAAAAAAAAGGAGAGAGAAGAGCAGATACAACTACATACCCAAAAAAACTAAATTGAGTGAAAATTACAAACACAAGAGCAATTAACTATATCAGAAAATAAGTATGATGAATAGTTTTTGAACGAATAATACAGAATACAACCATCAAATTTTAACAGGCACTATATATGTGTGCGTAATAACATAACTTTAATCAAATACATAACAAATATCGTAGATCTCAAAAATTTCTCATAATATATATATATATATATATTTTTTTTCCCCACTTGTTGCACTGTGATTTCGATATGTTGCACTGCGAGCTTCTTGAGCCAGATAAAACAGGATTTATATATATATATATATATATATATATATATATATATATATATATATATATATATTTTGGTTCCCACCATTGATATCTTGAAGCATATTCCTACTAATTTGGTTCAAGCATCTGCAGCTCTATTTAGGGACAGCTGTTTCCTTTTCCATTTTCAAGTTTCGAATTTAAAATTTGACCAAGAGAGAAATAACACTCCTTCGCACTAGACCGATTGTACACCAGTAGCAGGATTTATGTCACCTTATTGTAACAAAGATAAAGCATCAAGCCATAATTTTATTCATTTTTGTCTTCACTCCTTTGTTATAACTAAGAAACTGATTGGACGTATATTAGCAAACTTCTTACATATGTTCAATTGCCCTCGTATCACATGCATTAGGCACGTACATTGGGCAGGTTTTGTGGATTCTATTAAATATCATACTAAAAGAGGTTTGATTCCATCGTTACATTATTCTCATAATAAGTCTTTGGACATGTAAAAGAAACAAGCAAGCGCAGAAGGGCCGGTCCAAAAATTTCAAATTTCCTAGTCAATGAACTTTTTGTGCATCAATTTTCATAATATTAGATGTGTATATGAACAGGTTTTCCGGTCAGCCATTGTTTTCAGCAGAGCTTTAAAGGCAGTTGTTTGATGGTGCAACTTGCTATGTACATGGCCAAGTTGAAAGCTAATTTTTGATGAGAGTTTTCGGGCAATTTCCTTCAAAAAAGTAGAAATTTCCATTTTAAATCAATAAGATATGCAAAGAAAAATTTTTTTGTGACTTTCTTTCACTTTTTCTCCATTTTTTTCTCCACTTTTCCAAGTTTTTTTTCCCTTCTTTTCCAAGAAGTTGACTAATGTAAAGAATCCAAGAAATTAAGAATTAAGAATGCTGTCGACTATTCTGAATTGGTCACATGGTTTGTCCCAAAGATAGAATTCCTAAAATCTTTGTGAAAAGGTCAATTGCAAGTGAAAAATTCAATTCGGATGCAAATTTTAGCAAAAGAATTTGCCGTTTTGGGAAAGCTATGTTTGCCACAATACTCAAGAGATCTAACTTTTCCATTTTTTACTACTTTGGTTTATTCCGACTTAGTAAAAGAGAAAAATATTTAAATTCATTTATTTTTTTAATTTATGCCTCGTAAGTGTGTTAAAATTCAAATTTTCTTTTTCTTTTTTTAATTTGTTGAAGAAACTTATGAGTTTTAAGTAAGATCATCTACATAAAGAAGTTCAAACCTTAATTCATACTTGCATAATAAGGTTAAAAATTGTTGAGATTTTAACTAGCAAAATCACAATCTACTCACAAATGATTTTTCGGTTTGAGGCGGGTTAGAATTTAAGAGACAAAACTCTTTTGATATATATTTTTATTATACATAAAACTCAAACTTAATATTTTGTTTAAGGGTATCAGTATCAATCTATTAAATCAACCATACGTTGGTACTTTTTGTTACTTTGGTAGGCTCTTTCCATCACTCTTTACGTATTTTGATAATTTAGAAAATGATTTTCTTCGGATCCTTCAACTTAGAAATCTTATGCAAAATCAAGGTCAGGAATAACATGACCCTCTATATGCAAGAGTTACCAATAACTTTCTCAAACTTTCTAATTTGATTTATTCAACATTGGAAAAAGAAAAAGATTGAACAAGACCAATTCTTTAGTGGGTTGGCATCAATATCTTCAATCTGAAGTTTTGTACCCATTTAGGCTTCAACCCGGACTTCATATGCTTATTGCTTTAATTTGAAGTTTTCTAATGTCAACCTATTTTTTAGAGGCCAGCTAGGCTTGTGAGTAATTATGAAATTTTGTTCCAAACTTCAAATTTTCAATAAAGAACACTATAGGATGCTTCTACTTTCCTGGAACAAAAAGTTTTTTTTTTTTTGGGGGGGGGGGTTTATTCATCTCCATCTCAAGAACCAAATCATGTTTGAGAAAGAAAATGTTGTTTATGGGGGTAACTCACGTAAGGTATTGTTTGATTATCTCTGTAAAAGACAAATGAAATAAGAGAACTAATGTTATGTGGGGTGTAGTAATCAGACACTAAATTCTCTTAATTATCAATATCTCAAATTCGAGTATTCGGAATGAATAAATAATTGCTGGAAGAGTTAACTTCTAAATGGTTCTTACAGTACTCGAACCAAATTAATCGAATAAGTCGAATACCGATTGGTCAAGTAAAATAAAAAAAGAAATAAAAGAATAAGAGAAAACGATAACTATCAAATAAAAATAACTCCACTTCTGCTACCACTCAAATTTCCCAGGCAAAGATAAGTCTAATATATAATTTCTTACGTACTCTCAAGGTCAATTGACTAAAACAAAACGAGAACAATGATAAATAAAAATAGGGAAAAAGTCAGAAAAATTTGTGCTGTATATTTGCCCATCACCTGATTGATATATTTTTGAAGGCCAAGAAACATCTATAACCAAGATCAATAGAGTCTTATTATGATATGCAAGTCAAAAGCCATAAATCAGTAGAGTCTTATTGTGATATGCAAGATCAATAGAGTCTTATTGTGATATGCAAGTCCTAGTTAGAGAAAGCTTTTCATGTCTATATTTCCAAATAGAGGAAGATTTGGTTGAGAATTACTTCAATTAATTGATACTTGTGAAGATGAAAAAAAAAAAAAAAATCAAAATAGTGAGATTTCATCAAAAAATGTCAATGATTGATGGGCTGTTCAAAGAAAGCGACCAGCAACTTTGAATAACAAATTTATAAGGCTGACTTAATACAAGATTTAAAATTCTTGATTCTACACTAATTTTTTTTAAATAAAATATTAAATTTAAGTTTTATATATATAAAAAAAATATCAAAAAGATTTATTCTTTAAAAAAATAATCTGATTTAAATTAAATTTAATTAGAGTGAAAGTGATTATCTTAATTTATTAAAAAAAAGGTTTAAAATCTGAGTTGCGCAAGACCTGCATAGCTTTTTAAATATAAGATTCAACCCTTGCATCACAATATCACACTGACACACGCACATATTTTTTTAAATGAATATTGGTGCATCAGATATATATATATATATATATATATATATATTTATATATTTTAAAATCAAGAAAGCTATGTGCATAATAAAAATTGTTAATGATTATATTTTCAGATATTTTAAATAAAAGTTATATCTTCTGAGTTAACGTGATCTTTGATCTCTATTATATTTATAACTTTTTTCAACTTGATGAGATCATCTTCGATAAGGTCAATGATTTGTCATATTTAGTACGCTTAGCACAAATGGGTATCGCTCCACTTTACTGATAAGATCAATCTCTCTGAATAGACCTTCGCTGCCCCAATCCTTCGGAGGAATCTAACTCCGTGGTACTCTACTCGTAGTTCGGATGGTCTCCAACAAGGTTTATACAACTCAACCTATCAGTGCATTCATGGAGACCGAACAGTTGTCTCTCTCTCTCTCATTCGACCAATGACTATCAAATCTAAAGGAATCGAATATCTCTATTCCCAATCGGTAATATTCACCCGAGTTTCACTTTGATTAAACTTCTTACTTCAGTGTGAAATGCATCTCTCAAGTAAGAAGGAAATCTTTGAGGATCAAATTGATAAGAGAAAAAATTTTCATGTATAATTCAACTTTCTAAATGATAAAAATATCAAATCTGTTGACAATCAGGATCCGGAATTCTCGAATCACCTCATAAGGAAACTAGAGTTGCTATGCCCCGCAATCACATGACTTTAAGAGAGACATTATATAAAAGCACTCGTTACATCAAATCAGGTAAGTTCTCGGAACTTGACACAGAACACACAAAAGGTCACAGTGAGATCCGTCATCCCTTTTTCTGTCTGTTTAAAAACCGTTTTTTTTGACTTGAGTGTTGGAGTCTCCCCGCTGGAGCACCCTCCAACGGTCTTTTACAGGTTTCAAACCCTCTCATTGGGTACACGTTCGAGTCACAAGGGCCAAATCTATGAAGTCAAAACCCACCTTCAATAGATTAGTACTATATGTGGGAATAGATTAGAGAATTCTTGTTGAGTTCCCAGGATTATCAAACTGATATGTCTCCAAAGCAGAGAACCAGAACTGCATCAAAGGTCGTATCTACTGTGGACAACCATAGCACTACCCTTATTGATGCAGCCCTTTCTGTGACGCCTACTTGTTTTGTTGACAATCCTCCTACTCATAATCAACCCCTCGCTTAGAACAAATCCCGCAACTTGGACCTCAGGAATGCCAAGTTATAGCCCCTGTGCCAATACCCCAAGAGCAAGTCAGTCAACCCCAAATAGACAGATTAGAGTCCAAGATTCAG
Organism: Dillenia turbinata; assembly: GCA_037126225.1. Taxonomy (NCBI): domain Eukaryota; kingdom Viridiplantae; phylum Streptophyta; class Magnoliopsida; order Dilleniales; family Dilleniaceae; genus Dillenia; species Dillenia turbinata. The sequence continues at coordinate 7,605,864 of JBAMMX010000022.1, read as the reverse complement.
AACATGAACAAGTAGTTAAAAGGTCTTAGTCGCGCCATAAGGCCCGAGGGTCAGTCCTCTTTAGGAGGGTCTAGCTATATACACTCTCGAAGACGAATGCCACCGTTCGGCCACGAGTCCTCGGTGAATTCCCACCATGACCACGAAGACCTAAGAAGACAAGTTGAGAAACTTATTGTTGATGAATTCAAACGGACCAATGTTCAGGAAAACTAGGCTCCCCTTTACTCCACTAACGCTTCATCTTTCGACCCGAAAGTCTCTTCAAAACCAATGCCTCGTGACATGGTTTTGCCTTTCATGGAAAGATATGACGGAATAACTGACCCTCGTGATCATATGGTACACTTCGTGATGGTAATGATCTCAAGAGATTTGACAAATGCTACTATGTGCAAACATTTCCCTACAACTCTCAAGGGAAATGCATTAATATGGTTTAACTCGCTCCCGCCTCTGAGTATAAGACTTTCTCTCAACTTTGTCAACAGTTTGAGACTTACTTTATGATAAGCATGGGAGCAAAGAGAAAATTCACCTCCTTACTATCATTAAATCAAAGGGAGGATAAACCCCTGAGAGACTTCTTGGAGAATTTCAAAACAGAGATGATGAAAGTTTCGTCCTTGAATCATTCTATTGCGCTAGCGGCACTGCTTACTGGATTACGCCCCTCTTGCATGAAAACTTCAATTACTAAAAATACTCTCTCCACTATCCAAGAGTTCTACTCTCATACCGAGAAATACATCGCGACTGAAGACACCAAGGCCTTCGATCAAAGGAAAAACCGATTGTTCAGGAGAGAACGAAGTTGGTCGCCCTGACGACACTCACCAAAGAGGGACCGACCAGGTCCTCCACCTCCTCGAAGGTTCAACACCTATACTCCTTTAAATGAAACCCCCAATCAAGTTCTGCTTCAGATTAGGGACCAACTTTATATCTGATGGCCCCCTCAACCCGCAAAGGATGATCCCAAGAAAGACAGGACCGAATACTATTACTTTCATCGTGATTACGGCCACATGACTGATAACTACAGAAGGCTCAAAGTTGAGCTTGAATTCCTTGTCAGAAGTGAGAGGTTACAATGGTTTATCAGTAGAGAAGGGAGAGACATGCCGAATACCGACCGACAGGCGCTACCAAGGCAGAACGGGCCGGACGATCAACTAACCGCACCATTACAGGCTAATCGTCAGGACAGGGTGATCTTCCAAATTCATGAGGAGCGAACCCCTTGAACACCTCAACCCTTGTTGGGCATTCCAGACCCCCTAGACAGTTTGCAAGGAAATAAGGCTGAAAGCCTAGTTGCACCGATTTTCTACTCACCTAATGTTCCTGTCCCTATTTCGCCAGAAGTGTTAACGACTCATGTTGATAAAAAAATTAAAAACAAGCGACCGATCATTGGTTTGACTGATGAGGACCTAGTTGGAGTAGACCCAAATCGTCATGACCCCCTCGTCATCACTGCTAAAATAGGCCCATACGAAGTCTGAAGGGTCTTTATCGATCAAGGAGTGGGGTGCGATCTCCTATACCAGGATGCTTTCAAACGAAAGGGGTTTGGCCCCGCACTTCTAAAACCCCACATAGGTCTAGTTAGAGGACTCTCCGATGAATGGATGCATCTGGAAGGGATCATCCCTCTCCCAATCACGCTAGGCGCGCCGCCCAACCATGCAAGGACTTCAATAATGTTCAATGTGATTAAACTTTCCTCGCCTTATAATGCTATCTTGGGAAGACCGAGTTTGAACGCCTTGGAAGCCCTACCTAGCACGAAACACATGAAACTTAAATTCAGGACTCCATTCGGGATTGAGACATTGTCTTGTGATCAGGAGCCTTCAGTTTCTATTTTGAAGTAGCCACATGGTACATTTTGATTGTCTTACAAATTCCTTAAGTTATCATCATGATATTCTCCTGCTTAGTAGCGAACACACGTGTACCTTATTGTTTGCATTCCATCGAACTCTAACCGCGTATGAGAAAAAAGAGATCCATCTCCCTGAATGGTTCTTTATCACCTTGACCGAATGAAAGGATCTATCTCCTTGAATGGGCCGCCGTCGCTCTGACTAAATGAAGGGATTTATCTTTCCGAATGGGCCTTCGTCGCCTTAACCGAACGAAAGGATCTATCTCCCCGAATGGACTTTTATCACCCTAACCAAACGAAGGGATCGATCTTTCCGAAAGGGGCTCTGTCGCCCTGTCTGAATGAAGGGATCTATCTCCCCGATCGGGCCTCTGTCGCCCTGATCGAACGAAGGGTTCTATCTCTCTGAACAGACCTCTATCACCCTAACCGAAAGAAAGGATTCATCTCCCTAAATGGGCCTTTGTCGCCTTAACCTAACGAAAGGAGTATCTCATATTATCAATACCTATAGAATAAAAGAAGACAAAAGGATCTCTCATTAAGAATCATTGCGATACAATGACGTAAAAATTACAATGGCTTCGGAGGAATAGGGGCCTCCTGAAAAGGGGTCCTCGCAGTGACTGCGCTCGATTCGATTGGAACACCAATTGATCAGACAAGAATTACATCCTGATTGGCAATCTCCCTGACTGGAAGCAAAGCACCATCCAATCCCAACCGACGGATTACCTCTTCAGCGGATTGTTATCTCTCTGTTAGCTCACGCTTAGCATCTTTAGAGGTAGCAGCACATTGAAGTAAAGTTTTTTCTGATTCAATCGCCCTCTATTCTACAACTTGAAGAGACTCCTCACATAGCTATGCTAACATCTTAGCGGTATGCAACCGTGCTTCGAAAGCCTTCTTCTTGGTTTCTAGTTTCTCGCAGTATCCCCAAAGGCTTTTTATCTCCTCCTCTTTTTCAGCTAGAGAGGCCTCGAATGCCTCATCGATCCCTATACCTTTCTCCTTTCTATCGGTGGCACCCCGGAATGTCACAACTTGGGTGCTCAACTAATTGACTTTTTCCTCCAGATGTCCTACGGTCTGTTTCCTCCTCCGCTCCAGGAACTCTGCCAGAGCCATTGTATGCAAGAAGAAAAAAAATGAGATCATTCTATGATGAGAAGAAAACAAAATAAGGCAAATTCAAGAGATGATTAGACTAAGGGATTTAAAAGCCTCGCTAGCTTACTACATGGATATCCTGTGCAACTCTAAATCTTAATGATGAAAGTCAAGTTGATCAGTTATTTTATCTACTATAGCTAAGTCCATGTAGTTGCATTGTTTATCCCAGAGCTAATAGCCACCATCCTTCTTTCCTTCGATCCCTTGTCACCATGAAAGGATCGGATGGGGATAGAACGAGAGATAGCAGTCCCATCAAGTACCTTGCGTTTTCCCTTGCGAGAAGGCCACTAGGGAACTGCACATGACGGACTAGATAGTTCTTCGATCAATGTAACTTGAGCCGCTGTTTCCCTTGGTGCCTAGCTTCCGCAACAAATAATGGAGTTCCTTCGAGTCTCTCCACGGCAAGTGCATCCGGTAACGGGGCCCCCTCATTTCTGGTTGGTAGCGAATAACCAGTTTCATCAAACTCCTCTGGTACAATCTTGAATGACATTAACGCGACTGAGGGCATGCGCCCCTCGACTTCCTCGTCGGCTTCGTGCCCACTCCCTGATAAAGATTCGGGCCAAATCATTTTCCTCCTTTTTACTGAGGGAAGCGCTAGTGAAGCTTGGGCTTCAGATGCCCCATTGGTCCCCGTTAAAGGATTTCGTACAGAAGAATCCCGATCAATTGTAATCTTTTTCAGTAGGACATCGTCTACAAAACCTGAAATATTGGACAACCCAATCTCTTTCCTGTCGACTAAGAGGGGCTTGTCAATCTTTCTTTTCTCTCCTACCAGCAGACTTGCTAGAGATAGCATTTGATCGTCTTTCAAAGAATCAATTAAAATGACCCTTCGTGTAGACCTACAATAACTGTCAACTGAAAGCATTAAACGAAAATGACAAGAAGGTTCTACAGGTTGCAACCCAAGCACGGGTCTTCCATCAGCACCAGGAAGCATTGGCATAAGATCCTTGTTCATGAACTCTACGAAGAAGTAATTACGCATCTAGTTACTACTAGTGGGTTCTTCGTAAGGAAATCCCCAATCAGATTCAGGACGAGTTTGTAGTCTATACCAACCTCGAAGCAAACCATTCTTCCTATATCTTACCAGAAAAAAGAGGGCCACCAAGATGTCAAAATCGAAATGGAAGCGACAAAACCCTAACAGGGAGATCACATCGACAATTAAGCACCAAGAACCGAGAGTCAATAAAGTCGGAAATATATTCCAACATTGCAACACTTCAGCAAATGGACCAGTGTATGGTACCCTCAGACCAAACTTCACCATTTGTTTATACATCGGGATATAACCTTCTAGAGCCTTATTCGCTGTGTCATCATCTGCGACTGATATTAGGGTGTAATTATCACCCATCAACATGGTGGTTTGAATTTCTTGAAGTTTCACCCTTGACATGATACTCCTAATGTTATTAATGCTAAAAAGGGCAGAGTCTCTCGTCATTCTTCTTACAGAAGTTCTCCTAAGTGCTAAGGCAATCCGAAGGGAGGAAAAAACAAGTGCAAGAGTATGGGAACATCAGACCCTCTCCCATGAAGACACTTATAAGGAACACTAAAGACGGTTTTCAAAAATTGAAAAGACGCTCGTTGCATTAAAGGTTTGGCACCTTTTCAGTAAAGCTATTACTCATGACGCATTTCTCACGAAATGACACCGCGAGTCGAGGGCAAATGATGAGATCATCTTCGATAAGGCCCATGATTCGGCATATTCAGTACGCTTAGCACAAATGGGTCTATGTCATCTCACTCTATTGATGGAATCAATCTCCCCGAATGGGTTTTCGTCACCCCAATCCTCCAGAGGAATCTAGTTCCATGGTACCCTATTCGTAGTTTGGATGACCCTCAATGAGGTTTATACAACTCAACCTATCAGTGCATTCAATGAGATCAAACGGTTGTCTCTCTTTCTCTCTCATTCGACCAACGACTATCAAATGCTAAAAGAACCAAACACCTCTACTCCCAATTGGTAATATTCACCTAAGCCTCACTTTGATTAATCTTCCTACTCTAATGCAAAACGCATCTCTTAGATAAGGAATGAAACTCTTGAGAATCTAATCGATAAGGGAAAGAATCTTTCTATATAATTCAACTTTCTAAATGATAATAATATCAAATCTATTGACAATCAGGATCCGGATCTTCAAATCACCTCATAAAAAAACTAGGGTTGCAATACCCCGCGATCACACAACTCTAAGAGGGACATTATATAAAAACTTATATTACATCAAATCAGGTAAGTACTCAGAATTTGACACAGAACACACAAAAGATCATAGGGAAATCCATCATCTTTTTCTCTGTCTATTTATTTTCTTAAAAATCGCTCTTTCTGACTTAAGTATCGGAACCTCCCTTGCTGAATCACCTTTTGAAGGTCTTTTGCAAGTTTCAAGCCTCCTCAATGAATACACGTTCGAGTCACAAGGAACCGAATCTATAGAGTCAAGATCGATCTCCAACATAACCCTTTCACTTTTATTAAAAAAACATGCATTAAAGAAATCCAAATAGTTACTGGCAAGATGGGGTCTGGGGAGAGCTTTCATCACAAAGCTGTGTAGTTGAGAGGTGTTCCAGCTAATTTAAATAAATCGTGCACTCCGCGAGCAGGTTGAGCGGCCTCTCTGACTCTTGCTCAGGTGAGAATCTTACTTAGAATAAATCTAATACATTATTATATCAGAATCCATAAACCTCATCTACTATGGAAAATTATGATACATCATCTTAAAATGAAATGAAGAGAGAGAGAGAGAGAGAGAGAGAGAGAGAGAGAGTTGTGAGTTGAGAGTGAAAAAAATAGTTAATTTCCTGATGGAGTGGGTTAAGTCAACAAGAGAAATAATGAATTCAACAAGTAATTACAAAGGAATTAAAGATGGGATAGTTGGAACAGTCTTTGTCATTGGCGTCACTAACTAAATTTAATTTGGTTTAACGTCAAGTGGTTTAGATACCACTCAATGAAAAAATATACCTCTGAGTTATGACATATATCATCCATGTGCGTCTCTTCGAGACAACTTAAACGATAAAATATTTTTATTTTTATCATTTTTTTTAATTTAATTCTATTTAATTAAATTTCTTTATATCAAATATATATATTATATATATTTATATCATCCATGTGTAGCTAAATTACAGTCATTTGATAACCCAACTTTTTTAAGTGTAAAATTCTTTTACTCATCCATATGAGGAACGATATGTCATTTGCATGGCTCCCTAGCGGATAACTCAGATTTTTTCTATTTCAATTCCATTTTTTTTTCCTATATTAAGAACATGTGCCATATGATAGGGAAATATGAAAAAAAAATATAAATATAATATTTTATTGGGTAAATATTATTTCTATAATTCTTTCTTTTTCTTGTGCGATTGAATTAATGAACAAATATTACTGTCATAATTTCGAAGATATTATTTTTTTTTAGTTTTCTTTTATTTAAAAAAATTAATTTTTCCTTCTAAAACTTAACGGGCTACTTTTTCATTTTTTTTTTTTAAAATAAATTATTTCAAACTTAACATCATATTTCAACCGCTTCTCTCTCTCTCTCTCTCTCTCTAGGTAATTAGTTTGATTCATATTTTTCCCAATAAATATATTGATTTAAAATTTTTATTTCTAAAAAAAAATAGTTTTTTCTCTATAAAAATAAAAACATTAATTTTTTTCTTTAAAAAATCAATTTATTTAACATTTTCTCTCTATAAATATGCTAAATTTAAGTTTTCTGTCTCTAAAAAATGAATTTAATTCACATTCTTTTATCTCTAAATGCATTGAACTTTAGTATTCACTTTCCAAACTACTTATATTAATTTAATGTCTCTAGAAAAATTAAATTATCTTAAATTTTGTCTCTAAAACTTCAATTAATTTTCATTTTCATTTTCTAAAAAATCAATTTAATTCAGATTTTTTTTCTCTCAAAATGTATTTGTTTTGAAATATTTTGTCTTTGCCTTAGTTTTTACTCTACTCTCCACCCACTAGGATAACATTTATCCCCGCCTTGGGGATAAATGTTATGCCATGATAATTTAGAGGAGTAAAGGCGTGGACTCCACACACATTTAAAGGAGAGAAAACTCTTAAGGGGTAAGCTTTTCACCCTCTTTTATCCTCTTACCATACATGATACAAGAATTAGATAATTATTATTATTTTTTTAAAGTTGTTGCCAAGGTTAAATCGGCAACATTACCTTCAATTTAATTTACAGAGATATATCTACATATAGCGGCCATCATAGGCACCAACTATGTATAGTGCCCTATATGCACTATATATCTACGTATAGGACCCTTGCATACGTTCAAATCATATTAGTAAAAATATTAACCTGAATAACGGTGGTGAAAAAAAAAGGGTTGTCCAATTATAGGGCACTATTTCACAACATGGAAACTCTTTCACTATTGCATTTAAAAAAAAAAAATCAATAGAAGCCTTATAGATTTAAAACTAGAAAATGACTATAACCCTTTCATATAATTACTAAATAATTATAATTGTTATTAGTACCTAAACCTAATCTTTTTTTTTTTAATTTATCGAATACACTAATTATTAAATTATGCAAGGATGTGTAACGATTACTTTTTTTACAAAATATTTTCCCGCATTACCGTATAATATAATTATATTCTTTCAATGAGTTTCAGTTCAAATTACATCTCTTCTCTTCCTCTTGTAATAAGCTTAGTATGCATTAAAAAAAATAATATAATTATATTCTGTAACACCATATCATGATTTTGCTACAACTTAAGATGGCTCAATGGAACAAATCAACCTATCCTTTATACTGAGGTCGTCAATTTTTTATAACATTATTTCCACTATATAATTAAATTGCTTTTCATCACAATCTTTTTTTGATTATTTTCCTTTTATGCTTATTTTTGGAGGAGATATAGACTTTTTTTAACTTGAACAATTGCTACCCAGAATGATTTAAAACCTGCAAAAGACCGTCAGAGAATGCTCCGATAGGAGAGACTCCGACGCTAAAATCAGAAAGAGTGGTTTTCGATAAGAATGAATAGACTGAGAACGAGAGAGCGAGAGAGAGAGAGAGTTTGTTTCCTTGTGACTGTGTGTCACGTATATGGGTCTTAGAGAGCATACATGAATTTCGATGTATTGAACGCTTATATATAAGGGCACCACAAAAGCCGCGTATATCTGATGTGTTACAACCCTAGTTTCCTTATCTGGGGGTCCGAAGATCTCGAGATCTTATATTCAAATATTCCAAATGATTCGTAATATTTATCATTTAGGAAATTCAGTGATATATGGATATCTCTTCTCTTATCGATTAAATTCTGAAAGTTTTCTTCCTTATCTAATAGGTACATTTCGTGTCGAAATAGGAAATAAAAAGATTGATGTGAGCTTTAGTTAAATATCACATTTAGCTAACACGATCGATTTTTTAGGAAGTATTTGCTCATCGACCAAGGAGAAAGGGACATCGGTTTGGACTTGCCGAACACTTTGAATTATCCTTGTTGGGAGTTAGCCGAACAATCAATTAGGATAATGCTGATGGCATTCTCTTAGTGTGTCGAGCCGTGTCCACCTTTCAGGAAAATTGATCCCTATCTATCTATATATCCGGGCATACCTGCCTCTTTGGATCATGAGTTTTGTAGAATTGAACACTTTTCATATTGGATCTTTCGAATAAACCCCCATCATTTGCCCTCGACTCGTGGTATCATTTCGTGAGAAAAGTACCATGAGTGATAACTATTAAAAAGGTGTGAGACTTTTGACACAACATGTGTTGCTTCACATTTTACGAATCGTGTCCAATGCTCTTTATAAGGCTAGTCATTTGGGTGGATTGAATACCTTTTCTTATTGTATTCATTTTGCTTCCGCATGAATTATCACAACGCAAAGAAAATTTTTCTGGAGGAAGATGGCTAGAGATTTTGCTTCTCAGATCCATCCAGACATTGGCGACATTAGAAGCGTCATGATGGGATTGGAACTTCAAGAAGTTCAAACCGATATGTTGATGGGTGACGATTATACTATAGTATTGGTTACGGATGAGGACAGAATCAATAGGGCACCAGAGGGTTGTGTTCCAATATATAAGTAATCGGTGAAGTTCAGCCTGAATGTGCCATATACTGGTCCGTTTGCAGAAGTATTGCATCGTTGGAATGTATATCCAACTTTGTTGATCCCAAACGTTTGGCATTTAGTTATTGTCATGATCTCTCTATTAGGGTTTTGTCACCTCCATTTTGATTTCGAGATTCTGGCGGCTATTTTTTCGTTGGTGAGATGTGGGAGTAACGACTCAACCCGGGGTTGGTATAAGTTACAAACCCGACCTGAGTCCAGCTGGGGATTTTATTATAAGGAACCCATTAATAAGAACTGGATGCACAAATACTTCTTCGTAGAGTTCAAGGGCAAAGATCTCGTGCCAACACTTCCTAGTGCCAATGGGAAGCCGTCGTTGGGGTTGAAACCTTCGGCTTCCTCCTGTCATTTTCGCTTTATTCGATCAATCGGTAACTATTGTGAGTCCAATTGAAGAACCATTTGCATTCATTTTTGGTGAATGACCAAATACTATCTTTAGTCGCCCTATTACTAGGAGAGAAAAGAAAAATTGATAGGCCCTTTCTTATTGAAAGGGAAGGGATCGGATTAGTTGATGCTTGAGATTCCTTGGAGGATGCCTTGTTGAAAGTAGTTACGACTATTAAGGAAGTGTGACCGAATGCCAAGAAGTCTAAGAGAATTGACAGGGTGTCTGAGGCCCGAACAAAGCTCGCATCTCCTTTGTCTAAAAGGAGGAAGATCATACTGCCCAAGCTATCGGTTGAAGGAGGACGCAAAGGAACCGATGGAAATGGAGAACCTATGTCAATGCCTCTTGAGCTTGTGGTTGCTGATCGGTAGGGGGTCGATAGCTTGGTATCTAATGACCATTTGTCGCCAGCCAATGATGAGAGCGTTACTGGGTTGGAGCTACCCGAAGCGGGAGGACCTGAGAATATTCCTAGCATTGAGGCAAGACCGTCAAAAGGAATGGAGATTTCTATGGAAGAGATGTCTAGATCGTCGAGCGCGATCCCATTATGGCCTTCTCGTAAGGGAAAACGTAAAGTGCCTATTGGAACTGTCATCCCTCCTTTTATCTCCATTTGGTCTTTCGATGGCAAGAAGGGTTCAAAGGAGAGGGGAATAGTTGCTATATGTGTTGGAGACAAGCAGTACAGCTACATGGATTTGGCTGAGGCAGACTAAATAGTTGACCTACTTGATTTCCATCGCTGCGAGAGTTATGTAGGATGTCCCCAAAGCAAATTGGTGGGGCCTTTAGGTCTCTTGGTTTGATGGTATTGTTATTCTCAGTGCTTATTTCATTTTTCTTGCTCTTTATCTTCGGTTGATCCACTTCCTTTTTGTAGACAATGGCTTTGGTGGAATTCCAGGAGTAGAGGAGGAAATAGATGATAGGGTACTTGGAGGAGAAGGCCAGTCGATTTGGTAGTTAGTTTTCGGTATCGCAGGATACCCTCGATCAGAGGGGCGAGGGCACGGGAGCGGAGGAGACGTTTAAAGCCTCGCTTGTCGAGAAGGAAGAAGAGATAAAGCGCTTAAGGCTAGATCTAGCCTTGTGCCGAGGGCATTGTAAGAAGCTAGAGGTTGAGGTGAAGTTCGTGAGGCACGCTTGCAAATCGCCGAGATGTTGGTTTAATTGCGTGAAGAGTCTCTTCGGGCGACGGAATGGAAAATGGCTGATTTCAACTAATCTTTGACTTAGAGTATTGTAGCCTTTAGGGATTTCAAATGCAAACTAACCGAGGTTAAAATGTGTTGAGGAGATAATCCATCAGTTTGGTTTGGAAAAAGCTTTACCCCGGAGTGAGGGAATTGTCAACCAGGAAGTGATAGACCAAGACACGGCCTCCGTTGAACCGGTCTGTGCTTTTGCTGAACCTATTATGGTTGCGGTGGAGACTTCTTATTGGGAGATTCTAGCTTTACCTCTTATCCCTCTTGACTCTTCATAACCTCTATCCTACTGGCTCCCAAAATTTTGTACTGTAATGAATTTTAAGGGAAAATCTCTCCATATTCTTGCATGTGTTGACACAGGGGGACATCCCCTAATCATTCGAATAGTGATGGTAGATTCATCAATTGCGCTTCATCGTTTCAGACTACTTGAAAAATATCGGCCCATCTAGAGACAAATTGTCTTCATCGAGAGATATACCATTTGGCTCAAATGTGTTAGTTGTTGAGGAAACTTTGTCTTTCTGATAGACTACGTCTTAAGATTCAGTTAAAAGGATGGGACCCTTCGGGAGAGTCTTTTATCGATGAGGTATATCATGTATTAGGAACCGAGCGATAGGATGGGCAATGTCTACTTGTTCAGTGACTTATATCTCATGTCATTGGTATGCTTCAAATGATAAGAACGGGTCGTGTCTACCATTCCAAGGAGTTACATTCCTTATTGATGATACGTTTCATTTGATAGAGAATAAACAATAGGAATGGGCCGTGTCCACTCATTCGGGAAGTTACATCCCTTATTGATAATGTACTTTATTTGGTAAGAAAAAGACGACAAGAATTAGCCATGTCTATCCGTTCGAGGAGTTACATCCCTTATTTACAACATTTTTCGTTTGGTAGAAAATAGATGATAGGAATGGGTCATGTTCACCTGTTCAGGGAGTTACATCCTTTGTTGATGACACGCTTCGTTCAGTAGGAAACAGAAGATAGGAATGGACTGTGTCCACCCGTTCGGGGAGTTACATCCCTTATTGATGACACATTTCGTTCGGTAGGAAAAAAATGATAGGAATGTCGTGTCCACCCATTTGGGGGGTTACATCCCTTGTTGACGACACACTTCATTCGGTGGGAAACAGGTGATAGGAAAGCAACGGTGGGGGTTATACGATAGAATGCAAAACGATAAGGCATCATGCATTCTAGTCATTGGATAGGAAAATACTATCGTAACAATATGAAAACTTTAAAAGGAGACAAATGAAACGTACTTTATCTATCATTTGGAGGTAGATGCCGAGGGCTTCGGATTGCACGAAAATGTTCTAATCCTGAGTGAGATTCTGAACTTGACCTTCATGTGTTTTATGCTGGGTAGGGCTTCTAGGGTGTTCAAGTCTGAGCTACCCAAGATAGCATTGTAGAGCAAAGGGAGATTGATCACATTGAAATCATGGTAGTTGTTGCATAACTTGGTGGTAAGCCAAAAGTGACTGAAAGTGAAATAATGCCATCGAGATATACCCATTCACCCGAAAACCCTTTGACCAGAACTACATGGGGCTAGAGATGTGTGGGGCCAAGGCCCATATATTTGAAAACATTCCAGTATAGAAGGTTGCACCTTGCTCCCTAGTCGATGAAGAATCTTTTAACTTCAACTGGCCAATTTTGACGGTAACAATGAGAGGGTCATGGCGATTTGGATCCACCCCAACTAAGTCCTCATTGGTGCAGCCGATGATAGGTTATTTGCCCTTGGATTGCTCATTGGTGTGAGTCGTTAATACCTCTAGCCGAATGGGGAGAGGCATCTTAGGTGAGTAGAAAATAGGTGTGATCAGACGTTTAGCCTTGCCCCTCCACGAATAGTCTTGAGGACACGAGGCATCAGAAGGGGAATAAGACTTATGGGGGGCACACTCATCATGGATTCGAAGGATCACTCCATCTTGTCAGTTAGCCAGTGGCTGAGCAACCAGTTCGTCGTCCGGTCCGTTTTATCGTGATAGAATGTGCCGATTAGGGATGGTATATTCCTTCCCTCCATGCCGATGAATCTTTGTAATCTTCTGCTTCGAACTAAGAATTCCAGTTCATCCTTGAGCTTTCTGCGGCCATTGGTCATGTGACCGTAATAGCTATGAAAGTGATAATACTTGGTCCTGTCCTTTTTTGGATCATCCTCCGTAAGCTGGGGAGGCCATCAGACGTATGGTTTCTTCCTGATCTGGAGCAAAACCTGAGTAGGAGTCTCATTCAGATGGGTATAGTATTGAACCTTTGCAGAGGTGGAGGACCCAATCGATTCTTTTTTGGTTAAGGCTACTGGGATGATTGGCTATATTCTCTCTCGGATGTACGGTTTTTGTGTCGGTTGAATGTTTTAGCGTCTTCGGCCACGATGTACTTCTCGACACGAGCATAGAACTCCTGAATGATAAAAGGGGGTTTTTATGATCGAGGTTTTCATACCCGAAGGGGGTAGCCCAATGAGCAACGTGGCCAACATAATAGAATGGTCCATCGAAGGGTGACACACTAGTGGGATAAAAGGGGGCTTGGTACCCTCTCGTGTTGGCTCGTTTGAACTCATTAGCAACAAATTGTTTGACTTGTCTCCTCAAGTCCTCATGATCATGGTGGGATAAAAGGGGTTGTCCCCCCCCCTTTTTCCCCCTTTGAACCCATTAACAAAAAATTGTTTACGATGGCTCATAGTTCATGGGCGGCGGAGGCCCGGGGGCCATAGTTCGGGGGGGTTGCCGTCGAGGGCGTATGTACCCAAATCCTCCCGAGGAGGACTGACCTTCCGGTCTGATGGCACGACTAAACCCTTCCAACTGTTTGCTTATATTTTGAATTTTGGACTCTAGTCTTTTCATCTGAGGCTGATCGATCCGTTCTGGGGATATTAGCGTAGGAGGTATGACTGAATATTCCGAGCTGGAGGCTGTGAAACCTGTTTTGGGCGAGGGGGTTGAGAGTGAATGGCATGACTGTCAGCAGAGTGAATAGGTGCTGCGGGGAGAGCGATATCAGTCGGAGTAGTGGTGTGCCCATCTACGACAGATGCAGCCCTCGAGGCAGTTCTGGTTCTTCTCTTTGGAGGTATGGCTATTTGGTGATTTGCAGAGTTTTATCGGAGTCACTCTAGTCTGTTCCCACGAACGACGTCAATCTATTGAATGCGGGTTTTGACTCCACAGATACCGATTTCTTTTGACTCGAATAGTTGCTGCCAGAAATGATTTAAAACTTGCAAAAGACCATCGGAGGACTCCGACGGGGAAGACTCCGACACTCAAATCAAAAAAAGCAGTTTTCGATAGAAATGAGCAGAATGAGAACAAGAGAGCGAGAGAGAGAGAGAGAGCCGGTCTCCCTGTGATTTGTGTGTCAAATGCATGGATTTTAAAGAGCGTACTTGAAATTCGGTGTACCAAAGCCTTATATACAAGGGCACCACAAGGGCCGTGTTATCTGAGATATTATAACCTTAGTTTCCTTATCTGGGGGTCCGAAAATCTTGGGATCTTATAATCAAATATTCCGGATGATTCGTGATATTTATCATTTAGGAAAGTCAGTGATATGGGAAATCTCTTCATCTTATCGATTAGATTTTAAAGGTTTCTTTCTTTATCTAGCATGTATATTTCGTGTTGAAATAGGAAGTAAAGATCGATATGAGGTTTAGTCAAATATCACCTTTAGCTAACACGATTGGTTCCTTAGGGAGTGTTTGCTCATCGGCCAAGGAGAAAAGAATAGCGGTTCAGTTTTGCCGAACACTTCTATAGGTCAGTTGAATTATCCTTATTGGGAGTTAGCCGAATGATCGATTAGGATAATGTCGATGACATTCTCTTAGTATGTTGCACTGCATCTACCTTTTGGGGAGATTGATTCTGGTCTATCGGCATATTCAGGTGTACCTGACATTTTAGATTATGGGTTTTGTAGAATTGAATACTTTTCGTACTGAATCTATCGAACGGCCCCATCACTCATGGTTTTTTTCCTCATATTATTGCCGCTATTAATACATAAAACTTATGCAAACAAATAGTAATTATTAATAAAGCTGCTTGACTACATGATTTTGTCGTGGTTAAAATTTTCTAATAACTTCAGTGCAAATACCATGATGTTAGTAGAGGGCAATGCCCTATAAAAGGAGGGCTGGAGTCGTAGGTGCTCAAACTTACCCTACCACAAGTTGTGAAAAGGTCTTGCCCTCTTATACAATCTTTCTTCTTTCCTCTTATTAGATATCTTTTTTTACTTTTCACCCACTATTCATTCTTAAAAATATCTTAAAGAGTAATATTGAAATTTATTGTCATGCGTTTTACATCTATAACCATATATGAAATATTATATTTGCATTATTGAAATTTATTGTCATGCGTTTTACATCTATAACCACATATAAAATATTATATTTGCATATAACATGCAGAAGTTAGACATGAATTTGGGCAAATAAAGATCCAAATTTTGTTAGATTTTGCTTGGGATCTTGCTGTGATCCAATCCATTGCTCAATAAAAAGGCATAGAAATCAATAGATAGTCGACTAATAGAAAAGATTATATTAGAAAAATTCTTCCTAAATTGAATTTGACAACACTTGAATTTAATGAATCTGAATATAATTTCAGATATTGATTAGTTTTAAAAAAAAAAAAGCCATAGAAAAATTATAAAGGTGCGACACCACAGGATTTAGAATTATTGTTTGTTTGAATAGATTTACAACTCATGTTTGCATGTGATGGTGCTAGTCAGCCCATACTTTGATGTATTAAACTGCTTTCGGTATTAACGATAGAATAAGAGACCATGTACATAAGCTGGGGTTACACATTACAGCGATATTATTGGTTGAAAGACTACCTGAGAGGTCAGCCTTGCATTTGTTTGATTTATTCAAGTACTTATTTTTCATGTTTTGGTGTAACATATTTATGTAGTGGCTTTCACAAATAAATTACAAAACAAAATATACCTTGAGTATATATTACCCCCTTATAAAAAAAAAATTTATTTTTTTGGGGGGGAAAAAAAAAATTTGGGTTTTTTTTAAAAAAAAATGATTAGAAAATTTTGGATATCATAAATTGTCAGAAAAGCTAATATTTGCATCGGTTTTTTTGGAGAAATTAAATAAATGGAAAATTAAAAATAATATTGTTGGAGGTGGGTTATGACTCCAGAGATACCGACTCTTTCTTGACTCGAACAGTAGCCGCCGATGGATGGATACACCTGCAAAAACCGTCAGAGGGTGCTTCGACGGGGAGACTCCGACGCTCAAATCAGTAGAGAGCGGTTTTCGTTTGAAAAAGAAACAGACTGAGAATTGGGGAAAGGTTGTTCTCTGTGTTCTGTGTGTCCAGAGTGTTAGGCCTAGAGTGCGCACCTTATTTTGAGAGTTGTTGGGATCACCTTATACCTCTGAGAGACGTGTCTAGCTGGGGACTCCAACCCTACCTTCCTTCTCGAACTGATCCGCGAATCTCGAAGATAAATATTATGAGTTGATTACGATTCTCATTTATCGAAAGAGCTACCATTTTCGGAAGGGGTACTTTCCTTACTTGAAAGATTCGGGATTTGTCGTTATGAAGTGAGAGACTGAAGATTAAGAAAATTCTGACTTTCCTTAGAATCGCTCGATCGATTGGAGGACCTTCATGATTTGATCGTTTGAAGAGTCGATGTTGGCTTACCCGATCGGGATGATTACCTTTTGGCTAGTTACCATTCGGCTGCCCGGGCGACTGAGACCCTATCGTTCGGTAGACCCAGGCGACTGAAACCCCTTAGTAGATCATCTGGGCGGCTATGGCCGTTCAGTAGATTGTCATGACGGTCGTTAGATATCGGTTCATAGGTGCCCTTCGTGGCCTCCTTGAGAGTTAACTCTTTTGGTCTGAGTTTTGAATTATGTCCCATCATTTGCCCCTAACTTATGGCTTTCTTAGAAAAGAAAAGTCATAAGTTAAGGTATATGAAGCGTGTTTCGTACATTATGAGCGTATATGGATGCTTGGTCCACTCTGATTCGTCCTTTTTGTATGCCAGGAACGTAAGTATGTCTCTTCAGCTATGACTTTCTTCATGGGGAACCGAAGATAATTTATTTCGGCATTTACGACTTGCGCTTGGTTTGATCCGCTTCACATTCCTTAAATTAATTGAGATTTCTCCTTTTTACTGTTATAAATAGCCATGATGCATACCCATTTTCTTTCGCCAAGAAAAAATACTCCTCCTGCGTGGTTGTGCGGCCGAGGATGGTTCCTTTCGGGGGTCGATTCTTAGGGTATTGCAACATATAACGCTTCTTGGCAGAGGTGACTTCCGCTAGAACGAGATCTTATTAAAGAAGGGGACTACTGGAATGTGATTTCATTATGTTGGCCGTTCACTTTGGTCAGCATAATCTGATCCCTTGCCACTAAGGGGCTATATCTTGTATCGCCTTATATGATCTTTTTCGGTTGATCCTCACCCTCTGGACGCGGTGGGGGTATTTCTCACACCGTCTTTGGATGGGTAAGTCGAGTCCGGGCTGCTTTGGGGGTGGCAAAACCCGGGCTCGTCTTCTCTTGTCTGTAACACTACATTTTTGTATTGTTAATAGGGATCATGTTCTCCCTTAGTTTTTGGATCATTTCCTTGGTCCATAACAATTGCTGAGAACTACTTGTGGAAGAACGTTACTGTGTATTTCTCGTAGTGTAACTAGATCAACTTAGCGGCTTGTGTATGTTCTCTTGTAACCGAATGTACTATTTCGCACAGGTGTAAACGAAAAAGTTACGCTTTACTTACTTGAGTTCTGCCTCTTCTCTTTTATATTTCTCGTCTAGTTGCATGCTTTTTTTTTTTAATTTTTGTCAAAGTGGATTGGTAGGTGCTGGGTGACTGAGGCCCTCTGAGTGATAGAGAAAATTTTAAGCTGTGGGCCGTGTCCACCCGTCCAGAGAGTTACATCTCATATTGATGACGCGTACGATTAGTAGGAGCTGGACGACTGAGTCGCTTCGAGCGATAGAGAAAATTTTAAACTGTGGGCCGCGTCCATCCGTCCAGTGAGTTACATCCCTTATTGACGACGCATACGATCGGTAGGAGTTGGGCGACTGAGGCCCTCCGAGCGACAGAGAAAATTTTAAGCTGTGGATCGCATCCACCAATCCGGGGAGTTACATCCCCTGTTGATGACGCGTACAATTAGTAGGAGCTGGGCGACTGAGACCCTCCGAGCGATAGAGAAAATTTTAAGCTATGGGTCGCGTCCACCGGTCCGGGGAGTTACATTCCCTATTGACGATGCGTACGATCGGTAGGAGCTGGGCGACTAAGACCCTCCTTGCGATAGAGAAAATTTTAAGCTGTGTGAGCAAGACCTTCTGACTATTGGATAGCGCTAAGACTCATTGATAGTATATGCGCAGATTCTCCGACTATTGGATAGCGCTAAGACTCATTGATAGTATATGCGCAGATTCTCCGAGTTCCAAGTCCCGGTCGAACTACATAACGTACTTTATACGGACCTTCCCAATTAGGGGTGAGCTTACCCCCGGGCTGCTGTTGACCATTAGCCTCCACTTTCCATAGCACCAATTCTCCGAGTTTGAACGTTCGGCTTCCAACCTTTCGGTTATGATACCGGGTCATTTGTTGCTGATAGGCCGCCATTCGTGTTAATGCAGATTATCGCAATTCTGGGAGTAAGTCCAACCTTTCTCGTAGGGTGCGTTCGTTGTGCCCGGCATCATAGTGAGCTACTCGGAGCGAGTGAATGTCTATTTCCATGGGTATGACTGCTTCGCTCCCGTAAGTTAGACTGAAAGGCGTTTCTCCCGTTGTCCTTCGAGGGGTTGTACGATAGACCAAAGAATGCTGTAAAGTTCTTCGACCCATCGCCCCTTGGCGTCGTCCAGCGTCGTCTTTAGTCCTTGCAGGATCGTACGATTGATTACTTCAGCCAGTCCATTGGTTTGTGGGTGAGCAACCGATGAGAATCTATGTTGAATCTCCAGTTTCTCGCAAAACCCCCGGAAGTGTTAGTTGTCGATTGCTTCCCGTTATCTATGATAAGGACATGTGGTATACCAAACCTGATGATAATATAAGTCCACATGAAAGATTGGACTTTTGCAACCGTGATTTGGGCTAAAGGCTCGGCTTCCACCTACTTCATAAAGTAGTCGATCGCCACTATCAAGAATTTTCGCTATCCCGTGGCTGTGGGAAATGGCCCGAGGATGTCCATGCCCCATTGAGCAAATGGCCAAAGGCTGGATATTGAATTAGGCTCGGTAGAGGGTAACCGAGGAAACAATGAAAAGCGCTAGCATCTGTCGCACCTTTTAACGTAGTTGTTAGAATCATCCTTCATGGTTGGCCAGTAGTATCCCAGTCGAAGGGCCTTATAAATTAGATTTCGAACGCCTAGATGAATGCTGCAGATTCCTTCGTGAATTTCTCAGAGGACGGAATCTCCCTATTCGGGAGTTAGGCATCGTAGATACGGATGAGTAAACGACTTACGGTAGAGAACCACATCGATTATGGCGTAGTATGCGGCCTTTCGCTTCAGTTTTGTTGCTTATCCCGGGGATTCTGGCAGGCGATCGTATCTTAGATATTCTTCTATAGGTTCCTTCCAATTAGGTGGCTGATCGACTGGGAAGACCTCCTTAGGCTCGTCGATGCTGGGATATGACAAACTTTCAATATACACTGTTCAGCTAGAGGCAACTGAATCGGAACTAGCCATCTTCGATAGGGTATCAACTTTCGCATTTTCCAAATGAGAGATTTGTTGAATATTTACTTTGCCTAATCGGTCCATCGTCTCACACAATTTGCTTAAATATTTTGCCATAACTGGGTCTTTGGTTTCGTAAATTCCTTCGATTTGCTTCACGGCCAACTGGCTATCCGTAAATAACCTAACATTTCGTGTTCCCATGTTGGTGGCGATCTAGAGGCCGATTTGCAGAGTTTCGTATTCGGCTTGGTTATTGGTGGCTTGAAAATCAAAACGGAGGGCGTATTTCACCTTAAAATCGTTCGGTCCTACTAATATGAGTCCGGCGCCACTTCCTGAAGAGTTTAACGATCCGTCTACATGGATAGTCCATTCGGGGGTGACCCACTCTTCCTGATGGTGAGAAAGTTGCCCTTCAGATGCCGTGGGCAAAGTGCATTCAAGAATAAAGTCGGCCAGTGCTTGGCCCTTTATCGCGGGTCGTGGTCAGTACTAGATATCGAATTTGCATAGCTCCACACTCCATTTGATGAGCCATCCAGATGTATCCCTCTTCTGGAGGATTTGCTTCAGTGGTTGATCGGTGAGTACCACAATGGTTTGGGCCTGGAAATACGGTCGAAGGTGACTCGCTGAGACAATCAAAGCATAGACTATCTTTTCGATCTGCCGATAGTTAATTTCAGAATCTTTCAATATTCTGCTGATGTAATAGACGGGCTTCTGGGTGGCGGACTCCTGTCTCACCATTACGGAATAGAGTGCTCGTTCGGAGACAGCCAAATACAGGTAAAGTTCCTCCCCGAGAATGGGCCGCGAGAGCAACGGCGGTTGCATCAAATATTCTTTTAGCCGTTCGAAGGCCGCTTGACACTCGAACGTCCATTCGAATAGTTGGGATCTTTTCAATGCGTCAAATATGGGCTTGTACTTTTTGCCAACTCTGGACATGAATCGGCTTAGGGCCGCTATTCGACCAGTCAGGCGTTGCACTTCCTTGAGTGTTTGGGAGGGCGTCATGTTTAATATTACTTGTATTTTTTTGGGGTTGGCCTCTATCTCTCGATCGGTAATCATGAAACCTAGAAACTTCCTGGAAGCGATCCCGAATGTATATTTTTCTGGGTTTAGCCTCATATTGTACTGTTCTAAAGTCTAGAAGGTCTCTTTGAGATCTGCGACATGAACCTCTGCTATAACACTCTTTACGAGCATGTCGTCGACATAAGTTTCGACGTTCCTTCCTAATTGGTCCTTGAAGACCATATTGACCAGTCGTAGGAAAGTTGCTCTAGCGTTCTTCGAGCCAAAGGGCATGACCCAATAACAGTACGTACCAAATTCGGTAATGAAACTGGTCTTTTCTTCATCTTCCGGTGCCATTCCGATATGGTTATAGCTGGAGTAGGTGTCCATAAAACTCAAAAGTTTGTGTCCCAATGAGTTGTCCACAAGCGTGTCAATATTGGAGAGTGGATAACTATCCTTTGGACACGCTTTGTTGAGGTCGGTGAAGTCTACACACATCCTCCACTTGCCATTAGCCTTTTTCACCAAAACTACGTTAGCCAGTCATTCGGGATACTTGACTTCACAGATGAATCCTGCTGTCAACAGCTTTTGAACCTCTTCCTAGATGGCGCGTTGACGTTCGAGGGCGAATACCTTCTTCTTCTGCTTAACCGGTTTGAAGTCGGGATTAACGGTCAGTTTATGGGCTATAACCGATAGATCTATGCCAGGAATATCTTCTGGAGTCCATGTGAAGACTTTTGAGTGTCATTGCAGACAGGTGACTAAGGCCTCTTGTAAGGGAGGTGATAGGTTGGCTCCTATCCTGATTGTCTGACTGGGGTCATTTTTCAAAAGGACCTTGATCATTTCTTCGCCTGGTTTTGGCTTGACTCTTGGTTCAGTGTCCTTTCTAGGTTCTAGAGTGTCGATCGGGAAAACTTCTTATACGTCTTGTGTCACGAAAAAGACATCTGGGTAGGGTTGCTTCTTATGGTAGTCACCCCTAGCGGTGTCCTGAACCTTACTTTCATGCGTCTCGTGCTCGGTAGCGCCTCTAGTTCGTCCAGGTTGAGCCTGCCAAGTATGGCATTATAGGAGGAGTAGAGTTTTACCACATGAAAGAGGACGGGGGCGATTGCGTGATTGGGGGATCTTCCTAGGGTCAGAGGGAGATAAATGATGCTTTCAAGATAAGTGGGTTTGTCCGAAAGCCCCTGGAGGAATCCGGTAGATGGCAAAAGCCGAGATAGATTAAAACTCATCCTACAGAAGGCGTCCCAGGTGAGGAGGTCGCAATCAGCCCTCTAATCAATGAGGACCCTTTTTGTAGTGTAAGAGTCTATTTTGAGGGTGATGACTATAGGGTCATTACGGTGAAGATCTATTCTGGCTGGAAGGTCATCATCATCAAAGCCTATGATTGGCCTTCTTCTTTTGGCGGGTGTAGTGTCGGAGATGACCGTAGCGAGTATCGTCATAAGATTTTAGAGAATCAATCTGTTTCCCGCAGACGGCGCCAATCTGTTGGAGGTAGGTTATGGCTCCACAGATACCGGCTCCTTCTTGACTCGAATAGTAGCCGTTGATGGGTGGATACACCTGCAAAAACTACCGGAGGATACTCCGGCATGGAGACTCCGACGCTCAAGTCAGTAGAGAGCGGTTTTCGTTTGAAAAAGAAACAGACTGAGAATTGAGGGAAGGTTGTTCCATGCATTCTGTGTGCCCAGAGTGTTAGGCCTAGAGTGCGTACTTTGTTCTGAGAGTTTTTGGAATCACTTATATCTCTGAGAGATATGCCTTGCTGGGGACTCCAACCCTACCTTCCTTCTCGAACTGATCTGGGAATCTCGTAGATAAATATTATGAGTTGATTATGATCCTCATTTATCGGAAGAGCTACCATTTTCGGAAGGGGTGTTTTCCTTACTTGAAAGATTCGAGATTTGTCGTTATGAAGTGGGAGACTGAAGATAAAGAAAACTCTGACTTTTCTTAAAATCACTCGATCGATTGAGGGACCTTCATGATTTGATCGTTTGAAGAGTCGATGTTGGCTTACCCGATTGGGGCGATTACCTTTTGGCTAGTTATCGTTCGGCTGCCCGGACGACTAAGACCCTATCGTTCGGTAAACCCAAACGACTGAGACCCCTCGGTAGATCATCTGGACGGCTATAACCCTTCAATAGATTATCATGACGGTCGTTAGATATTGGTCCATAGATGCCTTTCGTGGGCTCTTTGAGAGTTGACTCTTTTGATCTGAACTTTGGGCCATGTCCCATCAAATATTTTTGTTAATATTTGAAAGTAGTGTTTAATTATCACACAAAACCATAAGTGGGTGGGGGGGTCTTGTCGACAATCAAGACTAAAGTTTAGAAGAGAAATTAAAATACAAAACGTCACAAGAACTTTTATCTCAACCTGTGTAATAACTAACCAATAATATGATACAACATTTTCAAAATAAGGGCTAGGCACCGCCACAGCGCCTTTGCGCGCTACGAAGGCCGAGAGAAGCGCCGCAGCGCTTTTCGGCTGAGCGATGCCCGTTGTGCTACAGGGCGACACGACAGCACTTCCCGCAGCCCTCTTGGTCGCGCGCAATGTTTTTAAAACCAAATCAATAAATAATTCCATAAATTTATCAATTCATTGATTCATTGATCAGATCGATCAATTTATTTTACGAACCTATCAACATGATATTATATAAATAATTTGTATATTATATATTTTAGAATAAAATAAAATTCGTATATAATTTGTATATTATATTGATTGGACTGGTCAGACTCATCGATTTTATCGGTTTTGATTGATTTTAAACGATTTTGATCGAATTTAATTTTATTTGGTTTAATAATGAAAATCGAACCAAACTATAGAACGGTTTACAATCGAATCGATTAGTCTGGTTCAGTTTTAAAAACACGGACAGCGAGATGAAGTGGTCGGTCTCCATTCCTTGGCCTCTTGGCCTCCTTTGTGCATTGGTCGTTCCCTTTCGATCGCAGATATGCCAGATTAATAAATGATGTGACTCAAATGTCACCGACCGATAAATGGTATGATCGAAAAATCACCAAACTAACCATTTGCATTTTTTACCTTTGCTAACACAACTGACATTAATTTTAGTTAATGTCACTTATTGTATTAGTTAGAATAACTCATTTGATTAGGTGCTCTCCATTCCACAACAGTGGGTTGCCCCATGAAGTCGAAACCCAAAACAAATTCTAGTACATAAGAAAAATGGGCGAAGATCTCTTGATGTTCAAATTTGGGTATTTTAATATAATTCAAAGGAGAAAGAATGAGAATTTTTCATTCAAAACTCCAACAAGAACATTGTTCTTAATTTCCAATCACCTGACTAAATAATAGGCAAAAAGTGTGAGAGAGAGAGAGAGTAGAACTTTTGACTCCTTCGTGCCATCGGTGATGTCTATCAACAAATATAAACAATACCTTTGACAAGGTCACCGAAAACTGCTGCAGCATCGCCACCAGCAGAAAATGCCCCTCCCTTCCCCCATAACCATGTGACACTAAAATGCATCGCACTTCTTTATTTTAGGGGGGGGGGGAAGAAAGATTGATAGAATGGAAGAGGGAAAAGTAATACAATGAACCAAGCAAATAAAATGGCAACAACACCCTTAAACCATAGAGCTCTCCAATCTCATTTGACGTCCGGTACAAAGTGCCTCTAAATGCCTCAGCAACCAAGGACTTTTGGAATGCTAAGAAAAAATTTTATCCCACAATACCAATAGGTTGTGGGCAGGAGCTATTTTAAAGGACATGGTGGAGGTGCGTGGAGGGTGCAAAGATGGTAACTGAAGTGGACAACCTACATATGGTTGCCTTCGGAGCTGGGTTTTTATAACATCCGGGCTCCACCCATTTAAAATTTTATGGGCACAAGCCCAAGTCAGACTCGAGAAAGCTCGAGGAATCGAGACTTGAGCTTGACCAAAAAATTGAAAGGGCCTCGGTCCCATATCATAAATTTTATTTTTTATATCTATTTTATAATATAATAAATATAAAATAAAAACATATTAATCTTTCAAAATAAAACACAAAACAAATATCACCATATTGGATTACATATTATTATGAAAATTAAATTCATCAAAGTCACCATCAAATTCACAATATTTTTTAAAAACACAAAAAATATTTGATTTTAAACGGGTTAAACCGACCAATGTCTATGCTCGACCTGTAATTAAAACTGACCTAGATAATGGGCACGAGCTCAACCCGACCCTAAAATGGTTTGAGTTTGGGCCAGCCCAATTGCCGGTCCTATTCATAAGTATTCTCTCTTTTTTAACTTCTTTAGTTAATGGATAATCTACCAAGACACTTCTTACTGTCTATAATATTTAAGACAGAGAAGACAACTATAAAGATGTAGAGATTCTAGCTTGTTTTAAAATTAACAACCAACAACAAACAATGTGTCACAAAACTTTGGATTCATTTCAATAACCTTGTCAGTAATAAAGGGCAAGCACATGGTACTTCAGGTTCATAAAATAAAATTTCATAATTCCCAGTTTCTTTTGCAATGGATGAACTAGTACTTTTCCAAAGATTTACTATCATTTTGGCAATGGCAGCTGCCTCGGAAAGGAGTATATAGGGGTAGTAAGGACATAATATCCCCTTTTAAATCCTTAACCAAAATAAAGAGAATGGACGTAATGGATTCCCTTGCCTTCGTCCATTTTCAGATACCATCACTTCATTTGTTTATCAATATCAAAGGACACTAACACAACATATACCCCATTTTTATTATTAGAAAAAAGGAAATTCCTTTGAACAAGATTATTGCAGTCTTTGGTTCCTCTATATGCCCGCCCTTTAAATTTAATCAAAAGACTTGCTTTTTTGAGGATCTTGATTCCAACCCTCCAACACCAACTTTCCAAACTTCTTCCCCCTTTCAAAAGATAGATATAATCTTCATCTCCATCCATACTTCACTAGTTCGGATTCTACTTCTTAGGACCAGCCCTACCCAGCATTGTTCCTTTGAACTTCTTGGCCTAATACTCTTAAAAGTAACTACAGGCATGTCAAAAGACTATGTTGCCACAGTTACAACTTTGGATTGTTCAAAACGCATCTCAACGGGTACATATCAAATACATGGAATTTCTAAGGATGACCCAATATAAAGATAAACTTCATAATCACAATTTTATCTATACAGCTTCCATTTGGCATCTTGTTTTTAGCAATTTCTTGTACAAACCAATCACCGAGTAGAGTACTGTCTATAGTGCATAGCATGATTCTTCCTCAGTGACCCTTCCTCTTCCCTCATTCGTCATCAATAGCCCCCCTTACAAAGCTAAGTGGGTCCACAGCCTCAACAAGCTCCCCCAATCTCAAACGAAGGAGGCATTTATATGGAAGAATATTTGATTGCACAACAGCATTACACATTTAGTAAACACCCTTTGACGAATATGATGTCCAGAAAGCATTATATGGCCCACCTAAATGATTACCCGTGTGGGCTTATTTGCATGAATTACCACTGGAACAGTTTAGTTTCAATGTTAAATTTATTCTCTCTCCAACTATTTGGTGAATTGAAAATGCTACCCACTTCATGATAAAAAATAGTAGTCATGGAAAGGCAAAGTCTGGGAGGGTGGCAAGAACAACTGCAGATGATACTTAAAGCTTTGCAATGGCGTGTGCTGGCAAGTTGAATCTAGGAGGGAGCTTTAAATCTTCCCAGCCCTCATCATCCAATTTCAAGAAGTGCCGGTCCACCATAGACTCGCTTATTTGGTTGAACTTTGAAGGATTCCACTGCCAAAAAGAAGGAAAAAATGTCCACATAAAAAGCTAACTCAATAGCGGAACTAGTTATTCGAGATAGGAAAAAATGCAGAAATATATATGTATATATATATATAAATATATATATATTTATATATATATTTAACCTTGGGATTTTTATCTTTATCGAAAAAGATAGACCTACAGCCCTGCAGAATGAAGACCGAACTCTTAGCCTGATACATCATATTGGCATGAGAAAAGGAAACAAGTAATTGGGTTAGCATGAAATGAAACCTCTACAAAATCCTTGCTGATTTCCCCTTTCAATACGTTGCAAATCATTCTGTATTCACGGACCACACATTGGCCAATACCCTGCAGCCTTCCCTCCCTGATCTGCAAGTCCACAAGTAACAATTTTGAATCACAGCAAAGCCCTTCTACTACCATTGTCAAGTATTTGTTTATCTTCATTAACAAATAGCATATTAACTATCATGAAGGACATTTGAAATAATGAGTCCTTAATTGTTTCCTTTGTAGCATCCGGACAACCAAAAATAAAGAAAACTGTTTCATCCAGCTACTTGAAGTAGTATTTAGAAAACTGTTTCATCTGGCTACATGATTTACAATAAGTTAGCTAATTCCAGGATTTTACATTTCTATCACAAGTCATTTTCAGGGAATCACAATTGAAATCAGCACATAAAACATGAGTAACACATTCCAATTGAAATCGAAAATAGCATGTAAAGCAACCAATACCGATCTAAGTGATAACTTGAGACTCATTGGCGATGCAGTCCTTAACGACTTAAGTGCTGCAGAGATCCACTCATCAGAACACTTCACAGCCTCTTTTTCCTACGACGACAGATAATGATAGTCGCTTGGAAGTAAGATGTCACATTATACATAAACATTGAGAATCAAGAACCTTCTACATGCAAAAAGGAAGATGCCATTCAACTTCTTATTTAAAGCCATGCACTTACAACAGCCAATAATATACCCCCAATTGTTCTTTTCGAGAAGCACCTATCTATGACATCCAGCCTGAAGTTGAAAAATTACAGAAGGATCAGGAAGCAGAAATTCATGAGCAAGGTCGAAGCTTTTAGAGTTCCTGTGCAGTAAATAGGATAAATTGCAGCGATTCTCTTCCCATTAATCCCACCACTCTGATAAAAGATAACATCTTTCAAATTTTCTCAATATATTGTGAGTAGCTCAAAAGAAAGCATTCCTAAATGCAGCAATTATAACTTACTGGTGGAAAGCACTTTCATCCTTTAGATATGGTTGCTGAGAGAAGCCATTGATAATTGCAGAAATCAAAGCTGGATCACTAGAATTTGCCCTACATAATGCTTCTTCCAGTGCAGGCAGTTTCTGTGGATAAAAAGATCCAGAGTGGAAAATTACTGGGGATGGGATTAACATCAGTATGGCCACCGGCCTAGAGCTCAGCAATGTATTGCAAATGTCTTATATTCCAGTATTCTTGGGGAGAATTTTTCATTGCTGTGTTGTGTTGCTGTGTAATTGGCACAATTACATTTTACAAAATAATTTTGACAGAAAAGTATTTGTGAAGTTGATATCAATATAATCTCATAGCCATCCATAATGCAAAAGGCCAAACAAAAACACACACACACACACACAAATATATATATATATATATATATATAATTAATTCTAGGAGGGATTGCTTAGTTTACCATGAATAAGATTTATATACATATAGAAATTATAATTTGCATAGTTTCATGTAAGAACTTAGAACTTGAAACACTGCATACAAATGAATATGACTAGAGAGAGAGAGAAAGAGAGAGAGAGAGATACTAAATAAAGCCATATACCAAAATTTGGCAGATACAACTAGGTTAGAAGGGGAAGAAATAGAAAGAGAATGGGAAACTACATATAGATTCAAAGGCCTGAAAAGGGTACAAAACCTGTTAGTCTTATTCTCACAAATCGCGTCTAAACAAATTGTAATTACGATGCTCTAAAAAATAGAGTTGGAATATATTTTGTACTTTCATAAGTATGTTGGACAGGGTATTGCCAAAAGCATAGTATAAATACTTAAGATGGAAAGAATACCTCTGAGGAAACAAAGTGAGTTGCAAGACCGCACGCTAACATTTCAGCCCCATCTAGCCTAGTACCTGTAAGACCAACATATTCTCCTGCCATATAAGAAGAAGGAAATGCATAATGAATCAGTTCTTCTCCATGTACCATGTTCCATCTTTGCTTCCAGCACCATTCTTTTTTATTATTGATAATCAAGGAATAGAATATCTGATGTCTCAAATAAGGACACGTTTACATGAAGCAAGGATATGACTTCATTACCAAAGAACCCCGGTAGTCTTGACAAGAAATAAGAGGCACCTACATCGGGGAAGAGCCCCAAGGCTGTTTCAGGCATGGCAAAGACCTGCAAAGTCCACCATAAGAGACATAATGATCACAGAGCAACAAAATCCGACTGCATGATTTTAAAAAAAGAAATTAAAAAGCTGAAAAAAAAATCGAAACAAAACTATTAGTGTGGCAATAAGATAGGATTCTTTGTAAATATAATCAACAAACAAATCAAAGTATAGATTGAGAGGAATACCGAATTTTCTGTTGCAACACGGAATCTACCATGTATTGAAACACCAGCTCCACCACCCATGACAATCCCATTAAGGATTGAAACCTATAATGGAGTTTGGTGTTCAAGGTACGATAAGTTTTAAAGATAATCCCAAGAAAACTTTATCTGCAAGTGTTATCAATCTAGTCCTTCACAAGAGACAATAAGTATGAGAAGCATTGCAGATTGAGTCACCTGAGGTTTACTGTATGTTGCCAATAGGTACGTTAGAGAGAAGCAATTGTGAAAGAATGCTGCACTTGATGTCCAATTACCTGAGCTAATAACATACAAAAAGTTATCTCTTAACTCATCCAATTCTATGTCTTAGTAATATGAGAGAGAGAGAGAGAGAGAGAGAGAGAGAGAGATTAAAGGTGAGTTGTGGTAGTTTTTCAATCGGACAGCAGACAATATTCACAAAAAGGTACCAAGAAATCAAGTAAATCAACAAAGAAATGGAATTTAAATGATTGCGCATGCATGAAACCCATATACAAATATGACTGCACCTTTAATAATGTCATGAGCCACAGATGCAGCATCACCGCCAGCAGAAAATGCCCTTCCATTCCCCTGTCACCATGTGATGCCAAAGGTTAAATATGTCACTCTTCGATCTGACATCTAACTAAATGTGGCCACCATGCCCGTGGATTTCAAATTAAACCACACCTTCGATTGCCTTCTAAAGAAACACCGAAATAACAAAATGAGCCACTCCTTTTATCTAGGATAGCACTATTAAGCAAGTTCATAATTTGTAAGAAAGAAAGATCCGATTCTCTATTCCTGTGTCAATCAATCTATTTAAAACAACAAGTGTAAACATTTCAAAAGCTCTTTCTAACCAGAAGGGTTTAGAAGTTGAAAGAACATACCAAAACCCAAATTGGGGGTGCCACCCCAGGGGTTAAATCACTATCTGCAAAATAATATAAATGGGATTTCTAATGATACTACCCTCAGAATTGTGCAGCTCCCTAATAAATATTTTCAGTCCCCACACAATCATAATTTTATGGGGGGGAAAAATCAAGTATTACAATACCCTTCATTGACCCATTTGACCCTCCTTTCCAGCTTCCAACTGATTGCCTTTTATGATCTCCACAAAATCCTTCATAAGACCCTCTCAATGTAGACATTGAAGACATCTTCCCCCATATCCAACATATCAACAACGTTAATCAACTAAATAGCATCTCTTATATGTAAGTTCTGGAAAGACTCTTTTCTCCTTTAACTTTTGTAGTCAATAGATGGTTAACTATGACAATAACATACTAAATTTTAATTCCAAATTTTGTAGTCGGCTGTTTGAGATCAATAATAATAATAACAGTGTATTAATTCAATTGGTTCGAATTCTCTAATATCACTCACTACTATCTAAAGTCATCTTTTCAATAAAACACTTGATACTTATATATTTACGGATAATTTACATTTTCAACGAATTACCTAAACGTTTCACTAAATCTCCTATATTTAAGGTGTCGATCCTCCTAACTAGTGTATCTTTGGGTGTTCATTGCACATCTCCACACCACGTTAGGTGATATTCTCTCATCTTATTCAAAATTGAATTCATTTCCAATTTAGTACGTATCTCTTCTTTTCTAATAATATCTTTTCTAGTTTTATTACACATTCATTTGAATATACTCATTTTAACTACAATCATATTATACTCTTATTGTTGTTTGATTGCCTAACACTCGATGCCATATAATAATATAGGTCATATTGCGATTCTATAAAATCTCCCCTTGAACTACAATAGTATCGTGTGATCGCAAAAAATTCCAGATGCACTTGTCCATTTCATCCAACCCGCTTGAATGATATAATTTACATCTCCATCTATGTTGTCATCACTTTGAATGATAAAGCCAATATATTTAAAACATTCACTCTTTGATATACCATATTCCCCTAAGTTAATCGTTTCTCCATCATCATGATGACTGCCAGCGAACGTACATCTCTTATATTCAATTTTTGACTAACTTAATTTAAATTCTCTGAATTCTAATATATCCCTCCATAATTCCAACTTAGTGCTAATATCCTCCTTAGTTTCATCGACCCGCACCATAACATCGGTAAAAAGCATACATCGTAGTTTATCTTATATACTTTTTGTCATTTCATCTATCACTATTAAAAAAGGAGAGTGCTTAGTTTCGAACTTTGGTGAAATCTAATATTAATTAGAAAACTATCACTAAAACGCCCACAAGTTCTCACATTGGTAAAAGTTTCAACATACATATTTTTTATAAGATCAATGTATCTCAAAGAGAACCCTTTTTTCATCGATATCCACCACAGTACATCTCTAAAACCTATCATACGCTTTTTCTATGTTAATGAATACTATATGCAAGTCTCTTTTATACTTTAAATGTCTCCATCTAATTTCTAAGCATGTGAATGATTTCGGTAGTAGATTGTCCTGGTATGAATTCAAATTGATCTTGAAACATACTTATCTTTGATTTCAATCTATACTCCATCACTCTCTCCCACAACTTCATAATATGACTAATAAGTTTAATTTCTTTATAATTGAAACAATCTTATATTTTACTTTTATTCTTATATAGTGGTACAACAATGCCCCCTCTTCATAATTTGGATATTTTCTTGGTTTGTCAAATTTTGTTAAAAAGATCTATCAACATTCATATCTCCACTTCACTTAAACACTTCCGCACCTCCATAAGGATGCTATCAGATCCTATAACCTTATTATTCTTCATTTTTTTTCAAAACTTCCCTTATTTCATGAGAATGAAATTTGCATTTAAAATCCCTGTTTATCACCCTTTAACATTGAAGCGATTATCAAAATAGTCCCTCCAATACTTTCTTATATTCTTATTCCATACAAGCACACTATTGGTTTCACTCTTGATACACTTAACACCATTTAGATCTTTTTCCTCCTATCCATTAGCTTGATAATTGTGTAAAACTCTTTTTTTGTCATCCATAATTTCTAATTCCTTATATAATTCATTATATACCTTACTCCTTGATTCATGAATAATTTTTTTCACCTCTTTTCTTGCAATCTTATACTTTTCAAATGCATTGCAATCTCTCTTATTTTTAAGGTTTTAATAACTCTCTTTTGATTCGTATAGCAAGTTGGATTTTCTCATTCCATTACCGTGACTCCTTGATTATTGGCGCCCGACTCCTGGATATGTCAAGAACCTCCTTACCTAATTTCTTAATATTATTAGACTTTTGTACCCACATGGTCCACAAATCATCGTTAGCAGACCAGGTAGCTTCTAGAATTAACTTGTGCCTAAAGGTTACCATCTTTTTATTTTTCAGATTCCACCACTTAATTCTTGATTGCATAAATTAAAAATTCTTCTTTTGTCTTTTAGGCACATGCCAAGCTTTACAAAACACAAGTGTTGGCAACTAAGACACTTATCGCAAACCTTCTTTTGTCAACTAAGACACTCATCACAGACCTATTCTAAAATAAGTACCCTTCACTTGAAAGCTTTACCAAACACGTGTTGTTATGAACTCAAAGGCATAGTAGACACCTCCATGGTCCTAAAATCTTAGCTTGTTTGAAAAATTAATCAACCAACAATAGACATACACATTAGCATGAGACATTCAGCATATGGACAAAAGTTTAGGTTCATTTCAATAAACAAACTGAGAACAAGCACAAGTGTTTGATACTAAAGCATTAGTCCACAAGTATCCCAGCCAATAAAGCTAATCAAAATTAAAACGTAATAACAAGATTATCTTGGGGTCTTAAATGCCATAAATGTGATTTCTTAGGGTTTTTTGTCCAACATACCTTCACTATTACCAACTTGACCATATGATCATCCATGCAAGCAAGAAAAAGTTGCAATAGCTGAGATATCTGAAAAACCACTAGTCCTTTGTTCAATTAAATTCATGCTCTATCATGTCAATGGCTTTATTGAAGCAGCATCAACAGATGAAACTACAAATGTGAAAAAAATCATAGTAGTGCATAAAGTTGCACCAGAGCTGAAATCAGAAGAAAATCAGAGAATATGGAATTGCATCTAATAACAAAAGTTTTTGTCTATCTGGCAGTATTCTAACAAACATATCAGTAAGTCTAACAAGTAACATGTCTTTTTGTTAATCTGTTGCAGGATAGATTTTTCCTCCTTTGGGCACATTTTTGGGCGTCAATGAAGGAAGCTTTTAGGGGATCTTCTTCTGCAAGATAGGGGGTGATTATTTCTTGTTGTTGCTTTTCTTCTTTGCTTGGGAGAATGACTTATTCTCTTTCCGCATGATGTGCATGCAAGAACTAGTAACTGAACAAAGCAGTCAAAAATTTGGCGTACAAAACATTTGTTTATAGCTACAGTAGAACCAATGCTAACATATAGTGTCTTTAAATAGCAACACATGATTAAGAGAAGAAACCATAAGATGCCAGCATGATGCAATGGGTAACAAAACACATACCATTTTACGGGAGAGAGCATTCAATTGCCTTGGCCTGTTCAATATAAACTTTCGCACGCCACCAGCCTTTTCAACCAAAATCTGCTGAACAGCACAGAGTTCAGTATTTTTACTTGTGATTGAACAGATTACATAAATCTATTACAAATTTATGGAAAAAAAAGTTTAGGGTGCAACACAAAAGGAGAAAATTTTTTTTTTTTTTTTTTTTTTTTTAAATTTCTGATGAGCAATAAATGATTTATTAATCATTGAAAGGGTAAGGACAACCCCATAGCCATACAACCTCTAATGAGGTTACAATGCCAAGGGCTTAATAGACAACATCTCAGAACCATGCCAAATATGTTTCATTTGGCAGTAATGCACATGA